>JAYJMF010000030.1:6728628-6779639 GCA_036873715.1 Salvia sclarea
AATCGTGAAATAAAATTTAAATGAGATCAAATAGCATTATAATTTATCCCACGCTTTGCGTGGGCTAATATACTAGTATAGTTATAAATTTTATTTGGGAACGAATTTTCTTGGAGTTATAAGGATGCTTGGTGATAATTTCTTGGAGTGTTCGGTGCTTGGTGAACTAACTACTAACAATTAATATTGTCCAATAAAAAAAAATTATATATATATATTTGGAGCGGTTCATATAGGTCCTTCCCTTAGGTAGGTATGTAAGTCCAAATCCGGGCCACATAAGTAGAAAAGGCGGACTCCATAGGATGTTGACATGTGGCATCCCTTTTTTCCTTTCTTTTCTTTTTCTCTCTCTTCTGTCCCGCTGCGCGCTGTTCTGCTGCTTCGTATGTAAGTCCAAATCTGGACCACATAAGTAAAAAAGACGGACTCCATAGATGTTGACACGTGGCATTCCTTTTTTCCTTTCTTTTCTTTTTCTCTCTTTCCCGTCCCACTGCGCGCTGTTCTGCTACTTCTTCTTCTTCTTCTTCTTTTCTTTTTTTTCTTCTATTGTTCTTCTTCCTAAATCGCGTTGTGCGTTGTGACGGACGATGATGACTGACTCGCGGCGGTGGTGGCGGTGGCAGCAGCACCCACCGGCTTTCTCATATGATGAATCAAAAAAATATTTTAGTGGAATTTTGTGGTGAATAATGAAATTTTGGAATGAAAATCAATAGATCTTGAGTTATGAAGTCTAAGATGATGATTTATGGTGGTGATTTATGACTATGGTGGTTTATGGTGATTATTTGCAGAAGAGTTCGCCGGAAAAATGAAGAAGAAGACCCCAAAAACTAGTGGATGAAAATTGGAAACGAATTTGTTGTAAAAAATGAACCCTGCACAATTTATAACTGAACACTGCATGCATGTTTTATCACTGAATCATGCATAATTTATTACTAATGACTGCATAATTACTAAAAAAGAAGAAGAAGACCCAAAAATTTGGTGGATGAAAATTGGAAACAAATTTGATGTAAAAGAAAATGAACACTGCACAAATTATCACTGAACACTGCATAATTTATTACTCAACCTTGCGTAATTTACTACCAAATACTACTGCATGTTTTATCACTGAACTCTACATATTAAAACAGAATACTGCGAGTTTTAAACCCTGCATAAAATAAAGCAGAATAATGCATTTGTTATAACAGAATAATGCACCCGTGTTTTTTGTCCTACAGAATGTGCTGAGCGTGCTGCCACGTGTCAGCATCTGGTGCAATCCGCCTTTTTTGAATGTGTGATCCATATTTGGACCTACATACTCACCTAAGGCCATGGACCTATGGGAACCCAACCCTATATATATAAATTACTAAAATCCAATATTCTAAAAGTCGCTAGGCGCTAGTCGGGCGGTGGAGGCGGGCCTAGCGCCTAGGCGGATTTTAACCACAATACTTATTTTTACTATTTTTACGTCATGTCATCATGTACAAATTATCTCAAAACATTTTATTCATAATTTATTACCAAACTCATGTTAAAAAACATAGAATATGATAATTAGTAGTCCAATTGCATAAACTTCACAGTTCTCACATGGACTTCATATTTTACAACAATTTTTTTTTTCCTAAACATATAATATCCATACCTATTGAAATATATGTAATCTAATTTAGCCTAAATTCATCTAGTCATCCTAATAACGTATAGAACAACATAGTTGGCATAAGTATCGATTAGTTCACATACACATATAGACTAATTAAGTCTTAATACGATTGATAGCTAGAGTGTCGCACTGCCGCTTACCGCCTAGGCAGGTTCAACATTAGTCGGGCAGCGAAGTACTGCCTAGCGCCTAGGCGGGTCTAGGCGGGGATTTTTATTGAACACTAAAATCACACAAAATAGTTAAGATGGGTATTTTTTTCCAAAAAAAAAACATTAATTTACTCTTAAATTTTGAAATGGGACACTTATTAGAGAACAAGGAAAAAAAAAGAGCAAAATACGAACTTATAGAAAAATGGGGGTGTAAATATTTTTAGATCCAGAAAAGATATCGAATATGTTACGTAACCTTCACTGGATCACTAATTTGTTTGATTGATTCATTTCCAAATACATTAATTGAGTGAGCCGTATATATTTGGTTTTGTATTTATAAATGAATATCGGGAAATATTGTTTCAATCTTAATGGATGAAGCCCCTTTTCACATCATGAAAGATGTACTGAAGTAGAACTATCTTTCATTTGAAAAGTATAAAATTATGAAGGCCTAGAGTTTAGAAATTCAGTGCTCGACGAACAAGGTTATAATAGAAATTTTGTTGTTTAATTTTATTTCTCAGCACAATTTTTGTGATGGTGATATATACTCCAATATTTGATCATTTAAACTTTTTCGATGTGTTGCTTCGTTTTGGTCCCAAACCAATTATACAAATCAAGAGCTAAAGAGGGACGATGGAATAAGAAGCATATCTTTCCAATGAAAAAGTATTAATAGAAATGGAGGTGAATAGATCCTCATAAACTTAGTTTGGTAAATGCTCTTCCTTTTGCCTGCAACTGGAATCTCCACTTACTCAAAATTACATGAATCTGTTCCTTATATATTTATTTTTCTTTGAATGGAAAAAGGGTAGAATTTGATCATGGGATTACTGTGCTTTGATAAAGGTTTCTTTATTTTCGGTTTAATTCAAAAAGTCAGTAGCCACATTTCCGAAATCTTTTTCCATGTCTAATGTCGTTTTGTAAAAATACACTTTCTCTTTAGGTATCTATAGAATTAATTTATGTATTTTAGCATATAGGTAATAATTGTTGTACCACTCAATTCGTAACTCAAATCACATATTTTTGCTTATGTTTACAAAAAGGAGACTTGGATGTGAATTTCATTTATCCATCTCAATTGAAAAGAAAAAGAAAAAAGAAGACCCTCTTCTTTTTCTTAAATATATAATAATAAAAAAATACATTATGATTACTGTGATTAATCACTTCTTCCCAACGCAAAAAAGAAAGGAAAAGAATAAGTGACTAAAAGTGAATTAATTACATGAAGGTATATGTAGCATGGTGCGTTCAATTTCAAACTTTTAATAAAGTTGTATGTAGATATGAAAGGAAGAATCTGGATTTGAAATTTGAAAAAAGTAGGGGAAAGGTAATTACTTGTGGAATCATTGATTAATAGCACTGACTATTGAGTATTGACTAATCTTCTATTTACAAAAAAAATATGATAAAGAATAAGCACCTAAATCTGGTAGTATACTTCATCTGAAGCATTCATTTTGGAGAAGAAAAAAGTAGTGTACCATATTGATAGTTATGGCTAGAATCAAGTGTCGATCCAGTTGCCTCCATCATCGCTTCCAACAGCCTGAAGTGAAACCCCATTAATATTGTTGCATGTAATTTATTGTTGCATGTAATTTGATCGAGCTCATATACGTTGATATTGAAGAGTTGAAGGTGAGGGGCTAGTTTGCAATTATTCAAAGTCAGGGTGGTTAGTTGCAAAGCTGGTGTAACAGCTGGATTGATCAAGGCCGTTGATTCGAGTAGACGGCTGAGATTATAAGCTGAGGAGTTAGTTATAACAACTAACTCAGAGTTCATCTTCTTCGCTGAGAGATGCACAGAAGATAGAGAGAAGAATCTGTTTCGAGAGAAAATATCTGTGAGAGTTGATTTCTTTCGTCGTTTAGTTTCCTGCTCTTGTAAACTCGAAGTTCGATCGTGAATAAAGTCATAGATAGCTCCTTGTCCCGTGGATGTAGGCCTTTGTGCCGAACCACGTAATTCCGGCGTCAAAGTGGCGCCGTCTGTGGGAAGCGAATCCACGACAAAGTTCATCCATTGCTTCTTGATCGGAGAAAGTAGATCGCAGGCGTCATGGCGATGCCGAAGATGGAGACCGAAAAATTCACCGGAAAGAATGATTTCGGATTATGGAGAATCAAGATGCGCGCGATGCTGACACAACAAGGTCTGGAATCGGCGCTTGAAGAGGATGAAGGATCTTCTTCCTCAAGAATTCCAGCGAAGGATGGTGATACCAAGGAGAAGGCTACATCGGCTGCAGTGGAGGCTGAGCTCAAGAAGGTAGGTATTAGGGCAAAGGCCCATAGTCTGATCATTTTGTGCCTAGGCGACAAAGTCCTTCGAGAGATGGCCAAGGAGAAATCTGCAGCAGCAGTTTGGACCAAACTTGAGTCAATCTACATGACCAAGTCTTTGGCAAATAGGTTGTACATGAAGCAACTACTGTACTCCTTCAAATTGGTGAATGACAAGCCATTGGAAGACCAGCTGGATGCATTCAACAAGATTATAGATGATCTTGAGAATGTGGATGTAAAGGTTGAAGATGAAGATCAAGCGACCATCCTGCTGAATGCATTGCCCCCATCTTATGATTATTTGAAGGATGCAATGCTCTATGGAAGAGAGAACGATATCTCTGTGGAAGAAGTGCAGTCAGCACTAAAGGCAAAGGAATTACAGAAATCCACTTTACTAACTCTGAAACAGGACAGTGTTGGTGAAGGATTATCTGTGAAACTAAAGGGGGAGAAGGGAAAGTTCAAGAAATCCAAGAAGGATTTCAAGAAGGAAAAACATTCCAAGAACAAGGGCAATTCTGAAGGTGACTCTCAGAATTGTTATCACTACAAGAAACCAGGTCACTGGAAAAGAGATTGCCCAACCTGGAAGAAGAAACAGCAACAAACTCATAAAGGAAAACTACAAGTGAAAGAAATGGAGGAATGTGATGTTGTTGAGGCTCTGAATGTGACTGCATCTCATGAGATTAGCCACTGGGTTTTAGATTCAGGGTGTTCTTTTCACATGTATCCAAAAGAAAGTTGGTTTTATGAGTTGGACTTTGAAAAGGCTGGTACAGTTCTTCTTGGGAATGATCAACCATGTGCAGTGAAGGGAATTGGTAGTGTAAAGTTGAAAATGCATGATGGTTCTCTCAAGATTCTACCCGGAGTGAGATTTATTCCATCTCTGAAGAGAAATCTGATATCTCTAGGCCAATTAGAAGAGAAAGGTTATGAGTGGAAATCTGCTAGAGGTGGGATAATAGTTTCAAGGGGGGGAATCTGTCATCATGAAGAGAGAAAGAAAGAATGGCCTATACTACCTGTTAGGAGAGACAGTGATTGGTGATTCAATGCTGTTGTAAAGGATAATTCAATTCTTTGGCACAAGAGGCTGGGACATGCCACTGAGAAGAGCCTTAATCAGTTAAGGAAACAGGGCATCATCAATAAAGCTGGATCGTTCAAGCTGGAGCAATGTGAACAATGTATCCTTAGCAAGAGCACTCGACTACCTTTTGGTGAAGGTAAACATACCTCTCAAGCTCCTTTAGATTATGCTTATTCTGACCTCTGGGGACCATCTAGATCTGATAGTCTTGGAAGGGAAAAGTATTTTATGTCTGTAATGGATGACTACTCTAGGAAATTGTGGTTATTCATCTTGAAAGATAAGATTGAGGCTGTCTCAAGATTTAGTGCATGGTTAAGTGAGGTGGAGAACGAAAAGGGAACTAAGCTGAAATGTCCCAAAACTGATAATGGATTGGAGTTTGTACCAGGAGAGTTTAGTGAGTTGTGTGCTGATAAGGGTATTAAAAGACACAGGACAGTGCCTGGAACTCCACAGCAAAATAGAGTGATTGAAAGGATGAACCGCACCATTCTTGAAAAAGTCAGATGTATGTTGTTTGATGCTGGCATGTCCAAGAAGTTTTGGGGAGAGGTTGTTGTGACTGCAAGCTATTTGATAAATAGGTCACCTTCTTCTGCATTGGGATTCAAAACACCTGATGAAATGTGGTATGGAAATCCCTCAAGTTATTCAAACTTGAGAGTATTTGGCTGTAGGGCTTATGCTCACCAGAGACAAGATAAGCTAGAACCTAGAGCTCTCAAGTGTGTGATGTTAGGCTATCCTAGAGGTGTTAAAGGTTACAAATTATGGTGTACAGAACCTGGGATGGGCAAAGTCATAATAAGTAGGGATGTTGTGTTTGATGAAACATAAATTCCATTTCTGCAAAGTGCTAGTTCCCAAAGTGATGTGCAAGTGTCAGAAAATGGAGTTGATATGGTTCAGATAGATGAGCTAATTAATCAGGAAATGAGAGTTACTGAATCAGGTGGAGCAGATGATCAAGGATCAGCTTTTCTGGATACAGAAAGTGAGGAAGGTGATTTAAGAAATTATCAACTGGCAAGAGACAGGGAAAGAAGAAGAAATGTAGCACCTCCCAAAAGGTATGGGCAAGCTGAGATGGTGTATTTTGCTCTGTGCAGTGCTGAAGAGTTTGTAATGCAGGAGCCTAAAACTTATTCAGAGGCAATAAGAAGTTTTGAGAAAGACCAATGGTTGCTGGCCATGAAAGAAGAGATGGATTCACTAATGAAAAATGGTACCTGGATTTTGGTACATAAGCCAATTGATAAAAGGCTTGTTAGCTGTAAGTGGATTTTTAAGAAAAAGGTTGAACAAGTTGGCAAGGAGAAGATCAGGTACAAGGCTAGGCTTGTAGCAAGAGGTTTTACTCAGAGGGAAGGCATAGATTACAATGAAGTTTTCTCACCAGTTGTGAAACACACTTCCATAAGAATTATGCTTGCTGTGGTAGCACAGTATGATTTGGAGTTGGAACAGATGGATGTTAAAACAGCCTTCTTACATGGTGAGCTTGAAGAAGACATTTACATGACACAACCTGAAGGTTTTGTGAAACCAGATTCCAAGGATAAGGTCTGCCTGCTTCAGAGGAGTCTATATGGACTTAAACAAAGTCCAAGGCAGTGGTATAAAAGATTTGATGAGCACATGGTGCAGATTGGTTTCACAAAATCAGAATATGACAGTTGTGTTTTCTTGAAGAAGAAACAGGGGAATACAGTAGCCTATTTGCTATTGTATGTTGATGATATGTTGATTGCTAGCAAACACAAGTCTGAAATTCAGGAGATTAAAAGTGATCTGAGCAGCTGTTTTGAGATGAAGGATCTTGGTAGAGCAAAGAGAATATTGGGAATGGATATAGTGAGGGATAGAACTCATGGAAGTCTGTGGTTATGCCAACAAGATTATGTTGTCAAGGTCTCACAAAAGTTCAATTTACATGAGTCCAAAGCTGTGTCTGTACCTTTGGCTACTCATCTCAGGCTCTCTGATACTCAGAAACCCAAATCTCCTGAGGAAAGAAAGGAAATGGAGAATATTCCATATTCAAATCTGGTTGGAAGCTTGATGTACACTATGGTCTGCACAAGGCCAGACATTGCTCATGCAATTAGTGTAACAAGCAGATTCATGGTGGATCCAGGAAAGACACATTGGGAAGCTTTAAAGAAAATTCTGAGATACTTGAAAGGGAGTTCAAGTGTTGGGATTAAGTTTCAAATGAGTGATGGCTTGGAGAGTGCAGCATTAGTTGGATACACTGATTCAGACTATGCTGCAAATGTAGACAATAGAAGGTCACAATCTGGATATGTCTTCAAGTTATTTGGTTCAGCTGTGAGCTGGAAGTCTTCCCTACAACATGTGGTGGCTCTATCAACAACCGAAGCCGAGTATATGGCAGCAACAGAGGCAGTAAAGGATGCCATTTGGCTAAAAGGTATTGGTGCTGATTTTGGCATTGAACAGGATGCAGTTGTGCTGAGATGTGACAGTCAAAGTGCTTTATATCTGATGAAGCATCAGACTTTTCACGAGAGGTCAAAGCATATCGATGTCAGGCTTCATTTCATTCGTGATGTTGTTGACAGAGGTGACGTGGTAATGGAGAAGGTGTCTACAGAAGAAAACGCTGCAGATATGCTAACTAAGGCTCTGCCAACATCTAAGTTTGAGCATTGCCTTGAGTTGGTGAGTTTGTTGCCTCAAACTTGAGGTGATGTCCTGCCTAAAAATTTGTGGGGCATTTTTTTGGAGGGTGGAGCTTGGTGGTTTTGTTCAAGGTTGGAGCTGATCAGATTAGGTGGAGATTTGTTGAATGTAATTTGATCGAGCTCGTATAATCTGATGTTGAAGGATTGAAGGTGAGGGGCTGGTTTGCAATTACTCAAAGTCGGGGTTGTTAGTTGCAAAGCTGGTGTAACATCTGGATTGATCAAGGCCGTTGATTTGAGTAGACGGCTGAGATTATAAGCTGAGGAGTTAGTTATAATAGCTAATTGCAGAGTTCATCTTCAACACTAAGATATACACAGAAGGTAGGAAGAAGAATCTGCTTCGAGAGAAAATATCTGTGAGAGTTGATTTCTTTCGTTGTTTAGTTTCTTGCTCTTGTAAACTTGAAGTTCGATCGTGAATAAAATCAGAGATAGCTCCTTGTCCCGTGGATGTAGGCCTTTGTGCCGAACCACGTAATTCCGGCGTCTTGTTCTTTGATTTCGTTCTGTTTGTGTGTGTGTTTTCTGGTGCGATTTACTCAACACATACAAATTTAAAACTTAGTATCTACTACTTTTGTGTGTAACTTGTGTTATTAATTGATTCTTGAAAAAACGAACGTCATAAAATCCTCCCAATCTCGAATTTTAGCTCATGAATACACATCCCGGCCAAGAATAGGCCCAAAATGATCTTCAGAACATGGACAAAAAGTTATTGGGCCCCAAATTTTAATTATGACATGCCCAACTAATATAAATCTTCCTTTCTATCCTCTTTATTCACGTCACTCCCTCTTTCTTTTTCATTATTTGAATCTTCTTTGTGTCCGTCCATCCGCCGCTCTTCCTTTTTTTCTTTTATCTTTTCCTATTCTTTTTTTCCCAAAAAATTTGAAGCTCAATCCAACACCTTAACCTACAAGACAACAACGCCTTCATCAGTCCTGACTTCCACTCGTTCGGCCCCTTTCCCCACCAACCATTGTAGGGCTCGAAATAGCGCCTCGTATTTTTCCTTATTGTTGGACACCCAGTATTCTGAAAGAATTTCTTGTTAGGAGCCTCGATATAAATTCATAGGCCACAACCATCCTTTGTTACAAATACACACTCTCAACCCTCCTTGAAGGGAGGGGGAGAGGAGTGGTTCGTTTGTAATTGGAAAAAAGACGATGGCCCACAATACTCCTTAGAAAGGCCTTCATTGTAATTACCGTGATTTTTAAATACAAACAAGCATGTGTAGATATAAAGAAAAGTAAATCACTAGGATTATTAACTATAGGGGTATCAATTACCAACAATAATTACTAGGTTGATTGCTAATAAAATTGTGTAGTAGTTACAAATTAGATGATCATATAAAGGGTTTTTATTTGCAATTAACTTATCATAAAGATGAAGCAAAGAAGTACATATAAATGTTGATCGATCAAATTAATTACTCAACCAACTTAGATAATACGAATGCAAATGGCAAAAATTTTGGTGCAATTAGTTGTGTACCCATGCAACCGGTTCAACCTGACCCAGTTAGACCTATTGACCGGTCAAATGTTAACATATTTTTTAACGAAACATGCCAATATCAACAAATATGAAATGACACTAAGTGACTTGCAAAATGGAATTAGAATGAAAGTAGCACCATCATTATTTGAAAAATGATATAATAATGAAAAAAAGAAATTAATATACTATTTTTACAGGTCAGAGGGAGTATATATATTATAACTTTTGTCTTTTAGTATGAAGGATAGTGAAAAAATCATGAATGATGATAGTTAATCAACAAGACAATGTCTTTTACATCACTTTTTATCTGAATTTATGAAATTCAACAGGACCTAATTTCATAATTAGCACATCACCTCAATATGCACTGAGACAAGGCCGTGAATACAAATGACATTGACCAAAAACAAGTGGTCTAGTCAAGATGGATGAGCCGTATTACACATGCCGGGATTTCGGACACACCAGAGCGGCTGAATAGGCTCGGCAGCAATGCGACGCCCCACCATTCTGTACCTCCATTCATTCAGCCTATCCACAGCCTCCCCTCCTCTCTTCCTCCCAAACTCATCCCTATTCCCCGACCACAGCGCCTCCGCCATCGCCGACGCCCGCGGCCATATCCGCCCGTCCATCACCGTCGCATCCGCCTGCTCCGACCACAGCGCCACCTCCCCTCCGAGCACCATCCCTTTCTCCGCCCCCTCCAGCCCCTCCGTGATGTCATAATCGTAAACCGTCTGCCACGTCTTGAACGGCGCGCACCACGACCCGCCCCCGCCGTGGCTGTCGTTCCCGAGGAAGCCGCCGTGCCCGCAGTCCAGGTAGTAGAAGTCCGCCGACGACACGATGGCGCGGTACCCCGCGCGGACGATTTTCCTCGTATTTTCGGGGCCGTTGTTCCACGTCTGCAGCACGACGTGGCGGGGCGGGAGGGAGGCGGGCGGGGCCCTCACGGCGTCGTCGAGGAGGACGTCCTCCCAGTAGACTGCCGTGCGGTTCTTGGAGAGGATGTGGGGGAGAGTTGAGTTGACGAATATCTCGAGGATGTGGCTGAGGGTTGTGTTGTTTTGGGAGAGGAATTGTTGAATGGAAGGGTCGCTTCGCCAGCAGTTGGGGGCGACCTCATCGCCCCCGGCGTGGAAGAAGTCGTCGGGGAACATGGCGACGGCGTCGGAGATGACGTTCTTGACGACCTCGTATGTCTTGGGGTTTAGAGGGTTGAGCTGCCCGCTGCCCGGCTCGGATGCGAACCTGTCGGCCCACTCGGCTTCCGCCGGCCACCAGAATTTGTCCGCGCAGCTCACGATCTCTGGATACGCTTTGGCCCATGATCCTGTGTGTGCTGCATGTATTGTTGTAACGGATTAGGATTACTGAGCAATAAGAAACAAAAAACGTAAAGAAGACACAAATTTACGTGGTTCACCAACAATAAACTGGCTATGTCCACGAGCAGAAAAGGAGAACAGATTATATTAGACGGTTAGGTTGCAGATTACAGCTCTCAAAACGAGTAAAAAGGCCCAAGGGAGATATCAACATGTATATATAAAGCGTTTTAAGGGGGCGAGGACTCATCTCAAGTTCCATAAGTAGGACTTGTTTGACCCTAAATCCCATGATCATGATTTTAGACCACATCGACCTAATATCAATCATGTCTCATACACAAAATTTATAATGTTTATGAAAAGGTTGTTGTTGGACCCTCATTGAGAGGATAGAAATGACATGAAGACTTACTACACGTACATACGTAGTTTCTTGTGAACTCTACTATTGCATTAAGTATAACCATATAAACGTAGTTCTTTATATAGAGAGCTACCAGGGAATTATGAAAAAATAAGACAAATTAAAGAAAAGAAAAGAGAAAGTATGAAATGAGCACTGAGAAGTTCAAGTATGTATAGGATCACAGAGTTGAACTTCAAATGTGAGTTTCTCAATTTCCTTCACTAAGTGATATCCTATATAATTTATGTGATATATATTGTGTTACGAATAAAATTTTTGTAAGATGAGTGAAACTTGATAAGTATAGAAACTTGAAACTATTGCATCATTATCTCGTGAAATTATTGCATCACTCTACGTACTGTATCGCATCACGTTTATAATGTTGGAATTCACCGTCTAAATAAAATAATTTCATAGCTAGTTAAACTTTCTGAATGGTTTTTTTATTTTTTGCAAACTTGCAAATATCAACCCTATTGAATAATTATATATATATATATATATATATATATACACGACTTAAGAATAATGTGAGAAGTAATTTGATAGAGAAAATATAATTTTATTTTAATATTTTAATTATTTTAAACTCTAATTTTGTTTGGTCATTAAAAGAAATAAAAAATTGGGAACTATATTGGATTGGAGGCCGGTGCAGCTGGTACTTAGATCCGCTCTTGGGCTTAATCAAACACCCCATAAAATATTGAAAGTCATCAACTCTGTATAATCAACTTAGCCAAATATCGTGTTAAATACGAAAATGATGGGCCGCAACGGACATGCACTAATTTATACTAAAAGCTTAGCCAAACATCGATCCTCTAAAAGCAAAAATGATGGGCAGCATAATAATAAGGTATTCAAAGTCCCCAACCACCCTTAAAATATCCTTTAAATGCATGGTCTACATTAATTTGATTTAGATCAAAGAAATTCTTTCTTTCTATAAGAATTTTTTCCGAAAATTCTCTTTTCTCTTTGAGGTTGTCCGAAAGCCCTTTTATCACCAATCAAATGTGGCGCACGTATAAATAATTTCTTTGGTCAATTAAAGAAGTCATATTTTTGTATTTAAAGTGGTACATGTGCCTACTAACTTTGTGACACGCTTTAAGATGGAAAATGGAGGAACCGATTTTAGTATAATTGTCCAAAAACAAGTACTATGAATCACTTTTAATAAAGTGAGGAAGAGTACTATTTAAGTGAGAGATAAAGGAGTGTCATATCGTATGGAATATCTTTCCCGGCTACATTCACATACCCAATCACAATCTAATGGTTTCAAAATAGAAGACTCTTTAACCGAGTTTGGATCTTCTCTTAGACATATGTTAATTATATTAATACTACTAATATATACTTTAACTTTTGAAATAATATAGTAGGATGTAACACATAAATGAAATAGAAGGTCTGATTCGGTACTAACCAGGCATGTCGATCTCGGGGACGACCCTAACGCCACGCCGGAGGCCAAACTCGACAATCCGCCTGACATCCGCCGGCGTGTACCTCATCTCCTCGCCGTAGGCCCCTCTCTCCGCCAGCGCCGCCTCGGACGGCAGCAGGAGCGGGAACGACTGGGAGTCCGTGATGTGCCAATGGAAGACGTTCATCTTGTTCATGCTCATCGCCCGCACCAGCCGCAGCAGATCCGCCACCCCGTAGTAGTTCCGCGCCGTGTCAAGCAGCACGCCGCGGTGCGCGAACAGCGGCGCGTCGGAGATACGCACCCCACACGCCACCACCGCCGCCGCCGCCGAATCGTAAAACACCAGCTGCGAGAACGTCTCCAGCCCTCGCATCGCGCCCCACGCGGTGCCGGCGGTCAGCGCCGCCGCCGCGCCGGCGCATGGGATCTCAAGGGTGTAGGACTCGTCGGCGCCGTGGGAGAGAGGGGCGGCGGAGTCGGAGACGGTCACGGCTAGGGATCGCAGCGGCGGGGAGGAGGTGAGGTTGAGGAGCGGCGGGATGAGGGGGCGGTGGCGCTCGGAGAGGACCAGGCGGCGGTAGCGGCGGGCGGCGGGGGTGAGGTAGCGGTGGCGGGGGGCGGAGATGGTGAATTTTGGGGAGAGGAGGATCGCCTGTGGGTGGGGCCACTGGATGGTGGTGGGCTGCGGCCAGACATTGATCGGGAATTGGGCGGCTGAGGATTGAGGAGCAGTGGACCATAATGTAGAGGATATGATAACTGCGGTGATGAAGACGTGGGATTGGGAAAGAGAAACACAACCCATTTTTGTGAACAATTTTTATAGTAAAGTTGTATATGGTATCTATATGGAGAAGAAATTTGGTTGAATGTCTCTACCCATTTTTTCCTTTCAAAAAAGATGATTTACACAGACCATCTTCTTTAATTATGTGTTCATTAAATGTGAAACAGATTACTCCATTTTCTAATTAGACTTTACTGCCTTTTTGGCTATTGCTATAGGTACAGGAGAATTGGGCACTGATTCTCGAGTACTCAATCACCACGGTTTCTCCAATCTCTATAAAAAAAAAACCTTGATTCTATATTTTAGTATAATAATTAAAAATAATTATTAATTATACTTCAGCTTCACTAATCTACTTTATGATTTATAATTTTTTCTTGGATAATTATCACTTCACTATAACTCTACTCTAAATTATTGAAAGTACTTTTTTTAATTTATTAAGCACAAACAACATCATTCATACCATATAAGTTTTTTAAAAGTAATAATTTTATTTTTACAAGGGACAGCAGTGGAATTCGACTCCAGTAGTAGCCTAGCAAGTGCATCTCCTTCTCCATCTCAACCTTGTTCATCAATCAATACTCAACTGTAACATCTTTACTCTAGGCTTGATCTCAAGGTAGTTATTGTATTATACCCACACAATTGTAAAATGGAAAATGAACCATTGATTTATAATAAATCAATCAATGGTAGAGATTAAGTTATTATTTTCTATTTTAGATGGGCCCCTTTGTGTGTGTATGAATCAACCCTCCGTGAGATGCAAGTACCACCACAAATACAACCAATTAAATGATGAATCATAGTACTTAATTAAGAAATGTTGGAACACACTCAATTTAACTTTTTTTATTATTATTATGATCTCCATGCATCATCCTCACATAAGTTTTTGTGAAGACAAAACGCATGCAAATTGTGCATATGAGCAAGGCTAAGATTCACGATTCACGACTACAGATTGCTTTGGCATCAAATTCAAATACCATATACTCGTATAACATTTGGAAGGGGTTCAACGTTTAATGCAGTATTCTTTGTACCCTTCTTTTTTCCTTTCTTCCAGAATAATATATCAAGTTACTCACAATAGCATTACAAAGTCCACAGTCTAGACAACTCATAAAAGAAAACATTATTTGAAAAAAAAATGAAAAGAGAATACATAGGGGAAGGTGAAAAAAAGAAACAAATGTAAACTTGGAGTTAGGACTTTCATTACTAGGGCGTCATATCATCCTAATATTTAATATTGGTGATCCGGCGTTTCATCTTCCTCAAATGGTTCCGGAATTGCTTCTCCCTCTGTATGATTGGGCTGAGGCGTTGCCCCGACACCCTCATCAGTTGTATTATTCTCCGAATCCGTTTCATTAGCCATGCTTTGCTTGTCCATCATTCCCGACAGGGCAAGTCTGGGAGACCACTCGAGAACATCGTCTATTATATTGGACACCCTCTTCTGGTACCTGTAAAAACGGAATTACACCCCTTCAGCCTAATGCAGTTTATGGTCTCACCAATTAAGCACGAAAGCAAACTCAAAATTGTTCAACCCATTAAATTATACTATCAAGTTCTTATTATTGGGCAATGAAAATACTGAAGAACTTTCATTACTTCATTGGCAATAAAAAATACAGATTTCTTTGATGGTGTTATAAATTTTTCACTGGATAGATGAAAGTTCATAAGCCGTACCTGGCTCTGGCAGCTTCATCAGGAGCATGGTGCCTCAGTAATAGAATGACAAGAACGGCAACAAGTGCAAAAAACAACCGAGCCGTCCATTTGGGGCGCTCGCCCTCATCTTTCTGGGGCCAAAACTGGAATAACTCCTTAAGAGTTGCTTCCTCTGCAAGAATATTAGGGAAGAACCATACCCTCTTTCCAAGAGCAATCCACAGAACCCCGAACACAAGGGCTCTTACTGCAAGTAAATAAGACTTAAATTAGCCCAAGGTAGCATACAAATCAAGAAGTGCAATCAGACATCGCAAACAAACACTCATTTGATGATCTAATATGACAAAGGGAAGCACTCAGGTTAGATGTCCCTACAACATTGTACAAGAGAAACAACTAAAAATAGAAACAAAATGATGGTACAAGAGAAAGTGAGACTCATAACAAACATCAAATAGCTCCTGTGTCTCGGATATCAACACGAATACATGCTAACATAACTTCCAGTCAATGAAATATTGAGATACTTCAATGTGACTGAATACCTGTAGACCTATTCTATCAGTTAGATAATGTGGATTAAGGCCCCACAAGATGAACCAATGTGGATAAAAATAACAATAACATAAGCACCAAAAACTTACCCAGAAGGAGGCAGAGTATAAGAAGCAATACACCCGCACAGAAGTAGAGAATAAGTAGCTTGACTTGGTGGGGATACACAGGAAACAAGCAGATTGCTAGAGTCAAAACAGGCCAGCAAAATGAGAGAAGAGTCTGCCATAATGGTCTTCGGTTGACAAAAGTCCATGCAAAGAATGCATCATTATCAGAAAAAACCTGATCCTGCATATGACAAAAAATAACATATGGAAAGTAAGATATCCATACTAAAAACTATAATAAACCTTTAAACCAACCGTCTAACATGCAGTGCACCTCTCCAGACCCCAAAAGATTTATTACTTTTACCATCAAAAGAGTGTAATAAAGGAAAAAAAAATTGGAAAGAAGAGATACAGCCCAGATGGAAAAGGGTCAAGATCAAGGTATATCCATACAAGAAATTTAGATACGAACAAAGAAGATTAAAACAAATATTCAGTAATTCTCTAATAAAATAAGAAACAATGGAGCAAGATAAAATTTGACACCTAAATGTAAAATGCAACTCCATGACCTTCATCTTATCATTTAACACCCTGTCCCCATACTCATAGAGGTGCTATGTATTTGGCATTTCTGTTTAGCATCCAATAGTTATTTACTACTGAGAGTGGATAATCAGAGTGATATTCATATTGACAGATGATCTTAATACACCAAAAACAATTTATAATGAGAACTACCCTACAAAAATGATAAAAAAAAATGCCTAATTAGCTGTCATGTAGCCACTACCACATCTGCAGATTACATCCAATCACACAGAGATAGCCAGAACAGGACTACAGATCGTACTGCTGTCAGCTCTCCTGACCAATGCGTGAACTTTCTTCTCTGCCACAAATCAAGCAGGCAGAAGGTTGACAGTGTCAACCTTCAACATAACACCCATGAGCACCGCCACTTCTGCTGAAAAGGTTGACTGGTTGATGCTCACATCTCACAACACACCAGCCACTCCTCCATTATAAACTCCCCATGGGTTACCACCTAAACCAACACCACCAGCTGGCATTTAACAATGCATTAAGTGTGAATGCATCCCCCACCCACTATTGTGGCTATGGGATATTGGTGACTGGTCATCAGTCAAAAATACCTTACTTCAACATCCAAGGAGTTGCAGGCTTGCAGTGGTAGACAAGCAGAAAATTTGTCATTTAGAATTTTCCTTTGTAATATTTGTATTGTGGTGTATTCAGTAATAATTGTTTATTAAAATGAAACCATGAGTGTTAAAAAGAGGGTGCATATAGGCACACCCTTTACCAGTTTTTGAGTCAGTACGTCAAGTGAAAGGAGTAACACAAGTAGACACTCAATCCTTATTGTGCAGATGAAATTTCGGAAGGAACTTACTTGAAAAATCTCCAAGTGGGCAGGCCATGTAGATAGTTTTCTCTTTCCAGGTCGAACAGTTTTGACAACTCGGTCACATCGCACTATAAGATTCTTTCTCAGCAGCGAGTTTGCAATATCTTCACTTTCTAAATTCTTATCTGATTCAAGTAGGTCTTTGAGTTCTGGATGATTTCTCAAAAAACTAACAAAATCTTTCCCTCTAAAATATTCAACTCGTGTTTCCTGTAAAACAGCCCACCTAGACTCCAGCTCTTTATGGTCCCTCACTTTCTCAGCAAATGTTTGAAAAACATCCTTCTGTGCAGCTTGCTTCTGAAATAGAAAGTTCAACGTCAATGTGAGGATAATTTCCTACCAATTCCATTTCATACAAACAGGGAACATAATAAGAAATCAATAAACTCATTGGACATTCCTTTTCAAAGTTACTTCCTTTGTGTGTGCACTAGGGTCCTGAGGTTGTGCTGTTATCACTTATCACCATAACTGGCACATGGAACAAAGTGCATTGCTGCAATCACATGTGTACAACCCAATCAAACTAACAAGCTAGGATCAAGGAATGCAAATTTTATGTTCCATGATAATGAAGCAATACTAACATATGACAGGATCCGTGTTTCTTTTCTGAGCGCCACTGTTTAATAAATAGGGTCATTTTCTTATGCTGACATGTTAAATGAAATAAAAAAGATACAAAGGAGCACAAATAATATGTTTTCACTACAGGAAGCAGGTGGAACAATTAAAGGAGAATCAGGAACAGAATATTCATAAACAAATACAATTGCAGGTATTTCTTTGGTAAGATAAGTCATCGGACATGAAAACGGAAATGAATCAGCATAGCCACTATGAAGGGAATAAAAAAGTGTAGGACTGATACTGTTGCTAAGAGCATAACCTGATCTGAGCAGCTGCAGTACACAGATAAATCCCCATTCCCATAACAGTCAGCAAACAGTGAATTTAGTCACACTTGTAGGGATTGTAATGTACAAGAGATAGAAAAAAACATACAACAGGAAGTTAATCAAGTCTCGCAAAAGATACAACGATACTTTTTACAGTAGAACTAGACTCGACTGTAAACTATACTACTGCCATACGATATACATACTAGAACTCAAACCTCGAAAAATTACTAATTTAAGACGTGATAAAAAGAAGTAAAGAAGTTACTTCTAAAGACAAACAAAAACAGCCGAGGTGTATCACATATTTAGCACCTGTGACCTTTCTTCAACACAGATAATCGAAAAGGATATCCTGAAAAAAAAAAAAAAAAAAAAAGGCAGAAGACAACCACCAAGACTCCCTCATATCAGAGAATGACAAGAAGAAATGGTCTCAAAACTCCATCCCATCCCCCAAACAACATAACCTAATAAAGCACTCACTATGACCTCTAGTCGTAACAAAGGGCAAGTCAACATCCTTTGCAAATGAAATTCTAGGCATGAGACTAGTCAGATGATGAAGTTCCAATCAAGTCTCCCCACTCACTATATAATGAAATCATCTCACAGTTGAAGCATTTGCTGATCGCACATAAAACAAGTACAAGTGACCAGAAAATTGCTATTTCAGAATATTTAAATTCACAATCATTTCATTCAAGACTACCATCCTTGTAAATATACCTTTCAACCTAAGCAAGATCACGAATTCACATAAACAAGAGATCATCTGTAGGTTACAAACATCAGTGGTATCAGATCTTTCTGGGAAACATAACTGCATGACCAAACACAAAAATCGATTCAAGGGCACAGGGAGAAACAATCACAATCACAATCTCTAATGCGAGTATAATTGGAGCACGAATTTGGAAATAAAACTAACCCTAGGAGGGGTGTCGGTAGAGGAGTCGACGTATGAGCGGCGGCCTCTCTTCTTATCGCCAGCTGCTCCACTGCCTCCGGCTCCGCCTCCGCCGCCTCCACTCGTTTTCTTCATTTCAACGAGTCTCGCTGTTTACAGTGCCGCTTTTCTTACAGTGTCTTATGCTATATGTATCTCTTCTCTCGCATGTATGTAATATTTTCGCAAAAGGGGAAAAAAGGAATTAATTTTCTTTTACATATTTCGTAACGGATGGAAACTGAATTTATTGGGCTTTCGGCCCACTTATTTCGCATTTCAATAATTTTAGTTAGCAGCCCATTTTTTTGTTTTGTGTTTTAGTGGTAGTATTATTTTTGTTTTTTGGTCCGACTCGGACTTTCAGTTACGATCCATCAAGGCAATTTACTCTAAAAAAATTCTACCCTCTTGAGTTTCAGCTAAATTCATTGACCAAAAAATTTACAAGAAAAACCCATTAACAAAGAGTGTACATTTTTTGTCACCAAAAACTCATTCATCTTCTCTTATGTGACATGCAGAAAATACAAAATCAAGATTAAACGAGACTCAGGGACAAGATATGAATTCATCTAATAGAGCTTAATATTAAACGTAAACTCAGACCCGAAACCTAAATAGAAACGAAGAATATCCACCAATATAAACTTAAGAAGTCGCCTCATACTTCACTCTACATAGAGACTCATGGAGAAGTTGAAGATGACTTAGGTGTTGTATATATAAGAAAGTAAATGTTAGAATCGGGCTACACGTTTCGTGATAACAAAGAACTTGAAACAAATATGTAGGAGAATAAGATTACAAAGGAAATAATTGAATTACAAGGAATGAAATAACAAACTCAATATTAAGTTGAGTCGAGGAGGCCTCTTCCCGCAAGACAAATATTGCCATGATAGTGTGCTCTTCGGTTTGACAATTTGTCTCCAAAGGTAAAACGCTTCGTCTCGACAGATGTAGCACCATAATTTCGGCGAGCTCCGGCGAACAAGATGAGATTCGGCGAGCTCCGGCGAATAAGATGAGATTGAGAACTTGAGCTTATACACTATATGTTTGCTTTGAGAGCTTGAGAGAATGCATCCATGAAACTAACACTAACAATGTAAAATGATCCTATTTATAGACTAACTCACCAACACAACACAGGGAATTAATTAAGCACAATTATGTGCCTTAACAAATAATTTCATCGGTTTCAAAATAAAACCCAATGATGGCCTACGGTTTCTTAGTCTTAAAACCCATGAAATTATTGTTACAAAAATGACAATTATTGAAAACTTTGTTTTCAATTTCAAACGCCACAATGGTTGCCACAAACTCATGCGGCATCACGTGAAGCATTTGAGCTTTTTAGCTCAAATAACTAATAATGATTTAATTAATTTAAATCAAATATTAGTGCATACAAGCCCAACACCTGGTATGGAATAATTATTTATTTTTATTTGTTTGAGGCCCGGACAAAAATTACATGTCAATATATATTCGATCCAATCATCTGATGATGATGTTAACGACGCGCACGTGTGTGTTTATACGGGCTCAATCCATTCCATTGTCAACTAACTTTAACATATTTCATTTCCCACTCACCAAAATCGAAATTGATTTTCGAGTATATGAATATACTTTGTTAATCTATTTAATATATAGATTAACCAAATAATATTTAATTAAATAAATATTATTATTAAACTATTTTTCAACAGTAAAATTCTTTTATCTTTTTATCCTCATTTTTTTTATTTTATTTACATACTTTTTTTAATCAATATATTCCTCCTTTTTCATAAAGTTACCATTTTTCATAAAGTAACTTTCTCTCCGCTCAATATCAATTTTATTAAAATTCGTGCCACTTCAAAATATCTTATGGAACTAGGAGTATATAATATATTAGAAAAAAGTAATTATTATAAAGAAGATATAAATAAATAATTTGAAGAAATATGAAGATGTCATATAAATCAAAGATATGAAAATGTTACTATAAGACTATTTAATGGTATATTGATGAAATTTGTAAAATGCCGAATTACTCTCGATTTTAGGGGATTACTTTACTTTAGAAAGAGGCCACTCGCAATTTTCATCTTTCATCTTTTCATTTTTCTTCACAAGATTTTCTCTCCCTTGAAAATGGCGATCTCAGCTCGACCGCTGCTTCTCCTCCTCCTCTCCCTTCTCGCCGCCACCTCCTCCGCCCGCCCCTGTAAAACTCTTTTCTATTTCTCCGCCACCACCACCACCACCTATTACCCTTACCACCCCCTCCCGGCGAACCCTAACCCCAATTCCGCCCTCCGCCACCAAAATCCCCGCTATGTCACCTTCATCTTCACCTCTACCACCGCCAAACCCTTCCTCGACCACCGCTCCGGAGCCAATTTCAAATCCGATCCCTCCTTCACCGCCGAATCGCAGCCATCTCCGGTGATGACGTCATCCGTTTTCCCCCTCAAATTCTATTCCACCGTTTCCAGCTCAATTCGCGACCGAACCAAGGATATCATGAGCGTGGTCGGCGCGCTGCTCTTCGGCGTCGGCTGCGGGGCCCTCACCGGCGCCATAATGTACTTCCTGTGGGCCCTATTCTCCCCCGGCCGCTTTGATTTCGACGATGTTTCCGACGACGAGGATGACGACGTCGCCGCTACCAAGAAGAAATTGGGCTACGTTTCGATCCCTGCGGTGACTGACGACGACCTCAAGAAGCCTGCGCCGCCTGCCAAGGAGGTGGTTTGATGATTAAATCAGTAAATATACATATATGTGTGTGTTTTGAATTTGATAAGTGCAAGGAGATTTGAAATTTAATTGCCTTGAAGTATCTGTCTTGTACTGTTTGGTAAATGCTATTGCTACTTCATGTTGGGAATTGATGACTATGATCCGAGTTATGTTTTAACCTAATGTTTTTTTCTTGTGTTTCCTTTAGAAGTTGCTCATTATGGAGCACAACTGTGGTTTTTCCGTAATGTATATGAACCTGTGGTGATGTTGATATAAACTCAGGATGTTGAATAAAGCTATATTTTGTAGTATATTTTTTGGTCGACTAGGAAATGGGATATGCTTGTGTTCTGGATAAACTGAGCTGAGGTCGAGCTTCTCTCTGATTTTTAATGCATTGGCACTGCATTCTGCCTTTGCCATTCCAAGCTATGAGTTTTGATGAAAGTTAGAGTGTGGACTTAGAACTTCTACGTTCAATCCATGGCTTTGATTTTCTGTGCCCTACCTAGGCAGACAAGATACCTCATATGTTGATTGTGATTGCCTAGTTTATATTTAGGGGGGTGTTTGCCTAAGCTTATTTTAGAGTGTTCTTAAGCTCCAATAACTAACGTATAAAATGTTTGAAGAGTTTATAAGCTGGAACATCTTGAGGGCTTATAAGTTGTTAAAGCGTTTGGATAATTGTGATTATAAGCTAGAGAAATTGGCAAAGTTAGGGAAAAAATTAAAGAGAAATGAATTTGGAAAGCTGTGTGTTTGGAATGACAAACTATGGTAGGATTATTTTTGTAAATTGATTGTTGATTATAATATTATGAAAATATAAGTTGGTGTTGAGGAGCTTGTTTTTAGGAGAGCTTATAAGTTGTTCAGAGCTTATTTTCACGGCTATTAAGCTGTTTTAAAGAGCTTATAAGCTCAGCCGAACACCCTCTTAGTTATTGGCTTTGATTAGGAAGTGTTTGCTGTTTTTGAATTTAAATTGTCAACGATCTGTGCAACAGTGCTTTAAAGTACCTAAGGAGCATTGCCACACTGCTTCTTCTTGGGTATTTTGGATGAGTATACCAAGTGAGTTAGGCTACATTTTCTGTTATAATCTGCATTATTCATTCATTAGGCATTTAACATGTGGCATCATGATTTGTCCTCTTGGTGTTTTATGCTAAAGAAGTATCAGTTGATTTTTTAGTTATTCGGTTTAACTTGTAAATGGTGGTTTGGGAATGGTAGCTTTATTTTTAATTTAGTTGATGCTGAGATCATTTATATGTTGATATACCATTGATTAGTCATTAGATGCATGTTGTTCATTTTTACTGAGTTTACTGATTTCAGTGGCTGGCCACATCATGTAATAAGCCATTCGTTTCTTATATATTATTTTGATTATTTTGATTCAAGGCTTTGGCTTTCAGTAGTCCTTATTTTGTTTGCATGAAATGAAATATCAGTACCCTCCCATTCTTACCCAATAACTCATATATCAGCATTGTTTGCTGCTCCATAAATTTTTTAGGAAAAGAACTGAATTTAGTTTGTTTGTTTTTTCTTTTGTATCCTTAACCATAATGACCTGATCTCCTTTTCTAAAATCATCTGCACTTTTTGGTTTATATTTACTATTTATTCATTACATTGCTTCAATTAGGAATTTAGGATTATTAGTTATTAAGTGGTTCTCGATTATCATTTTCTCTAAAGCCATTTTGAGACATGACTTTCGTATTTTTCTTCATGTTTGCTCGTTCAGAAGTTTAGATTGATAATTTGATTTTTCTTCACATAATTTGTGTGATTGCATGATCTAAGCTCGATTTATGTTATGGCCCGAAATAGTGTGTTTAGCTTGTAACGTTGAACTGAGTTGTAGTTTGAGCTAATAAGTTTAAATTAAAGGTGCTTCAGTTTCCAGTCTTACAATTGTTATGTGTATTATACAACCTAAATCCGCTAAAAAGTTAATTACTCGTCACATATCTATCACAAGTAAGTACTAACTTTATTACTCATATCTAACGCTCGCTTTAATTAATATGTAAATATAGGAAAGAAAAATCTACTTTACATTTTTATGCATTATTTTTTAAAAGTTTAAGCACAATAAGCAAGACGGTTTTTGAATATAAATGTAACCAAGACTTCTTGATGAGTAGACGAGTAGTATCCACAGAGGATGTTTCTAAGTAATGCATGTGTGATTAGGTGAAGTTCAAATTTAATCTACAGTCATTGTTTAAATTTAATATTACAATTGTCGTGTTTGTGTTCCTTTGTTTGACGAAACTATCGCCTTTTTAATTTTTAAATGCGAACTTTTCCTAACAAGTTGATCACGTGGGATAAAGTCAATTTCGTCTTAGTCATTCATAAACTAAGTATTGCTAATCAAACTTTCAAAATTGGTGGTTATATTATGCAATTCTATCTAGTTTGTACCTATAATATTTATTTGAAAAGGCTTCTTCGTTTCTTTTGTCTCTTAGCTTGTCTTCAGTAGTTTGGATTTTATGCAAGTTATGTACATGATTTTCTTTCCTAAGGGGTGGTTATAATCAATGCAGTCTTAAAGTATTAGAAACTATGAACTATTTTTATACTATTTAATATGTATAGATGCAAATCTAATTTTAGATTTGGTTTAATGTTCCTTCTATTTGAAGAAATAAATTGATTAATTGAGAAATCGAAAATGGGGATTTAATTCTACTTCTCTCCGATATCACAAAAAAATTGTGTCCCAAAAATACAACAAGAATTAATAGTTGTTAATAAAACTAGTGGCAAAGTCCAAAAAAAGGCAGGGAGCTTATACGAGGTGGAGTAAATATTGATGTCTGATCACTGCAACTCTCATTTATTGCTTTCTCTACTAACAATTGATTTGTGTTTTCATGATTCTAAATATGCTGCTTCGGAATTTACATAATGTTACTAGAATAATATTATTCACACTTAGTCCGTGCCGTTTAAGCTATGGTCTATGTGTGTCTGTCTGTCATATCTACTGTTTCTATATTCTTTGTCCCTTCTCTATCTAACTTATTTATTGCTACTACCTTTAGAGACTCAGATTCTATTAATTCTTTCCCCTCTAAATTATTTTGTTCTAGACTGATCAAGCTATTAAGTTATTTTTCAAATAATTTGGTCTGCTAACTTAAACCTACAATGTCAAAAATGGCCAATTTAAAAAACAAAACTTAAAAAACATTAAAATAAATTCTATATTACACATACATACATGATTAAGGATTCTACAATAACCAACCTTATATATTTGGATGGAATATAACTGTTGCGCTTTTTAACCATAGTAAAAAAATCATGCAAGACTTTGTAACCGATGTCAATTTGGAAATTCTTGTTTAATTCAGTGAGCCACTACAATTACCGATGCTCAAATTATTTACTTGAAGAGTTTTATACTATATTGCTAATGACCGTTTGAAGCGCTTATTTATCTAGATTTATAAACTATTGGAATTCCAAATTTTGAAATCACCCAATTGCTATGGTTCGATAATTTAGATGTTATTGGGAAAAGTCAAGAGTATCTTTTGTGTATAATATTTTTCAAGAAATTATATTTTTGCACCTTTAGGAATTATTTGTCTTATGTAGTAGATTATATGGATGCCATATGTAGATGGTTAATATAAAGTATTCCAGCTAGCCACCTAACAATGGGACCTAATTACCGTTCCATACACACGTATATGTATGTCTATACGTTCATTTTGAAATCAATGATTGTTTTCTTGATTGAAAATTAAGTGTTTGTTTGGATGGAAGTGATTGTTTTTTGTGCCCATAATTTCAGTTTAATTATATATTATTGTTTGGAATGGTTCTACATAGATTTTCCAGCCAACAATGTGGCTGTTATAAGGTCGTATTCCAATACACAATTATATAGTATTGAGATCCTTGATTTTAAAGCCCAAAAATGTTTAGTATATTAGTTAGGATTATAGAGCAATTAAGGTAAAAAAATAATTCATCTCACCTTATAAATAACATCTTTTTATTAGAAAAAAAGTCCATCAAACCTTTCTTTTAACGATGACATCATTATATGTGAATTTATAAATTAGAGAGAAAATGTAATTGAATATTTATTTGAGAAAAGGATTATAACAAAATGTTCTAACATTAACATCATTTTTGAAGAATCCATGAACTTGCCACTAAATAAAATAAATAAATTTGTGTCATCTTGTGATTGGTACTTAATCATTAATTCATTATACTTATCATGACAAAAATAAAAGCATGTGTGCGCATGTGTTAGCCTATTGTAAGGAGATTAATGTTCAATGCCAAAGGTCTCGAATTCAAGTCCTCCGTAATGTGACCTTTAAAATCCATCATTATATAAAATGTGTCACACAATTTAGTGACATTTGAAGGTGCGTAAATAATCTGATACATCTATAAATAATACCTACAAACTTATAATTTTATATGTAATAAAATTATATCGATGTACGTGAAGAAGTAACTTAATTTCATTACGCCTAAAGACACTTGTGAGCGCAATCAAACAATGCTAAATATACCAACGAATAATTAAGATCTTCTTGTTCAAAATTAATATCCATAATCGTGACCAATATTATGTTTACTTTTTAAAAGCTATTGACAACGGTTTTACGACAACCAGCTATCATATTTTCCATCGATTATCTCTAAACATATTGTGAGACACGGTTTATTAAGATACAATTTATATATCAAAAAGTAAGGTTATTTTTGACAAAAGATTGAACTTTGATTTCTTGATGAACTTTTTATTTTAGTCCGGACTATGCTAATTATCTTTATTGTTCATTTAATTTATCGCTCAAGTCAAAATTTACGGACAACAAAAATCACGTATATTACCAGAAACTGATTTCGTGTGTTATTTTGATGTTCATTTTATGATGCCAAATTATAATTCGGGTAAAAAGAAAAAGACCGCCGTGGTTTAGATTAATAGTAAGTTAATAATAAGCCTTTAAAATAATATTGATTAAAGTCGTGACTTTTTAGTCTATACCCCCACGCGCACAAACACATCGTTTTTACTTTTTATCTCTCTATATATATATATATATGTAGTATTTATTTGAGTACATTACATATATAGGTGCGCCTGCCGTTAAATTCAAAATTATCATAACCCCCCTCTCTTTTTCTCTTACATGGAAACACACAGAAGCAGCATGTCAAGACGAACAAAGTGGCATCCAACTCCGCCGCCGCCGCCTAGCCCCAAGATTCTCCACTTCCCCCGCCGCCGCAGAACCCGCCGCCGCAACCAAAAATATCTTACCTTAAAAGCTAACAACCTCTTCGATCAAGAGAGAGTGGAGAAGAGACAAGAAGAAGAAGACGAATGCGGCGGCGACAAGTGGAGGATTCCGGCGGAGATGCTTCGGGCCGTTGAGAGAGACTTCGCTTTCAAGAAGGAGACTGTTAGTTCTGCCCTGCTTTCCAACCCATTTTTTTTCCAAAACAAAAACACTGTTTTTATATTATTTGTATTTTATTTTTAGGTGAGAAAGAAGATCGTTGAAGGTGAGAGTGGCAATATTGCAGTTTTGGACGAATTGCAGAACAGCTCCAGAATCGAACCCAATTTTCAACAAGTTGCGGTGGATTCATCCTTTTCCGATAATAAATCCATCCATGTAAGAATCATCTCTTCTCCTCCTTAGCATTATTCATGAAATGAATGATTAGTAACATGTCATTAATATCAAGGCTTAATTACTTACTTCTTTAAATGAATAGTATAAGTTGAACTGTTTTTAATACTTCCAAGAGAATTGAGTTTTCTTGCTTTTCCACCAGACAATTGTTCCAGTCTTCTCTGTGTTACAATTTTTCAAATTTCCCATTTGAACAATAGGAGTTGTTTAAATAATTATGGATTTTAGTACAATTTAATAGAATAATGATAAATGTACCTTGATGCTAGGTCCAGTGTGTATGTGAACAATGTATTAGTTGTGCGGTATAGGTTGGTTTGGCTGCTTCTGCTTGCTTCACACTGCCCAAAAACTCCACTCAATTAAATCAACAACTCAACTTAGCCTTTGGACCACTAATATCCATTCCACTACCTGATTTTTTTCCATGCCAATCTCAGGAGATATGATCTGACATTTTTAAATTCCTGCTGCCCAATAAATTCAAAAGAGAAACAGAGATAGATTCTGCCTTTCTAGTAGGCCCTACACAGTGATAACACAGATTATTAATTCTATCACTCAAAGTAAACGCTTTATCGCTGAAAAATGACATGACATGATGATCAGGAAGCATTAACGCGGCAAGATCAGAATAAGTGCTCGGGTCGTTGCAAGGCGGTGGTGGTGAGGATAGTAGAGCAGGTGAGAGCCGAGACAGAGCAATGGTCCCAAATGCAGAAGATGTTGGAGAAGGTGAGAGGGGAGATGGAAGAGCTGCAGATATCCCGCGATTACTGGGAAAATCGAGCCCTCAACGCTGACCGCCAAATCCAACCTCTTAGGCGCGCTGTAAGTCGCGACCCCGGCCTTATAGAAATCGAATCTCATGACATGACAATATCTTAAATTCTTGCTCCTTCCATGCAGGTGGAAGAATGGAAACAGAAAGCTCTCGACTGCGAAAAGGAGGTTAATGAGCTTAAAAGCAAACTATCTTTAGCAAAGCAAAAGATGCACATGAAATCCAAAATAGATGTAAGACCAGGCGAAGGCAACGTGGTGATCCCTCTCGGAGCTCAGCTCGTTAAAGAGAAAGAAAGCCATGACGCGCCGCCCCTCTCTCTAGCCAAACAACTCGCCAAGGAGAAGAGATCTCTTCTTCTCCTTGGCGGTGTCAAGGAAAATCGACGTGCCACCATTCTTCAATTTCAAGAAAGAGACAGCAGCAGCAGCAGCAAGCAAGAGCTGATGATGATGAGAGAAGATAGGAGAAGTAGGCGATACTCGAGCATCTACGGAGCTGCGGCCTCTAACCGATGTCCATTGGTGGAGATTAGTAATGGAAACTCATCTCCATTGGCGCATAGAGCAGCATTTGATTATCATAGCCCTGAAAGGTCCAGGATAAGAGAGAGCTTCAGGAAGTCATGATCTTGTTTATTAGAATTAATTAGGCCAGTTTTGCACCCTTGTAAGTCGGTTCCAAGTTATATAGTTTTTGGTGGAATTATCAATAAAAGCCCTTTTGTTATTACGAGCCAGCCACCCTCTGTTGTGATTCTAACATGCAGCATATTGTGAAGCCTTTCTAATTTCGAGACTAACGATTTGAATTCTTATTAGTCAACGTACATATATATGCATGCAAATTGCAAAATATATTTTTATTTCTATATGCCATTCGTTTTTTATATATAATTGAGAATCAACTCAAATTAATTAAAAAGTAGAGCAAACTTAAGTGGTCGATGAAGCGCTGGAGGGGAGCGACGCAAAAGAAGTGGTGAGGCGCTCGATGGCAAAGCCGACGTTGGAGTTGGAGTAGGCGGAGTGGAAGAGCCCGCAGAGGCACGTGCTAATTAATTATATAATTTTGAGAAAGTATAAAGTTAAAAAAAAAAATATATACAGTTTCGACCTAACTAATTACAATTTTAATCTAATTACATTAAAAATAATCTAGTTTAATATTTATATATTCCCTACGTACCGTGAAACATGTTACATTTCTTTTCGGCACAAAATTTAAGGAGTTAGTGTTAGTGTTGTAAGTGGATAGATAATAAAGTAGAAAAGTGATAAGGAGGAGGTAAAACGGGAGAGTAATAAATGGTGCAATTAGTTAAGATAATTGTACTTAAAATCCCTTATTTTTTTTAAAAAAATTAACACAAGTTTCGTGGGATGAACTAAAAAGGAAAACGTAACATGTTTCGTGGAACGAAGGGAGTATTATATATCTCAAAAGTTTAAATAATTATAATTTATTCATTTAAAGTATAGTATATTTTAAGTATTACTAGCACAAAGAACGTGCGTTGCACGTATAACAATTTAAAAAAAAAAGAATTGATAATTGTATTAATGAATAAATTATAATTTAAAGAAACTATTATTCATACTGTATGACACAACTAAGTTAATTAAAACAATAAATATATATGCAACATTTCCTAAAACAAATAAGTCATGAACATAAAGAATTAATTTTATATTTTTGTGTAATCTTTATGGTCGAAGAACTTTTCTTCTTGTTCTTTTTGGTCGCCGAGATAATATTGCATAACTATTGATCATCGTCATCACTTGTGATTTCGATGCAGTCTTCGAGCTTTTTTTTGGCGACTCTTCTCCTTTTCTTGTCTTGCACTTCAATAGGCTGCAACTCTACATTAATTGGAAACTTTCTTTGGCCTTTTTTAGATTGCTTAAACTTTTTTGTCGAAGATTTTTTATCCTACTCTTGAATTAGCCTGGACTCATCAAGTAATCAAATATTCATGTTTATCATGGATAGTAAAAATTGCACTGACTATAATAATTAGATTTTCGAACTAATTGTATAAAAATATAGGATCAACGTAACATTTGATATCCGAACTAATTGTATAAAAATAACAAACTTGAAGCAACTATATTTTATATATAAACCCTTCTCTTTTTCTTGTCTTGCACTTCAATAGACTGCAACTCTATATTAATTGAAAACTTTTTTCGGCCTCTTTTAGATTGCTTAAACTTTTTGGTCGAAGATTTTATCCCACTCTTGAATTGGTCTGGACTCATCAAGTAATCCAATATTCATGTTTATCATGGATAGTATCTTTAAGATTGCATTGACTATAATAATTAGATTTTCGAACTAATTGTATAAAAATATAGGATCAACGTAACATTTAATATCCGAACTAATTGTATAAAAATAGCAAACTTGGAGCAACTATATTTTATATATAAAAACTTCCCGACTTATCTGAGCTAATTGCAATTTTAATCACTTTTTATGTGATCTATTCTTTCTATATATTATATCCCATTATGTAGTGAGACTTTTGAAAGTTTTAGCTAAAAGTCAAATTTCGTCGAAAGTTTGTGCATTTTTACGCCAATATTTATATATTTTTTATCTCCAACTTTAAATCTTTAAAAAATATATATCTACTTACGTTTTTCCATAATATATCTTCATCTTTCAATCTTTTCCATAATATATTCTCCGTCACAGTTTTTTACTATGAGAAGATGGCTCATCTCTAGATTCTATGTGGACTTTTGTTTCCACGTCGACTTGTATAGTTATATATTACTCTCTTTGTCTCTCGAAATTTGAGTCGTATTTCTCTTTGGACCTCCCCTTCCTTTTGAGGAATTATTTATTACTCATACAACTTTAAAAGGAATTATTTAATACCCATTACTTTACTCTGTTTTTCAACTATCGTTGAATCACGTGCCCAAACCAATGAATTAAGTTTCGTGGCATGGATGGAGTATATATAATATATTGACAAATTAAAATATTCAAGAAATGTTATTACTAATTTTTTTTCAATATCACTCTTGCCTTTAGGGTACAATTGTTACCTATAGATGAACTTGATACACGTAATACATTGCTAATGCTACTTATAATTTTTTTATTTGTATCAATTTAAACAAAAAAGTAAAATAAATCAATAAAACTATCATTATACTTTTACAACATCATCACGAATCATTGCCCGTTACCCTTTCCTTGTCGAGGTTTGGAAGAGTTTTGAATGGGAGATGAGATGAGGGCTGCAACTGACCTCAATTCATGCATAATTCTATTTATATTAATTGTGTTTACTATTATCATATTGGAAGAATCAAATTGAGTACTTGTCACCTCAATTCTATCATAGGAGGAGGAGAGATGATGCTCTCAATGAAGCTAATTCTGGTCTTGTAAAATAACATAAATAAGATTGCAAACTATTTCAATATATAAAACAAGAGAAAAGTATATACAAGAAATTCAAGGCTTCCATAATAGTAATAGATAATAGGAAATATTTGAGCTTTTAGAAAGTGTGTTTTCACTGAGTAATTCATGTGGAGACGATAACTTGTTATTTTTACTATCATTAATTTATTAGGAAAATAGCCGATCAATATGTAACAAGTTCGTTAGGACCGATGGAATCTAAAACGGAACAATTTCAAAATTTGATTAATTCCTACCATCATACTTTTACAACAAGAACACAAGTCATTGCCCGCTACCTTCCCATTCCCACCTCATCACTACATATGCATAATTGTAAGATCAAATTAAGTATGCTAATTAATAAATATATTTGTCGAGATAAATGATATAGCAAGTTAGCAATTGATGTATATGTATTGACATTATTATTATACCTACGGAATTAAAAAATATATAATGAGTAGATATGAATATGTAGAGTTTAATTAGCTTAGGACTTCTTTATTTCTTCTTATTCTTACGTGTTTAGTTTATAGAGTTTAGGGCTATTTGATTCTTTTTATTCTTACGTGTTTAGTTATAGATAAATATGTAATTTATCTTCTTAGATTATTATAATTTTTATATGAATAGGTAATTTGTAATTTACATAATTACTCTTAAAATTAAATATGTAATAGGGATAAATTAGGCACTTCATATATTTGGTCACAAAGGCATTTTTATTATTAATATAGATATATAGAATTAAAACTCTTTTCAAAATCTGTAATTTAATATGCATATTACATATGTTTTCATGGAAGGAATAACATGATTTGAGGAATAATGGAATTAAAAAAAGATTTGAAAGACAAAAAAAAGGGGGAAGAAGAAAAAATAAAGTGCATGGTTTCATCCTAAAAAATAGGTGCACAATTATGAAGTGGTTTTAATTTAAAATGTTACTCAAATTATAAGCTTAACTTATTTTTTAATTCACAAAATTTTGAAATTGGAGAGTTGACTTTTTATAATAGTGAAGGTGCATTTTGTTTGATGGTGTGGTCTCTACCTAACTCAAGCAAATCTGAAATGAAGAGTGTGTGTGTAACAGGAGCTTCAGGTTACATTGCTTCTTGGCTCGTCAAATTCCTTCTCAACCGCGGCTACGCTGTCAAAGCCTCTGTTCGTGATACCAGTTACTTCACTTCACTCCTATCCCCATGCTTTTATATTTTCTATAATCATCCTTAATTCCTGTTTCTATGGCTACTTTACTTCAGATTTAGTCTATCCTTAATTTGCTCACCTCAAATGGAGTTCTGATTAATCACATTAGTATAGATCCTTTAGTTTAGTAGATCTTCACTATTATTTCTGATGAAATTGCAAGAGCTTTCTGTTGAGGGGCACTAATTTGAGATTGTCAAGTAATTAAATGATATAAATGGATCTTTTCTTGTGAAGCACTCTCTCCGTCCCACTAAAAGTGGCTCGTTTTGGCTTAAAAAGTGCCTCAAATAAAGTGGCATAACAGCTATGGGGAAATTATATGTGATTGAACATATTTATTTATATGGCAGATGATCCAAAGAAGACTCAACACTTGCTTGCACTTGATGGGGCAAAGGAGAGGCTTCATTTGATAAAAGCAGATCTCCTCCAAGAAGGCTCATTTGATGCTGTAGTTGATGGATGTGATGCTGTTTTTCATACTGCTTCTCCATTTTTCCATGCAACCACTGATCCTCAGGTGTTTTATTTTGGGGGTTGTTTTTCCTTATAGACAACACAAACATGTTTCTCAAGGTTTTAGGGAAACTTGAGAGAGACTAATTAAAATGCACATTTTGACAGAAAAAACTCTAAATTCTTCTTGTAATTAATTACCATTATTTTCTAGAGAATGCATAAACCAAAAGCTTGTTTAAGGCATATTTGCATAGTAAAATATCTCCATTTTCATAGTCAAATTAACAAAACTGTAAACCTTCTTCTAGGATTAGCCTAAGCACTTGTCTCTGGTCATCGATGAAAGCTCTTGAAACATGCTGTTTCTCTTTGTATTTGTATTCTTCAAGTTAAAATTCCTTTTCTGCAATAAAGCTGATATTTTTTTACCACATTAATTGTCTTGATGCCATTCCTATTTTTTTCCACTGCTGATTAGGGATTCATGCTTTATATTTGAGTTGAGAGTAACAAGAAAAGATCCATTTATACTCTTGTCTTAAAATGATAATGTGACCTTCTGGTCATATTTTGATTCACATAGTTTTGACTTTGTTTAGGCAGATTTGATCGATCCTGCATTAAAAGGGACACTGAATGTGCTTGGATCATGTGCAAGAACTCCATCCATCAAAAGGGTTGTTCTAACATCCTCCATAGCTGCTGTTTTTGCCAATGGCAAACCTCGAACACCTGACGTGGTAGTTGATGAGACTTGGTGGTCCGACCCGGAGTTCTGCACAAGGATGCAGGTCAGTATGTGTTACAATCCCACATCAAACCCACAAGCAATCCAATCCCTTTCATTATTGACAACCTGACTACTATGTTGTTGTATCAGCAATGGTATATGCTTTCAAAGACACTGGCCGAAGATGCCGCCTGGAAATTTGTGAAAGAGAAAGGTATTGACATGGTTGCAATAAACCCATCTATGGTGATTGGTCCACTGCTGCAGCCAACTCTCAACACAAGTTCTGCTTCAATTTTGAACTTGATAAATGGTACTATGTCACTCCTCTTGTTGTTGAAATTGATAGCTTAGAATTGCAGTAGAAATTTCCATGGAATAAAACAAGAATTCGACCTCCAAAATGTGCAGGTTCAGAAACGTATCCAAACATTGTAGTAGGATGGGTCGATGTGCGAGATGTTGCAAACGCACACATTTTGGCTCTTGAGAATCCTGCAGCTAATGGAAGATACTGCACGGTGGGGAAAGTTTCACACTTCTCTGACGTCGTGAAGATATTACGTGAACTATATCCTACTCTGCATCTTCCTGGAAAGTAAGTTTTTCATCTCAAGTGCAAGAGGGTTTTTTTTCTCATAAACGCGAGTCTGGGACATATTTTGGAAAATGCCGAAAGTTGGGACACAAAACACTATTAGCCCTACATTGTTTTATGAGCTATTTGGTTTCTTTGTAGCCAGTTTGTGAAGATTTTCATGTTTGTAATGGTGCTTATAATTGATGTGGAAACCCTATTTGCAGGTGTGCCGATGACAAGCCTTTGATGCCTACATACCAAGTTTCCAAGGAAAGAGCAAGAAGCCTAGGCGTTGAATTCACTCCTCTTGAAGAAACCATCAAGCTCACTGTTGAAAGCCTCATGGAGAAGGGTTTCTTTAAATCTACTTAAAACAAACCATTTTTATTTTGGAGATGTTGATCCTAAATAATTAATCAAACTTACAATTAACCTTTGCTGCAATTCACATCTATCACTCTGATGAGGTCAAAAAAGCATTTCATTTGGTATGGGAAGTCTTTTTTTTAGAATATAAGTATTGCTTGGATGTTTCTATTAAACTTGATAGCAATTAACAAAAAAAATAACTTCAGCATTAAAAATATTTTTTGTCCCTTATTTCTTATACCAATTTGTGCAGATTTATGTAACTAATAGTGAGACTAATTTTGAGTGACATTTCCTAATATAACCCCACAATTGGTCCAACAAAGAACGCAAGGCTGGTGTTCCATGTTTCGGTAAAAATGAATCTATAAAACATAGAGAGAGCTTAGATTAAGTGTGATACATTGACAAAAGATCGACAAAAAGAAGAGTACAAATGGGATTAGTAAAACTTAATTTACACATAAAACCTGTTTCTGATTCCTACCCACCTTTTGCAAGAAACAGGAGCTATCAATCAAAATTGCTCAGCGTTACAAAACTCAAATTAAAAGAAAAAAAAAAAAAGAGACTCGACACTTGATAAATGGTGTATGGAGAAACCTAATGGCAATAGAGCTTGATCAAGGAATCTGCTCCGGCGGTGAACAGCCAAGGTTGCCTTGGATGGAACTTGCAATCCATAACTCCTGCAAAACTCACAAATACAACCATTACTAACATGCAAAACATCCTCACCGCAGCCAGTTAATAATCCACAGAAAACGCAACCCACCTCTTCCATCAAAACTGGAATGCCCTCGGAGGATCTCCAGGGGAACTATCAGCGGGTTTTGATTTAGATCCGAATAAACCATCCCATGGAAAATGTATGCTGTGCAATCATCCGAGCTCGACACAAACAAGGGGTAGGACCGATGGTAGGCAACACTGGTGATATCCTTTCCATGGCACCTGCAAATTTGGACAGGCACGATAAGTAGACATACCAGACATGCAGTTTTATGCAAATGGATCGAAGAGAAGGTGTAGATAATTAATTGGAGGACTATGAGATAAAGAATCATTGGCCCTAAAATGCATATGATCAGAAGTGCATAGTAAAGAGTCGGGATGAGTCAAATGACAAGATGCCAACAATTAATAAATATATATAAAAAAAAAAAAGCAGACTCATCTCCAACAACATTGAAAATCATGGCACTGGGAATTTATAAATTACAGAGTCATACCTAAGGACTTTATATGGTTTGGAGGAAAGGTCCATGTCAAACCAACACAGTTTTCCATCTTTGCTACCAACAATGGCATTATCACCTGCAATAATCAGGGATAAGACGTCTATAGTTTAGGCGCCAATAATAATTGCATGATGTGAAACATGTGTGGGTGGGAAAAGAAACACGTACCACCAGGGTGGATGGCTAGGGAAGAAATTTCACGGACACCAGGCTCAAGTTTTTTGACAAGTTTTTGCTTCAATAGATCATAGACGCGGACATCTTTTTTTGTTGCAGCAAAGAAAATGGAACGGGTAGGATGAAAAGCACTTGCAACATGAATTCCTTTTGTCTTGAACGGAATCCGTTGTGTAAGTTTCTTGGAGATTTGGTGAACTAACACTGATCTTGATTCGCGTATATACAAGTTAAGGAATGCAATCTGAGCAGGCATATATCTACTATGTAACAGAGACTAAGAATGCTCCTCCAGAAAGATTCAAGCATAGTATGTATGGACCAGCAAACTACATATTGTTGCATTATTAATGCATAAAATACTTTGTATATATAATATCTGTTACTAGTATTTGAGGCACAATGTTAGAAAACCAAAACATACAGAAACAATTACTGCACATATGGCCACAGAAAGGATATCAGATGGCATGAGAGTTGAAAGATAGTCTCCTTTACGATGCCATTCCACTTTAGTAACGGTCTGCAATTCAGCAACACTAAGTCATTATCCCGTAATAGTAAATGTTGAGAAATCACAGATTATGAATCTTATTCAAATCCATAACACAAATGTAAGTGGAGATGTGAAAAACAATAAAGCCAAAAAAAATCACCTTGAAATGCTTCAGTCTGATTCCTCCATGTGTATCATCCTTAAGCCAGTTGACAACAGATGCATTTGTATCTAAATAAAAAGTTCTTTAGTGTATGGCAAAAGGTAAGGTGTATAAAGAATAATCAGTTTCCTTGTTATAGTTACCAGAGTCATCAGCCCCCGTCTGCGGTTCAACATGAAGAAGATCTTCGATCTTTTTCTGATGTTCATCACTTCCACATCTGGTGTTCAGAATGAACACGTCTTGGCCCCTGAAAAATTGAGCAAATTATCGATATATACCAACATCCATTCTAATGCAAGAAGTTGAGGCTCTCAGATATTTCTTACGCTGCTACCGCTAATATAGGAAGCTCAGGATTCCATTCAACCTCATGAATAGGTTCACCTATATTCCAGATCTGGAGACACCTGCCAGTTTCAACTTCCCAAAGGCGAACAGTTCCATCCTTTGAACCTTAATTAATGAAAGAATTCAATTAGAAACCCAGTTTTAAATATATTTTTCAGACTTTAAGCGCATTAGATATCGAACCAGAAGCAATCCATTGTCCTGTGAGCTCCGCAGAAATAGTCATCACTGGACCCTTATGGCCTCTGTACTCGAGATAACAAGTTGTTGGATACGGTTTAAGATTTCTAGCACTTGGCAGCTTTGGTTTCAAAGACTCGGGATCAATATTAATCTGGAAATTGAAAGGAAATAAGTTGCTATTAACCTCACATTTACCTTCAAAATTCAAATCTAATTCAGAATTCATAAAGCATGTAAGCAGCACGTACACGTTTTTTATGGACTCTTGGACATAGATATAGATCCAAACATCGATCAAATCTTTCTTGGACAGCTTTGTCATATGCAGGAACACTTCTCAAGGAAGTGTATCTAAAATTCACATTGAAAGAAAAAAAAAATTAGAACTCCTAGCACAAAGCATCTATGAAGACAAAGAAGGGAATCAAATTACTGTTTTGGTATAAATTTAGGCCTGTCCTCCTCAAACATGAGCTGGTAAGCATTAATTTCTTCTTGTGTAGGGATGTATTCTAAAGAGGGATTGTACGACTCTTCATGACCTGAATATATAGAACACAATCCATCCTTGAGATAATGACAAGTCGTGTAAAAATAGAAATATACTAGTTAATTAAGAAAATCATTTCAAAATTCAGATTGCTAACACACCTGGCAGCTTAGGTTTTGGTGCAGGAATATACGCCAATCCCTGTCTATCAGCAGAACTAGCTTCACCCCACAAGTCGTAACATTTAGGTTCTTCCTTGGGTTTGTCATCAAGCTTAATCTGCCCACTCCTGATGGCCCGGACATACTTCACAATCTATAATTTTGGAAAAGTTACATACAGAATCAATAAATTTTTGAAAGTGCAATTAAAATATAACTTCAACTGTTTACTCCAATCAACCACAAACATTTCAGTTGTCGTAAGCATACGAATATGTATGGTTTTGTTTTCTAGAAGAAAAAAACTTCAACTGTTTACTAAGTGATTGATTACATACAATGAAAATACATCTTTCTCAAGCATCTTGCCCCCAAACAGTTCTGCTAAACACCAGTAGTAAGACTAACGACTGAGCCTCCTTAATTGTTTATTCTAGTATTTTTTTTACAGGATGCAAACTAAGCACAAAGCCAGATTCATCAGTGTCATTTTCACATGAGGTTAATCTTGCCAGAAGGTACATATATAAAGTCAAAAGATGAATGAATCATAAGAGGCATTGCAGACTCATGAAACATGAACACCCAAGTAACTTTGTAAATCACCCCATTCATTATCAAAATCCATCCACGAAAAAGTAACAAGTAAATGCTACAACTTTACAGTATAACACTGTTTCCAAATACAAGTAAAAGTAACAAGCATTCAACAACATACCTTTTTAGCCTCCCACTTAGAAAGAATGAAACGTCTCTTTGGTTCTGGTGCATTTGAGAGTGGATGTTTGGCACCATCCCAAGTGAACCAATCAATATAAGACTGCAGAGCAAATCAAAGATAAATCATCCTCAATCGACGAAGCAGGGTACAGAATCTATAAAATTTGAAGCAGCATCCAATAAATTTGGTAATCAAAAAGAGGAGATTACGCACAGGATGTGGATCAAAATCAGCATGAGGTGCCTTTGATTCCATCATTCTCCGGATGAGTTTGATCTCTTCTTTTGTCAACTCCACTTCCTCATCATTGTAGTCATCTATTATCTTACGCCTGAATACCATGTAAAAAAAAGCAGTAATCACCACAAAGTATTTTGTAGGAATACATATACTTAGCAACATAATCTGGGTAATTAGAACATAACACTGCTTAATATGAACTCACCAACTCTTTGAATCATCAGTCCTTGCAAGAAAGGAATCGAGCTTGCTCGTTTTCTCTCTTTTCTTGATCTTCTTTCCAGACAAATCATATCCAATATGTTCCTCATCCTTGTACCATTTTAAAGGAACATCTCCAATAGTATTGCGTGGTGCAACCTGATTTTAAAGTAATACTCATAAGCAAAACATTTCAAGATAGATGAGGTGTTTGTGATAGTAAAATATACCTCATCTTCAGATGAGTCACTCTCCTCAACAATTTCACGTGAGTCATCACTACCGCCAACGCTCTCTTCAACATCATGTTCATCACCTTCGCTATCACTCCCGCCAACGCTGTCTTCAACATCATGTTCATCACCTTCGCTATCACTCCCCCCAACGCTGTCTTCAACATCATGTTCATCACCCTCGGTATCACTACCACCAACGCTGTCTTCAACATCATGTTCATCACCTTCGCTAACACTAACACTGCTAGGGTTGTTATCTTCAATAGAGTCCGAATTATCATCATCATCATTCAATTGAGTAACATCCTGTCATAGGAAAAAATCAGATTTACATAAGTAGACAAAGCCCTGACTTTCCAACATTTTAAATCCTCAATCAACAAAACATACATTTTTCAGTACAATACAAAATGAAGAAAGTAAGGGGAAAATTACAGAATAGATAGAAAATGTCAAAATTGACAATAATGCAACTTATAACTTGCAATCAGGTTTATCATGTCAACTAACAAATACGAACTATATAAGATGCTCGGACTCTTTGAAAATGGACGAGTACCCGTGTCATATTTCCGGCGGTGATTTAGCAGATGGGGCGGTCGGCGGTGAAGAGGAAAAAGAGGAGACTTTATATGGAGTTCTGTAAACTGTATGTATCGGCGGCGCCGGCGTCGGCGAGGAAGAAGATGTCGCGGGGAAGAGAGGGAAAGGAGGCGGCTTTTATTATAGGGTTTTAGGTTTCAATTTTGAAAGAATTCAAAAACCTTAAGCAGTTAAACCTCTATGATTCTTTATTTTATTACAAATAACCTTTTCAAAAAAGGTTAAATATAAATAATAATAATAATTTATTTATTTAATTTTGTAGTGTTGATCGATAAATATTTCAGTTGCGTTTGTAAACGTGTTGGGCCGTAACAATGCATGCAGCCCAAATAATTATAATGAATTGGACTATATTCATACTGAATTCGGTCTCCTCAAATATGTTAATTTTGTTTTTAATTAATATTGCAGTATCTAAATAATTCTATATCTTTTTATCCTCAAATAATTGAATCAACAGTTTATCATTCTTTAAAGAGAAATACTATATTTATTTTCAATCTAATATTATTTTTTTCATAAAAAGAAAAGATCACACTATTTTGGGGTATGTATATTTATGAAAAATTATAAATTAAAACACGAACTATACCTCAAAAATCAAAATGCAATTACAATATCTTTACTATTGGTACTTTGTAAAGTTATTAAAATATCACTAGTAATTTTAAAAGTTAACTTATTTTATTCTAATATATATGTTTATACATATTGAAACTCTATAACAATTAGGTTAGATAAATAATTTATTTATACTTTTCTAATTAGTTAAAATTATATTTTAGTCAAAATATCAAAAATACCCTCCCGTCACAAGAAAATCTTTCAGGTAGAGACATTACATATTTACATAAAAGCTCTTATGAAACCTTCATGTGATGGCATATACCGAATCTGATTAAAGGCCATATTTCTTCATTAATTAATATATAAGGAGCCTAGACGAGATCATATTTATTTATATTTGTGATCAAATGTTAATATAGCTAAAACAACATCTAGCTAGTTGTTTGAATGAGTAAAATCATTTAAAAATATAACAAAATACAAAAGTAAATACCTATATATAGTAGAACGGCCGGAAAAAAATTCAACATTCCTCCACACAGTTCTCCACGCCATATTAGCACAAATTTTTCTCAACCAAACACTACATTTACCTCAATTAGCCTCTTCTTTTCTTTTCATCATCCATTCCACCTTTTTGTCACAAAGAGAGAGAGAGAGAGGAATGGGAGATAAGAAACCAAGTTGTTGTTTAGTTTTGATATGTGTATTGGCGATGATTTTAGGGTGCAAAAGTGCCGGTCCGGGACGACCAAAAGGAACTTTATCGAACTGTTTGCAACATTGCATGCCGGTGTGCCTCGACATCGATGCCGCCACCGAGACCGCTTGCTTGCCCGCTTGCCACCAATATTGCCGCCAAGTTCATAACAATGTGCAACCTGGTTGGTTCCAATGAGCCAACCATCCTTTTCTAGCTATCCGCAGCCGCTATTTGTGGTTCCGCACGAGGCATTAGTCAATTTTGTATAGTTTCCTAGGTTAAAACTTAGGGGACATTAAATCTATTATATTTGATTGATTCCAGATGATTGCGAATTTTGATATCAATATCGAAATTTTTGAGATATGAATATTGATATACTATCTTTTTTTAGGGAAATATAATTATTTTTTTAGTCACGAGTCAAGTGGAATGTTTTTATTAATTAGGTTATCTCATAAGCCAATTTCTCTGAAAGGGTGCCCTTGAAGCAGCCAATACTTTGCTAACAATCATCACAAACACTGGGACAAAAGGATGTTGCAAAATGTGAGGGCAAAACGGTATGAAAATTTATTCTTGCTTGAGATAGATTTTATCGCAGGGGTGAGGCCATAATTGAAAATTATGGGATTATCCATCTAAGACCAGTTTCATGAGTAAATCTTGGATCTAATTTTACAACCGAACATGTACATCAAATGTATCTAGGATAATTGGTGAACCGAAAGTATACAATTCAAATGCAATATTAAACAATGAATACTAAGAAGATTGTCCGCAAATATTAATTAAAAGTTCTATTTCTAATATACGGTTAAACCAATCAAAATATGATTTTCAAAACATTGTGTTTTAGATGTCAACCATCCCAACTACCCTAAGTATTCATAATTCATGTGAATATTCTAAAAGTCAAAAATAAAATACTAAATCAAAACCATTTTTAATCATACCGATCAGTTCCGCAAAACAAACGTCAACGGATTCTTTTCTCATTTAATTCTTTCTCTCGCGCAATTTGCTGCGCAAAGTAGGAATCCAATATTCTTTTATCTTTCACAGTCCCACCATAAAATAAAATGATTTTTTTGCTCTTTTATTGAATTGACACAATTTTTATTTAATTCAACTACGTAGCTATATTATATCCACCAAGAATATCTTGTATGTGGACCGTCAATAAGATACCACCTCATAATAATGGATGTTTCAGTTTAAAATTGCCATCATAGATTCTGACACGTGGCAAAATCCAGCAAAACCGTCCAGGGCCCCACCACCGACGTGGTCTCTGAAATCCAAGACACCTCACAAAACCAAATTCAATTTCTTGCTTTGTGTAACAATTTTCTAAATCTCTATAGGTTGGGAAATTCTGAGCCTCATATCATTATTCTGGCCAGAATTGTCCATTTATTTTTAATTTTAATATTTATTTTTCACCTTTTCCATGCTTCGCCAAAGAAAAAAAAAACACATCTTCTCCTCTCCCAAACACTTCCGTTGTGAATTTGTACACCCTTTTCTTCCAGGTGCATCAACCGTTTTCGTGGAGGGCTCGTCACGTTTTGTTGAATATTCAACTAAACTTTCAAATTTCGAATCCTATATATATGTAAGTTTTAATATCTTAGGTAAACATCATATACATCTGTTAATTAAAGTGCTTACAATTGTGTATTTATAAATATTTCCGGAGTGTTGGGTTTAATTTGTAGTGATGGCGGCGGCGGTGTCAGTTGTGGAGCCGACGGCGGCGTGCTTGACGTCGTGCAATTTCAGCGGCGGAGATTTAATCTCGCAGAGGCATTCGAGAAAGCAGCATGTGGCGGCGGCGGCGCCGCGTTTGGATTTGAGCACTTCATTTGTTGATTCTTCCTCAATGAGAGCTTTCTTTTCGCCTCCTAATAGTTTGAGGAAAAAGACAAGGAAAATGGTGGTTGTGGGAGTTGGGGGATTGGGTGGACAGTATGAAGATAGTTATGAAGATGTTAAAAAGGTAACAAACTATTTCATTCCTCACCGATCTCGAGTCATTTTCTTTTTATGATATTTATTACACACGCACAAATTTTTGTAACCAATTTATACTCTTACTATTACTTTTCAATTTTCCGGTAATTTTGTGCCAAAAAACGAACGCCTAAAATCTGCTGGACGAAGGAAGTATCTATTTATTGATTCGTGAACACCTTAATTGTTTTGATATAATTTATTGTTGTTGTTATTGCAGTTTGGTCTAGATGTCTATTATTTAATTAACTAAATTAGGGGAAGAAAGAAAGAGATGCTTTTTGGCAATTGTAAGGGTTTGAGTTCCCCAAATATTAGAGGCCTATACCCTTAGTATTGCAACTATCAATTATCTAAAAATGCAATAGAAAATGCAACGGGAAATAAAAACATGCTTTTGGTTACACTGGCAACTTGGTTAGGTTTCGATTGCATTTGAGCATTTTCCTGAATTTTCTTTTAGTTTTATAAACAAATACTATTCATTAATTAACAAAACTTTTGTACATATGGCATGCATCATCAGGGAGTGGTTAATTTCATTTGATTACTATTCTTACTAATTTCAAAAACAATATTGACATAAGAAAGCATTTTTATGTATATATTTGACGACAAGCATGCATTTTATATTCCTAAAATCTAAACCCACACTTTTCATGCAGAAATCCTATAGTTTGATTCTCTAGTTGCACTTGATGATGCATTTTCGCAAAATATATATGACTTTTAATCTGACATTTTTCTTGTCTCAATCTTAATAATTTGCAGCAAATTGTAGACTACTTCACTTATAAAGCCGTGAGGACTGTGCTGAACCAGCTTTACGAGATGAACCCTCCACAATACCGTTGGTTTTATAAGTAAGAATATCCAAATTAAAGTTTATTAGGCTTTCGTCGAAGAGACCCAAAATCTATCTTTTGGGTTTTGAATCCTTAGGTAGCATTTATTTTGCATGGTAGAATGGATTGATAAAAATAATCCAAGGCTAATTATTATATATTTATTTTGACGGATAAATGATGAATTGCTTAATTTTGAACTAGTTTCACAATCAGTTTTAATCCATGTGCATTTCCCACTAGAATTAAACTCGATCATAGTTGATTAACTTTTGCAAAATGTTATTCGTTTTCTCTAATAATTTCAATGTGTTTTATATGATGCAAATCTAAATCGCAGTTATATTGCATCAAATGAGCATGGCTATGGCAAGACCTTCATTCGTGAACTTGTGAAGGTAGGGTTTCTTATTTATAAGCTTAAGCCTGTAATTAATGCTACTAATTAACATCATGCATCATCAAAAGTCTAACCCGTGTGTGTGTGTTGGCCTAGTGGTAAGAGGTTAATGCCTGATGCCAAAGGTCTTGGGTTCGAGTCCTCTGTGATGCAGCTTTTAAATTTCTGTAATTTAATTATAAAAAAAAAAGTCTAACCCTTTCCAAAATCATCTCTCGCAGGAGAAGCTGGAGCTTGCTGAAAGAGTAATGGTAACTCGCCTTCACCTCTATGGAAGATGGATCAAGGTTTGAAAACTTACATCATTAATTGTTTCAATATCAAATTAGCATAACCACGTTTAGGCCCTTCAATTTTGATATCTCGTTACCTCAAAAAGCCATTTTAATGACCTTCCACGATGTATTCCGTCTTTCCAAAAATGTCCTCAACTTGCATTTTCTATAAAAGAAAAAAATAATCTTTCCACAAAATTCGGCAATGGGATGATGAGTCACCTCGTAGGATTCTTGGAGTGAGAAAAAATAAGATCCACCTCAACCGTCTATATATGGTTCAACAAGATGACTCATCGTCCTGTCGTTGGATTTCGTGATGTGTGATATTTTGTGAAAAACGTCGAGAGATATAGGTTGTTTTTTAGAAAACGTAAGTTTGAGGCATTTGTTTGGAAAGACAATGGTAAAATTTGGGACGGAAAACATGATTAAACCCTTACTAGAATAAAAGTGAATATGATTCGAAATGAGTTTTGTATGAAAGAAGATTGAGTGATAATTAATTAGTTGTATTAATTAATGATGTGTAGAAATGTGATCATGTGGAGATGTATGAGAGGATCTCAGATCAGAATCTGGAGTTGATGCGCGAGCGCCTCATAGAGACTGTCATTTGGCCCTCCGACGACACAAACACAGAGGTGGTTGGATCAGACTAATTATATGCTTTATTAATTAGTTATTAATTAATCAAAACATGTTGTATAGTCTTACTTTCATGGTTTAGGAGGGCTCATTTTGCCATAGTATATCTATGGATTACACTTTTGTCTATTTATTTAAGATTAGGGCTGTTAAAATTTGCCGAAAAAATAGTATACCGTACTTATCGGATCAAAAATTACCGTAAAATACCGAATATAAGGTATATCGAATTTTCCGGTAAGGTATGATACCATTCCGAACTTTTTGGTATGGTAAAGGTATCACTTTTCCAAATACCGAGGTATACCGTTGTATACCGTACCGCAGTATATACCGAAAAAATTGGTATATACCGTTGCTTCAGTATATACCTTCATACCGGTACCACGGTATATACCATTATTTCAGTAAATACCGGTATATCGGGTATATTAATATTATTAAATATGTACATATTCAATTTCAATTATAAAAAGAATATTTTATTTATAAATTTTAAATCACAATTAGTAAATGCAGTGACAAATTATAAATATATGAGATCATTTTTTATATACCGCCATATTTCGCTAATTTTGACATGACCAGTAATATCGATAATGTGTGGTATATCGTGAAAGAGAGGTATGCCGAAGTAAGATAAGGTATACTGAAAAGAAGGTAAGGTATAGGTATATAAAAATTTCATACCGAAAGTTAGGTATACCGAACCAAGGTATACCGAAAAATATGGTAAGGTAACGGTATGAAATTTTCTATACCGAAGACAAAGGCAAGATATAAGGTATGACTATTTTTGTAAAGTATACCGTAACGTGCCGCATATTACTTATGGAATGAATTTATATATGAGTACTGAAGCACAAGCCATGAACATCGTCGAAATAAATCGAGTGAGTATATTTTAGTACAAATCAAAAGGTGCCGTCATTTATAACGACAATTATGAAACTAATTATAGAAAATCTAATTAAGTCAGATTTAAAGTCCGTGAATGTTTTTATCAATTAACGACTTCTAACTTTATTTTTTCATGCAAGTTTAAAATGTTGTACATTGATACAGACAATAAATAATGCGGAATTAGTTTAATTATATAAAGATGAGAAAAATGGAGGTGGCAATGGAGGGGGCATAACCGTCATTAAAGGCGTTACAAGAAACAGTTGATCCATGGTAAAATATTTTTAACGCGTTGTATACACTTGTAATTGTAGTAGTTCTACTTCTACATATGTGTGCGTCTTTGTTTTCTTCTCCTCTCCTCTCCCATCCCATCACCATTCAAATAAGCCATGGATTTCGATCCTTCTTCCCTCTCTCCATTTCTCACTTGTACGACTCGGAATCCCCTTCTTCATCTCACCAGAATCCTCCTCTGAAGTTTCAAGGTCTTTAATTTGTCTCATTTGAGTGTAATTGTGTATTTGCTGGTCGGTTGGCTTGTAGCCTGTCAAGATGGCTGGAAAGCTAAACACAATTTGGAGAGACTTCCTTAAATTTGATGTCACATGTTTATGCTTGTGGGTGTGGCGCACTAGATATCAAGATTTCATTTTTATTTAAATCGGAGTGGAATTTTGATCATGCTTGCTATATGAGAATCTTGTTACAAAAGGGCACAGAGGAAAAAAGGGGTTTAACTTTCTTAAATTCATGTTGATTGTCTTTGTGCATTTGTTGGGGTTTTGAGAATCTTTGGGATCTTTTGTTTTGATGTCCATTTCTTTGATAACATCTACTGACATGGTGACACAGTCATGATGTTGGAATTCCATCTAAGATTTCAGAATTATCTGCTTTTCCTCTGCACTGTTTTTATAATCCAGTCTACCTAGTTTCTTCTTTTTGGGTATATTATTATGCCTTTCAAACCCTTTTGCAACCTCACCTTTCTGAGTCACGCCACATCTTAGTTTTATTGCAATTTGCATAAGATTCATGTGATCATGTGCTTCTTCAACCATATACATATATATGGGTTGAAAATGAAGTTGGATTTGTATGCTCAAAGACTTGTTCTGTTTTTTTAGGTTCTAACCAAGTATTTGTGGAGGGGAAATGGGGCACTTTTCTTCCATGTTCAATGGGCTTGCGAGGTCTATTTCTTCAATCAAGAAAACGAAGAATTTGAAGAATGGCGATGAGAAAGAGGCCGTCAAAGCTATGGCCAAGGATGCCAAGAAAAATGAGTTGATTTTGAGGTCATCAGGAATTGTGAATGTGGATGGCTCCAACAATTTGGCCTCAGTTTACTCAAAGAGGGGAGAGAAGGGTGTGAATCAAGACTGCTGTATTGTTTGGGAGGTATATATTCTTTCATTTTAGGCCAATTTTTCCATTCGGCAAATTTCTAGTTTGTGAAAGAGTTAACATAAGCTTGTGGTTGTTTAGGAATTTGGGTGTCAAGAAGACATGATCTTCTGTGGGATCTTCGACGGGCATGGTCCGTGGGGCCATTTTGTGGCGAAGAATGTTAGGGACTCGATGCCTTCATCTCTTCTCTGCAACTGGCAAGAAACGCTTGTTGAAGCTGTAGTTGATCCGGATTTTGATTTGGGGTCACAGAAGAAGCTCCAGAGCTTCAACATATGGAAGCATTCGTATTTGAAGGCATGTGCGGCCGTTGATCAGGCTCTGGAGCACCACCGCAAGATTGACGCCTTCAATAGTGGTACCACAGCCTTGACCATTGTTAGGCAGGTAAAAATCAAGTTTCTTGCCCTATAGTGTTTCATCGTGGCTGGCAATTATTTGATTATTCAGCATCATTTTTGGTGAACTGAATGTAGGTCTTTTCGAAATTTGAAATAGGATATCTAATGAAATTTTGTGTGTCACAATCATCTGAAGACGAGTACAAAGTAAGGTTATCTTCAAAGTTGGGGAAAAGTCTTTATTTGTGTAAGGTGTGGTCCTTGCAAATTAAAGTAGTCGGTTCATAAGGATCTTTGCCAATGCATCAATTCAAAAGGGACCATTTTATGACTATGTTAATCTTTCACTTGACTCATTAGTAGTTACATGTGATACTCTTGTCTCTTGTCCAAGTTTTTACTCAAGAATGCGCTACAACAAACAACATTTTTATGATTTAGTATGAGAAACCATACTGGTGAAATTAAGTAGCTCAAAATCAAATCTTGAATTTGGCTCATTCTCTGTCACTAGTCTACATTTTCAAGAATATATGTTCAAACTACTTTTTGTTATGTAGGGAGAAAATGTGTTCTTAGCAAATGTGGGAGACTCGCGCGCTGTATTGGGTACGCCTTCCGATAACGGGGATATGGTGGCAGTGCAGCTCACCATGGACTTCAAGCCTAATCTACCTCGTGAGTCTCATTCTCTCTCGCAGTCGTATCTGGCTTTGGCAGTGTGCAAAGGCTAATAATGAATTGGGTGTGTGTGCAGAGGAGGAGGAGCGGATAAAACAGTGCAATGGGAGAGTATTCAGCCTGGATGATGAGCCAGGGGTTCACAGAGTGTGGTTGCCACATGACGACTCCCCGGGGCTTGCAATGTCCCGGGCATTCGGGGACTACTGCGTCAAGGACTTCGGCCTCGTATCCGTGCCTCAAGTCATTCACAGACATATAACAAGTAAAGACCAGTTCATAGTGCTGGCAACAGATGGGGTATGCATGCATTCTCTATGTTATACATATATTCAAGATTTTGTGGCATTGATTGATGTTGTGTTTTTGTTTGAAGGTTTGGGATGTTGTATCGAATGAAGAGGCGGTGCAGATTGTGTGGGAGTGCGCGGCGCGAGGCAAGGCTGCAAAGCGGCTGGTGGAGCGGGCGGCTGAGGGGTGGAGGAAGAAGAGAAGGGGAATAGCCATGGATGATATATCAGCAATTGTACTCTTTTTTCATTCATCTTCGTCTTCTTCATCTTCTGATCAATTTGAACTTGTACCTACTCTCAAGTAAATGCTATTCAAGTGTTTTCTTGGCTTTCTGAGCTGTACCAAAAAGTTGGGGATGGTTCAGTGCCACATCAAGAAATTCCCATTTAGAATTTGAATAGAGTCATGTTAATATGTATCTTCAAAAATGTTTCATAATCAGGTTTAAGCTTTGGCTCTTCGATTTTTGTATGGTTTTTGGTTTGGGGAAAAGGGAATTGGAAAGGTGAGTAAAGTGTAAACGTACATATTCCTTTTCAATGTCGCTTCAATTTCACCGCCCGAATATAATGCACATCTCCTGCACAAGGATTCATAATTACTCCTCTGTATTTCAATAAATTTTTCATTTTACATAGAAAATTGTCATAAATGTGCAAGTCTTCTAATTTTATCACTATAAATATAATCATTATAAATTCTCTATTTTTTTTATTTTGTCTAGAATAATTAAGAGTAGACCAATCATCTCTCAGCCCTTTAGTATGTGCATTATGAATTTATGAGACATTTGTACAAACGAATACGAAATACCTCATGCAGATGCATGACGTGATTGCCATTCCCATTTGGGATCCATCCTATCTCGCTTTGCGTCTCATTATCAATTTATTTTTCGTCATCTTTAATTGGTTACGTTTTAGTACAATTTTACTACTATAAATATTACATAAGAGTTCAGCCATCCGGTTAGAATTTATACTTTATAATTATTATTTTTATGTGCTCATTACAATTTATATTCCCAACTTTCATGATAACTTACGAAAAAGTCTTCAACTTAAATTATAATATACTTAAGTTTCCCCATTGCAACCATACAGCCATACTTATCCCTATATAAGACTACCTTTCTAACAGTTAAAGTAGTCTAAAATTGTTTAACTTAGAACTAAGCTGTACATCTGTTTCAATATCAATATAGAGCAATAAGTGTTAATTAAGATTCATTACACTAGTCGTAAATGCGTAAGAACAAATTAGATGGCTTTGATAGTAGATTATTTAATTTTTATCACAAATCTTATTAAATAATGCTACCTGCAAAGGGCAATGTGAACATACAAATGAAATCTCACTGCCAGAGTCTGACTGAATTCTATCTTCAATAATAACGTCAATGTCGGTAATGCTACCGACCATATAGTATCTCGAGGTAAATGATACGCATTTGGAAGAGTGATATTAAACAGTTACATTATGACCACCCACACAAAGGCAAAATTAGTGATTTTAAGTGTTAAATATTATTATTATTATATAAAATTAGTTTATTTTAAACTTTAAGTTAAATTTATATTCAATAATTATTATTTCCTAACTTGAATGTC
>JAYJMF010000030.1:6779739-6793763 GCA_036873715.1 Salvia sclarea
ATTTAAAATTTATTAATATTTAATAAAATAATTTAATAATTTAATAAATTGTTATGAACTAATGAATTATTATTAATTAATTTTATTTTACTATCAATATTATATTATTTAATAAATTATTATATATTATATTTAATATTAATTATTGTTATTATTTATCATAAGATTAATTTATTTATTGAAAAGAAAAGATAAAATTAAAATAAAGTTAATCCCATGTTTATGAGAATAGTTAATCCCATGGAGGTCGGGAGGAATGGCTAAACCTATGTTCATGGTATCACCATTCCTACGGGAATGGTGATTTTTGCTATAAAAATTTTACCAGCTACGGGAATGAGAATGAGCGCAGGAATACCCATTCCGTTCCTGCATACGAGTCGACCCCTAAATGTGTGCTGTGGTGTTGGTACAATTGTTCTTGTCACATCCTCATAAATAACATGGGGATTGGGGGAATATATGTTCCACGTCACATCAGAAAATTGTGTAGAAATTCTGATGATACAAAATCAGTCATGATATTACTGGAAAATTGTTACTTATATAACATTATTTAAGTTTATAATAATAAAAAGAAGTCATTTTCTGATATTTTCCTATTATAAATGTAATTATGCAAAAAAAGAAGCAACGTACGTACAAGACTTGAAAGAAAACTTGTTCAATATATCGTGATAATATCGCATCCATACACACAAATGTATGTGTATATATAGTATACATATATATATCGCATCCATACACACAAATATATAGTATATACATATAGTAACTCATGGATGGGTCCAAAGATGTGCAATAATCCTATATTTGAAGGGCTTTTGTCCGTTGATATGGATTCAATATGCATTCTTTTTTCTTTTTTGTCCCTTAATTTCTCAATCATTACATTTAACATTTCAGTATCATCACACACGGCTGCAAGATCTCATCCATGCATTGCCTTTTCATATTCTTGTAACATGTAGTTGGAACTCATGACAAAATCGGTTTACCGCTTTGGATTCGTCCACTATTATAGTGACCAATGAGGTTAGAAGGTAAAACTCAATTAAATGATCAAAATTAAAACCGACTTATGTACTGTATGTCTCTAATATTTCACATGCAGTAAAACATACTCCCTCTGAATCAATTGAGATGTACCCTATTTTTTGGGTACGGAGATTAAGGAAATGTTGTAGTAAGGCACAAATTGTTCGGGGCCCCATCAACCTTTTTGAGTTTTATGTGTTAAATTTTTGCCTTTTTAGAAAGGGTCATCTCTATTGGTACAGACTAAAATGACAAAAGGATCATCTCAATTGGTTCGAATGGAGTATAATATTGACCAATTTACCGCTGAAAATTACTCCCTCCGTCCCTTAATTGTTGGTGCACTTCTTTTCGGCACGAGAATTAAGGAGAGTTGAAAAAGTAGTGTAAGTTATATAAAGTAGTGATAAGAATATATTATATTTAAAGTTGTGTGTGTGATAAAAATGTCCAAAAAAAGAAATGCACCAAGTTGGTGGAACATCCCAAAAAGGAAAATGCACCAACAATTGAGGGACGAAGGGAGTATCTTATAAGCTGTGAAAATAAGCTCTAGGAGCTTATAAGCTCTCCCAAAAAATAAATTGCTCACCCCTACTTATTTTTTCATAATCTTATAAGCTACCATTTTTTTTTTACCAAAATAACCTTATTATAATTTATCATTTTCATCATTTACCTTTTTCATTTAATTTCTTTTCAATTTTCTTTTTTCTAAATATTATTTTTTCAAAAAAAATCACAATTATCAATTAGCTTATAAGCTAATTCTCCAAATACTTTAACAACTTATAAACTCTTAAGACATTACATCTTATAAGCTCCTCAAAGAGCTTATAAGTTTTTCAAAATAAGCTTAGCCAAACACTCCTTTAATGTTAAAAATTTTAGTTTCGGGTATCACCTTTCATTTAGTTCCGATTTTTTTACATGATTTAATGTAAACAATATATTAATCCACATTCAATAATGCGGTAATCTTTTGAAACGCACATATGACATAATCAACAACGTTTTAAGCTAAAACTCGACAAACTATTTATCAAGTTTTAGCTTAAAACTCTGTCAAAATATCATTTATTCACAAAATCTGTGTATTGTGTGTATGTGCAACTTAATTTTATAGTTTTCCCTACATTAGTGTGTGTGACTGTAAATAAATTTATATCATAATTATGTATATTCATTGTTAAATAAATACTAGTAGTATTATAATTTATATTGAACATTATATGTGAAAAAAAAATTCTATGTAAAACTCTATTTAAGAATAATATTCCTATAGTAACAATTTTTCTAAGTTTTGATATTATGACATATCGTTTAAATTAAACGAGATGTATTTATTCCTTACATCTCGTTTCTTATCAAAATGGAATAAATACATCTCGTTTCTTATCAAAATCTATTTTTCGCACCCCTTAAAAAATCTATTTTTTCGCACTATTATTTGCTTTTCGATGTTAATGAAAATTTTATCAAGCAAAAGTTGTAAAGAAATCAATGTTAGATATAGCCAAAACCCAATTAGAAATAGGCACAAAACCTCTTCTTCTTCTTCTTCTTCTTCTCTAAAACTCAAAAACTATGGCTTCTCGCAAGCTCACCTGTAATCTCCTGCGCCATTCTCTCTCATCAAAACCCTTCCCTCACACATCCCCAATTCTCCAGCAAAGATCACAATTCGCATCCGATCTCATTCACATCCATGAAAAATCATCCACCCTTCCATCTCTGGATCACCTCCATCATCTAAGATCTCTCAAAAATCTCCCAAAAAATCCCGCAACCGATCCCGTTTCATCGCTTTACAATCGAGTTTTAGCAAATCGATCCGCACATTCGAGCCCTAAATCACTCATTCACCATCAGCCGCGGCTAAACCCCTTCCAAAACCCTAACGCAATCACAATCCGATTCCTATCCACCTCTGCCCCCAATCAATCGCCACCAGACAATGGAAAACCAGAATCCCCAACTGAAAACCCTAGCGAAAATCGAGAATTCAAGCACCAGGAAATCACCGGCCCCACTGTGGACCGCGATCTATCGGCGCTGGCGAACGAGACGCGCGAGGTTTTGGAGACGATGATGAAGAGCGTCTATAGCTTGAGCAAAGTCCTAGCCGGTTTAGGATTGGTGAATCTCTGCTTCGGAGCTTGGATGTCGTACAGCATGAGGCATTCGCCTCTTCTCGAGGTCTCGATCCAGAGCCTGCTGGCGTTCGGGCTGCCGTTCTCGGTCGCAATCATGCTCCGCCGATCGCTGAAGCCGATGTACTTCTTCAAAAAAATGGAGGAGCAAGGCAGGCTGCAGATCATGACACTCTCTCTGCAGGTTGCCAAGGGTTTGAATACCTTTTTCGTGCGTGTTCGCGGCGTTACGTATCTGTGCATTGCTGGTGCATCGGTTAGTTTGATATACGCTGTGGTATTGAGATGAATTTTCACTTTTTGCTTGAATTAGACTGTGAAACATGTAGATTTGCTCGGAATTTTGATTTTGGGGAAATTGAAATTTTCTGTTTAGTGTTGGTTATGGTTTTTGGAGCATATATGCTAGTTCGTTACCACTGGATCATCTTTATGTAATAGAGATAATCGATTGATTCTTATAAATAAGGAAAAAAATTAGGGAATTTTCACTTGATTTAGTCCTTTTGCTTATATGTGGTAGAAGATTTTGTGTTTAAGCATTGATTTGGCTGTTTGATATATATTTAGCTGTTTGAATTCGATTGATAACTTGGGATTTAGCACGTCGTTTGTTTAGAATTTGCTTTCTAAAATGTGGTTAGTTTACTCGGTCTTGCATTCTTAACGAATGTGGTACTTAGATTTTCTAGATGGGTTGAGTGAATTAGTTTGGAGTATCTGCGATTCTGCATCATTGAAACCAAAGTTCGCAAAAGATAACTTGAGCTATATAAGATGGTGTTAGCACTTCACCGATAGCTATTGGGGTGTCGTTTCGTTTTCTGAATGTGCAACGGGAGGGAAGACTCCTGAAGCTCATGCCGTTGTTGGAAAGTATGTTTAAATGTGCAACAAGAGGGAAGAACCCTGAAGCTCATACATACGTTTATGGAAGAATTTGTCGTTGAAAAGAATTAGGACTTATTGTATAGCGATCGAGCATCTCTTATTCGGTCGTAGCAGTTGGTTTTGGTTATGGATATATCAGCCAATAGTCACCCTTGTTTGCATTCATCATCTGTTTCTGTTTCTGCTATTTTCATTAATTTGTTTGAATATAAGGCATCGCAGTGGTGGTTTGCATAATTTTGTTGGAAAAAGATGTGGATTTTATAAGCTCTGGTGTGACTATAGAAGATGGTGGTTTGCTGCCTAGTGTGTATCCTCCCTATTAAGTTCTAGTTGTGACTATAAACCTAACTAGCGATTAATAGAGATGGTTTTCTGTGAGGACATGTGGGGACCGCATCCAAACTAATGTTGATAAGTTCTACTCCCTCCGTCCCATAATAGATGGCTCATTTTTTTGGGCACGAGAGAGGAAAAGTCGTGTAAAAAATGTTTCCTAAAAGGGAAACGAGCCATGTATTATGGGACAACCCAATAAGGAATACGAGCCATCTATCATGGGACGGAGGGAATACTAATTGAGAATTAATAAACCCTAATGGGTGTGGTCCTCGTGTCTCTATGTAGGCGACGAAGATGATGTTGCGCTCCTCCATCGACAACTTCTTAATGGATCCCATCAGGGGTGCATTTCTCATAATCGATCGTGTAGTGCGAGAAAAATTAAGTTAAATATGGAATCGAAAATAGTATGAGAGAATTTGAGGATTGTAACTAATTTTTGCAGGTCAAATATAGAGACAATAACACAATTTAAAAAGAATGCTACTTGAAACGACATCATTTTGATTAATAATCTTGCCAACACAATTTAAATGTGGCCACATCAACTTTGATTTGGGTGAAACTAAAATATGTGGGAAATTAATTGACTAAAATTCATGTATTTGCATTACACTTTCGTAGATTGGGGAAAACCAGAATCCACGCAGAGTTTATGAATTCATATCCAATCAATCCTTCAAATAATTAGGCAAGGTTTTATTATCTAATATTAATTAATAAAAATCAACAGCAAGAAAATATAAAATTGTGAGACATTAGAAAACTAGCACGGAAAAGAACACAACTGCAGAAAGGCAGTGAAAGGAGACATTCCACAAACCTTTTCATTTTTCCATTTTTTTGTTCATTTTTCATTTCCTATCCAAAGGATCATAAAAGATCAATGCAAAGCAAAAAACAAACTCTGAGAGCACAATGTCTAGGCCTCATTCAGTCCATAATATTCACAAAATAGACTAAATATATATCCAGATAGTCCTGTTCCCCCGTAACGCCCAGAAAAAAACCCATCTTAACTCGCTAAAGTTAAGCAAAACGAGGGAATTATTCCGTAACTTGTGCACCTCTGCACTCGGCCGATTAAATTGACCAAGCAAAAACAAGGCCTGCATAGCTGACCAAGCAAAAATAATGCTGGTATTCAAAATTTCCTCGCACGACGTTGAGCCAACCAACGATAAATAACTTAACCAACCTAGGCGGTTCCTGAACTCCCGTTTGTCTTGGTTTCTGCTCTGACATATGTGAGACTACGTGTAGTTGGTGATGCAACCACACTGTTGGGGGCGACCTGACCTGAAGTCTCGGTCGTAGTTGAGTCGGCCCCTCGCTTCCACTGGAAACTCCGTGCACCGGGTTTCATAGGTACACGACCCCGGTATAAACTGGGCATACCTCTACCAAATGGAGCTCTGCCGTATCGTGGAACAACAAAAGGAGATGCTCGGGCAACGCGGGGCCATGTCATAACAGATGCAGCATCGGGTTGAGCAGAGCCTTTCTTCACAATCTACACATATGATGAAGTGTTACAGAGGCTCCACAAACCAGTTCAAAATTAATCAACTCTTACAGGCAATGCATTTGTGTCATACATAATACATCTATAACCAGTATTATTTCTTTAATTATGTACCTTCAAAATACGAGACAAAAAGGATGTGCCGTCCAAAGATAAAGCAAGCTCAGCCGCTTCTTTTCTCATAAATTCTATATATGCTGATCTGAATAAGGAAAGTTCTTTAGAGAATATAATAAGATTAGAATTAAGGGAATTCAGCATCTGAAACTCAAAACACCTTACCCTTTTGGTTGCCCAGTAGCTGGATCAATTAAAATGATAACTTTCAGGACTTCCCCAAACTTGTTGAAATGTCGTGAAAGGCTATCCTTAGTGGCAGCAAAGTGAACCTAAAATGTGTTTGGTCACAAAAAAGAAGGAAATTAGAAAGAATGCAAGGTCAGAATCCACCGAAAGAAAATTTGGGGTTTAATGTGCAGGAGTTACATTGCTAACAAAGATGGTACGGGAATCAGCATCTTCGGTTGGTGGACCAGTATTACGTATACCTGCATACACCAAGCATTCAGATACATGATAATAGCATGCTAGAGATGCAATTCTTTTCAAGTTGGTAATGTACTGAAGATATATCAATCTATGGCCAAGAATACCACTAAACCAGATAATAAAATAAAAGCATTTGAGTGAAAAATGCAACAAAAGGAATGATATAAGGCTCACCACTTGGTGCCTGACTCCTTTCAGACTCGAGCAGACTAGCATCAGGCTTGTCCTATTAGAAGCAAGTCAGAAGAAACAGGTTAATTACATGATTATGACACAAAAGGAATTTCTACAGATATAACAGGGTGAAAAGATGACAAATAAAAATGAAAAGTGCAGACTTAGCTGAACTTCTTACGTTTCCATTAAAAGGCACTGTATGATTGTTGTTCTCTTTCATCAACCACACTTCAGATTTTGTAGACACAGTATCAGCACCTCGCATTCTTTCACGACTATGCATCTCAGCTACCTCTATCTCTTCCTGGTATTGAGGTTTCCTCATTTTCATGCTTACAGAGGAAGAATTTACAAGATTTGCACTATGCATCGCCGCAGGTTTAATAATATCTTTACGTGGTCTGTGTGGTGTTCCATCAACATGGTCAGCAGCACCATATTGAAACTTCAAGGAGCTCTCTACCCAGTTTCCACCAGATGAGCCTGATGGATAAATATCTGTGTCTTCCTGTACCCTTTCATCATAATTCTTTCTATCATATCCCAAATCAGTATCCATGACTTCTTCATGATAAGATGGGATGTTCTCTTCTCGCAGCATGCTGATATCATTTCGTGGATATGAAGAGTGAAGACTCTCCATCTCAACATTGAAATCTCCATCAACAGCATCTTCAGCAATACCTCCATATTCCCTATGACTGCTAGTGTTTGGGCCATTCATAGCATTGCCAAGCCTATCAAACACATTACGAGAAGGCCTAACTTTGGTTACATCCTTCACCGCTTCTGCCATAGCTTTAATAGCCACAGACATAGAAGCACGATGAATCCTCTGAGGACGTTCTTCTGCATATGAATCCGTTGTTGAAACCACAGAGCGTAGACGTTTGAGTGAAGGCTCTACTGTTGTACTTGATGGCCTAGAAGTAGCAACAGCATCACGTACAGCAAATTGCAGTAGCCTTTTTGGGGCACTAACAGTCGACTGAGACACTTCTCTCTGCCAATTTGAAGCAACAAATAAGAGAAGCAAAAAAGCAACATCAGGACTTGAAAACTTTTCAAGGTAAAGATCAAAACATCAGGAAGACCAGTTTCTATATTACAGCGAGAGCAAAATGAGTTTCTTCTACAAATACAATCTCAATCTCTTCTAAATAAATTTTCATATCAAAATAAAATAGTTTGATTAATGATAGTAATTATTTTCTCCTTAAGATTCGAAACAATACACATTGAATCACAACAGCAGATTGAGGAATACTGTCAATATGTCGAGTCTGTTAAACAAACTTGGAAACTGATCTCAATAGCAATGATTAGGAAAACAGCAGAAAAAATAATGTTCTAGACCCCTTTGAACCATCTCACATAGGAAGAAATAAGAACTTGACTAATGAAAGAGGATAACATCGTACAAATCTTGCTAAATTGTTCAAAAAGCATGTAAATATCACCTTTCTTTGCTGTTGCCCCTCATCATTGCGCCTTCTTTTTCTATGAACTGTTGACTGGGGAAAGCGATGTTGCTTAGATTGAGAATCACTAGGCTGATTTTCATCCATGGAGTTTGCATTGTTGGTCACAGACTTCCGACGAACAGGGACTTCATCATTGCCATCCCTAACAAACCCTTTATTTTCCCGATTTTTATGGTGCCCATATGTTTCAACAGAGTTTCCTTTATCAACTACAGATTTAATCTGATGAGACCCAGTTTTCCCAGGCTGATCCCCTGCAGCAGGTTCAGCTTTGGGGACTCCTACTGGTTCATGTTCTTGTGCTTGGACATATAAACTTAAATTAGATTCCAGATGATCCCATAGCCTGTGCAAAGAGTACACAACAATTAGAAAGCAGGATCAAATGCTAGAACAGATGCACATCACATTTAACTGCAAACCAAAGTAACCTCACCAAGATATGAAAGAGTCGCTGTCATCTCCTAAAAAGACATCCAGCTCATTCTTCGCTTCATCCTTACTCCTACCATTTTTTAGCAACACTATGACATATTCCTGGATTACAAATCAGAAGATCAACAATATGTAGGATGCAATAAAAAAACACAAACATACACACACGCAGAGGGGTGTGAGTGGACTCAAAACAGCATCAAATTGAATAAAGAGACAACATTTCAAATTCATAATGGTACATAAGTTGTCACATCTATAGTAGGGAACGAAACATAGAAAACACAAATAGATACACACTGGACAAATGAATATATTCAAATAAGTTGGAACGAATTCAATATATACCTAGAAGGTGAAGAGAATATGCCAAAAATGTACAAAGAAGACGAATTCAGTACATACCTATAAGGTATTCAACATCATTGTACTATAAAACATGGGGGATGGGAGATGACAGGGGAAGCACCATTAAAATAACGCAGTCTAACAGACATTAACAACAGAGCAAGAAAATGCATCCAGTAACCACATATTATCCCAAGATATGCTTCAAGTCAATTCACAAATCAATCCATCATTACGAAAAGCAGCACTGAGTTCAGCTACCTTTGTGAAGGTGGCACCGGTCAAGTTATTACCAAGTAATACACACTTTGGAACGACGTGACTTAGTTTATTCTAATCATACAGGTTATAAGTTGCATAGAATATAGCCAAAGATAAGGAGATGGACACAATGGAACATATGCTGGAGGTGAACTATGTAAAAATGAGCTCATAAGAACCCGAGTTGCAACATTCAAAAGATCACTGAAACATATAAAATCCCAAGCTTCATGTCAAGAATGAACTGTAATCTGATCATACAACTGTCAAGCTTGCATGGGAGAATTACAGATAGTATTGAGGGAAGTAGTCCTAAATGGTCATTACTAGATTCAAACAAAAGGGCACTACAAAGGCAATGATAATCAAGCCACAGCTGAAAGAAAACATAACCACTATAAATGACTATAAACACATAACTCAATTATAGTCCAATACCAGTTCATCACCAGTTTAACCACGAGATCGGGTAATCGATATCTTCTCATGCATGATGCACGACAATTTATCCAATTTACATGATCGGGATAGAAATGTTGTCTCCACGTGCAGGTCATTCAAAAATAGCCATTATTTACACAATCAGATTACTAGCCCATGATTCACTTCATATAAACAAAAACAAGCAATACAAGATTTCTACAAACAAATAATCCTACATTCCTCATACACTGAACAAACAAGCCTCGTACAGAATTTGCATCTATTATCCCAACCACAAACAGTTCTGATAAGAATCGCCAATTAAATCAATTAACCCCAAGAAACTTCAATTCATACCACGAGAGTATCATCGGTGTAGTCACCCATGAACTCCTTCAGCTTCTTCTCGACGACCCCGCGAAGCCTCGAAACTCCATCACTCGAGAAATTTGCCCTAAATGTCCGATCATCTCCCCCCATCACTGCACTCCGCAATTCTGTAAAATCCGCCCCTAAACCCTAACACCAATTCGCTGGCAATCTCGAACACGTCGCTACAGTGCTCAATCGGGCCTCCCAGAATCGAAAGAGGGGAAAAACCGCTAATTTGCCTATTTTCGGTAAATTATTTGGAGTGTGAACCAAATACAAATAGAATGAATATCGTATGCTTATCTAGAAGAACACTATGTAATGTAATCAAGGAAAATTGATTTGGGGAATATAGTCGGGAAATAGAGATAAGAATTAATCCAATTTCTGAATTGATTAAATGTCGAATTATGGAGATAACTTGATTTGGAGTGGCTGCGGAGGGCGGCGGAGATACGGCGTCGGAAGCTTTCCGGCGAAGGAAGAGCAGCTGTGGGTAGTGAGGAAAAGGACTCTGAACCCTACGCAATTGCGCACTGCGACAGGCTGAAATAGGAAAATTACGAACTTTGTTTTAACATTTATTTTGCCTTATATTTATTTATTTAAAATCTTGTGAAGAAAAAGAAAAAGAAGCAGAGATTCTTCTTTTTTCTTTTACTTTTTGTTTTTTAAAGGGAAACAAGCCGAGTTTGTTAAAGTCCAATATTTGAAATTAACAAATATTTGGGCTTATTGGGTTTGGGCTTATTAGGCTGGCCCAATCTGCTACAAGAAAGGCTCAATTGGGTTGTTATATATCATACTATTGTTAACACCAAAATCTAAAGACACTTTTGTTGGAATAAATAATGCATATTTCAAGAAAAAAGAAATAGAATATTTTTCAGATCGACGGTCGCGCAAAATTTAAGAATTTAACATCATCTAATGATAGGGAGCAAAAGTATAGTACTCCCTCCGTCCCGGCAAAAGCGAAACGTATTCCTTTTCAGGTTGTCCCGACAAAAGTGAAACGTTTCCTCTTTTAGACACATTACTCAAACAACTTTAAATAATATATTATTTATATCATCACTTTATACCACTTTACACTACTTTTCAGCTTTCCTTAACTCTTGTGCCAAAAGCAAACGTTTCGCTTTCGCCGGGACGGAGGGAATAATACTTATTGATTGCGTATGAAGTTTCCAACTGATTGAAAATATAGCTTCTAGTATACTTGCAGCTGAATCCACTACTATGGTATCAACGTGTATGTAAATCCGATGCATGAATAATTTTCAATGCACAAGTTTAGTCTTAGATTGCTAGGTAATCTCTAAATTGAATATTATTTGTATATCTTTTGTTTTGTTTTTTATCTGAATGACTAAAAAAACTATTTTTATAATTTCTTTATAAAATAAATACTATAGCTCTCTAAGATACTTGATTTATGAGTTTATATTATTTAGTTTCAAGTAATGAATTAATAATGTAATCATTAATTAACTAAATTTTATGTATGTCATAAATCATAATCTAGTCCGTACATTTCACAAACGTGATTTGTATCTCTGGTGACTTTGCTGCAAATGTGAATGGACTTTTTGTCGGTATATGCGAGTATCAAAGCTTGAGAAGGAGAGAATGATCACATAGATGCATAGTTGTTTTCATAATATGCTACGAAGAAGAAAAAAAACCAAAAAAAAAAAAAGGTGATTAATATGAAATAAAGAAATTGACGGGAGAGAATAGAATCGTCGCGCTACCATCTCAATTTCTTTTATTTGTTTGGTATGGTTTTTTGCTAGGAATCACCAATTTTATAAGCTTTAAATAATATTTTTTTTGCAAAATAATGACATGAAAACCATTTTTAGCAATTTGATTGTGAAAATCTACAATACATGTATCATATTGACGGATGTATGCATCACCCAAATTATAATCTTACAATGACAAAGATTTCGTTCCTTTTTAGTGTAGTAACTTTCATTGTAAATGCAACAATTTTCGGAACTCCCACATTTGCACGATGATAAAGATCTTCATAATAGTTAACTCATAGTACTATATAGATATATTAACTCATAGTACTATATAGATATATTAATGAGACGTATATGCATCTTGTAACATGAAAATTCATCCACAAGTAGGGGCGAAGTTATGGGGAAATCCAAACACTCACTGGCAAAAAAAGTTGGTTATTTTATATTATAATTTTTTTTTTCTTATTAACACTCTTATGATTGATTATTTTTTTTAGCTTCATCGAATAACATTTCTGGCTACGCTTCTGTCCACAAGTAGCACGGCATCAGCCTCGATCGTTACTACGTGGAAAATAGAAAATGGTACGTGAAAATGGCATTCTGGAAAAGTCAATAGTGTGAAAGAATTCAAAATAGTGTATCACGATTTATTTAATTTATTTTGTTCAAATGGGATAATAAAAGAAGAAACAAAAAGGGTAGTCAGCATGATGTGATTTCTCTCAATTGGAATTGGAAAGCAGCATAGGGAACTACTCTAATGGACTAATGCCACGTTTGGATAGGAACGACGTTGCTATCGTGCCCAACATTTTTCCTATCTATACGTCCCAACCTCCTCTCATTTAAAGACTTTACTTTTCACATACGCCCACATATACTTTTAATCTCTAAATTATAGGGTATGGTATCAAATTTCTTTATTAATTTATCATGCCTCGTAATATTGGAAAATAGATTTTTTTTTTTAGAAACTACAAGTGGTGCAGACATAATATGATTGTAAATTATAGTTCTACACTGCACAAAGACGGGAACGACTACCCGCACGCATGCAGGGCAACTACTTGCATGTAGACAGAATTTGAATCCAAGACCTCACAAAGGAGAGTCACTGGGTGCCTCAGCTAGCCGCTTGAGCTAGGTTGGAAGATAGAGTATTTATTAATTTATTAATTATGTCAATCTATATCAAAATTCATAATTCCGAGAAGAATAAATGTGTACATAGATTCTATATCTATAGGATATAAATATGTATTTAATGGTATATTTATGATTATAAACTCTAAACTCCAATAAATTTACAAATATGCTATTGAAATGATCGATAACTTGCTTGTGGGAGTTGTATAATCCTCCAGAATGATACGGGTTTAATTCGGAGTTCAACTAAAACTCATATTTAGAGCTTAATTAATTAATATTCTTATTGTGTGGACGTCCACCAGGGAATATTAGTTTGGGTTTGAATTATCTTGAGCTATTACAGTGAGACGATCTTTTATAAGTTTGTTTTTCTTCAATATTGAGATTCAAACTTGACTCAATAACAATAGGAGACATATAAAAAAAGTATATACTCCCTCCGTCCCTAAAAGGTGTGCGGATTGATAAGTGACACGAGTTTTAATAAAAAGTGTGATAAAATGAATTTGAGTGGAGTAAAAGTCCCACTTTTTGAAAAATTGTGTGTATATTAGTTGGAGATTGTTGACTTTTTTATAAAGTAGGTTTTTAAATAAGGAATGCGCACACCTTTCAGGGATGGACAAAAAAGGAAAATTGTGCATACCTTTAAGGGACGGAGGGAGTATAAAAAAAAAGTTAGCAAAATTCAGGTACAAAAAATTGTATGCATGTCAACGTACTAACGGTGCATTATTTATTTAAAACTAATTATATCTAATTAGGATTATCAATTCTTAATTAGGATTTATCAAGCATAAATAAGATTTAATTCATGATGTGAATTGTGAATGAGTGTGCAATTGTGCATGCCTCAAATTCCGGCACATGATTTTATAGATAAGGCGCATCTTACTGAAAATAGTTTCAAATTGAAAAATAATACTATCACAATAACTTGTTTGGCTGGCTTTGTCCATGGTACAGCCACCCCTCCTACAACCACTATTTTTCCGTTCTTTTCCTATTTCTACAGTCAACAAATTTTAACCAAAATACCCAAATACTAAATTAAAATTACATGCTGTCATTTCACCTTCAATTTTCATATTTTATTAATCTGAATCCAAACAAA
>JAYJMF010000030.1:6793863-6806200 GCA_036873715.1 Salvia sclarea
GAATGAAAAAAATGATAAGTTAGTATAAGAAATAGAATAATATATAAGATTTAGAGAATACTAATAAATAAGGAAAATTCAAAAATTATAAATAAGGAAAAGTGATGTGGCATGTGGAGAGGAGAATAGGGGTTTAGGTGGCATGTACCTTAGGAATTAGAATTATAAATAGATAGAAAGGTTATACTAGTAGCTCTGAATTTTTCACTCCTATATAAATAAATAAAAATAGAATTAAATGATAAAAAAAAATTATGTTTCTAGTTAAGTGGAATAACATAACATAACATTAGTAATAAAAGCAAAGGTAGCGCGTACCTAGAAATGATTGAAAATCATCCATACCATATTGCTGCATAGGATGGATAAAAAATTGATTTCGTATATCATATTAATGACATTAGAGATGATTCACTTTTTCCAATACCCAAAATATCAAGTTGATTTACAAATTGCAGACGCAAACAAAATGACTGCCCACCCATATCTCAAGTTATGCAATACCAATATCTGCGCCACAAATTAATGTGAGATAGAAATCAAACCTCCCCCAACTGGGCTGGTGCCACGTGTCAGCACATTGTCAGCTCCTTATCTGCTATCTCCTCACTCCCACTCAACGAAAAAAAATATCAGTTAAACTTGCTCAAACAGCATTAATTTTTTCCTGCAATTAATTCAAACATGGAGGCTGGTATGGCATGCTGCGCACGTGTGGCAATCTTGCCTAATGTTTCTTCACAGCAATACTCAGCAGCTCTCCCTTCACCCCGCTCCGTTTATCCATCTTTGAGCTCCAAGGTTTGTTTCATTTTGTTGAATTATATTATGTTATAATCACAATGCAACCATGGAAGACACTACCTTTAAAATTTACTTGTATGTTGAAAGAAAAAGGATTATGATTTGGTGTACATGTGAAAATGTAGCAGAGCTCGAAAGGGAGCTCGATATTCGGAGAGTCGTTGCGCGTGGGGCCAAGATCATCCATGAAGGCGTCGAGGGGGAAGAGCTCCCTTGTCACTAAGTGTGAGATTGGTGACAGTCTGGTGAGTCATCAATATATTCATTCATTCATAATGAAATTAGAGATTTATACTATTTTTTGTTGGTATTGTAGGAAGAATTTCTTGCGAAGTCGACGTCGGATAAGGGGCTGATTAGGCTGATGATGTGCATGGGGGAGGCGCTGCGGACGATTGCATTCAAAGTCAGAACAGCTTCTTGCGGTGGAACTGCCTGTGTTAACTCTTTCGGAGATGAGCAGCTTGCTGTTGATATGCTTGCCGACAAGCTTCTTTTTGAGGTTGGGATTTTATTTCTTTACCATCCTTTTTAGAGAAAATGTTCCATGTGTTGAATTATAAGGAGTGAGTATGGGCCACGGGATGGTTTTCTGGTAAAAAATGAGTTGTCGTAACATTCGAGTTTCACAAGAGTAGTTCGACTCATTTATAAACTTGGGTGTGATGACAAAATAAGGGTTCATTTACTAACATACTTATAAGATCTTTATGTTTCAAGAAAAGTTGATACATTTTGCTTATTGATAATGCATAGGCATTGCAATACTCTCACTTCTGCAAGTATGCTTGCTCTGAGGAAGTTCCAGAGCTCCAAGACATGGGAGGCCCTGCTGAAGGTCTGCATTATCCATAATCTCGTATTTTATTTCATCAAGACTTGCAACAAGCGTGATTTTGTTTTGTCGAATTTGGAGCAGGAGGGTTCAGTGTTGCATTTGATCCACTTGATGGATCCAGCATTGTGGACACAAACTTCACTGTTGGCACAATCTTTGGAGTGTGGCCCGGTGACAAGCTCACCGGAGTCACCGGAGCTCAACAAGTTGCTGCTGCCATGGGAATTTTCGGGCCTCGAACTACCTATGTTCTTGCCCTTAAGGATTGCCCAGGAACACATGAATTTCTCCTACTCGATGAAGGTTTCAACACTTACTTTTTTCTTTTCAAGTCATTGAACATTTCCCAAAAATATGAACTAAGTGTGTACAAATTCTCTCTTCTTGAAGGAAAATGGCAACATGTGAAAGACACTACATCAATTGGAGAGGGAAAGATGTTTTCACCTGGTAACTTGAGGGCTACCTTTGACAATGCAGATTATGCCAAGGTCTCTTTTTTCGTTTTCGTTTTGACATTTTCTCATTTTGTGGTGATTTTAATCTGTATAGTGACAATACATTTTGAATCCGCAGCTGATTGACTACTACGTTCGTGAGAAATACACCTTGAGATACACCGGAGGAATGGTGCCTGATGTTAACCAAGTATATATGCCTTCATCATCCTCTGCATTCGTGTAACACGAACATATATGTTTTAGTCAGGATCTTAGGCTAACTGGTAAATGTTGTTTCAAATTTTGTAGATCATTGTGAAGGAGAAGGGGATTTTCACAAATGTGACATCACCAACTGCCAAGGCCAAGCTGAGGCTGCTGTTTGAGGTGGCTCCTTTGGGGTTCTTGATTGAGAAGGCGGGCGGGTTTAGCAGCGACGGCAAGCAGTCAGTGTTGGACAAGGAGATCATCAATCTTGATGACAGGACTCAGGTTGCCTATGGCTCCAAGAATGAGATCATCCGGTTCGAGGAGACTCTCTACGGATCCTCCAGACTCAAGGCTGCTGCGCCAGTCGGAGCTGCTGCTTGAACATGTCAGGGCAACACAGAATTCATCACATTTCTGCCTTCTTCTTCTTGTCTATCTACTAGTTAGAGCAAGATGCTTTTGTACACAGACTCATAAAACTATGTCTTGATGAAAATTGAAGATGCAAATATATCTTGATCATGAGTTCAATTATAAGAAAGTAGCAGCATTTCCATATTACAGTAATTGTTTTCTTTGATTGGTTTCTGTTTTCCGTAACCAAGAACTATGCCTACAATACCTCATTTTGGCTAACGTTTTTATGTCCACAGCCAGACAAAAAATAATGCTAAAAACTTTGTAAATTCCAGTTGGGAACTTTGTCTTTGTAGTTTCCAAAGCATTTCTTGTGCAAGCAAGGAATCATCCTTGCAATCTCAGATACAATTGTAGCTTAGCATACAAAACCAAGCTCTCCTAATAGATAGCAAGAAGCAAGGTTTCATGGAAAAGACAGATGAGCAACATGTGGTATGACTTGAACAACATTTGATTAAATTTTCTATAGCCTTTCCAAGAATCATACTACACTTATATTAGAACATTTTATGTCTATTCTTCAACAGGGAATTGGGGTGATGAAGAGCCAAAAATGGCATAAATCAGTAGGAGGCATTGTTGATGCACCAATAGACAAGGTTTGGGACATGGTTTCTCGAAGCAGCAGACTCAGCGAATGGATGCCAATGGTGGAGAAATGCACTGATTTGGCCGGAGAGGAAGGCGTTGCAGGCTACATCCGGCTAGTCTCGGGGTTCATGTTCCCACAGAAAGATGAGGACAGATCATGGATCAAGGAAAGGCTCGTCTTCATGGACTCTACGTCCCACAGTTACACGTATCGTTTGGAGGCAAGCAATGTAGGCCTTGATGGATCTTCAAACTCACTCCAACTCATGGACTATGGCGACGGCTCAACTCTAGTTGACTGGAAATTCGAGATTAGCCCAGTCGAAGGCGTCTCCGAGGAGCAGATAATGGACTACTTGGGATATCTGTACAAGTCTTGTATCAATAGAATTGAGGGTGCTATTGAGATCTCATCTAGAAATTCTGTCACATTCTTGGACCAAGACAATGATATGTAACTTCACCGCATTATTGGAAAATGCCATTTTTGAGCCAATGCTGATTGCTGTTTGTGGGAGATTGAGAGCTAGAAACTGTATGCCTTAGTGATTGGTCTGTTTTAGTTGTGGGAGGAGCTGTTGCTTATGTATAACTTCATCTAATGGTCCATTTAACTTATTTTAAAGATGTGGTGATATTGCATTAGTGCATGTTTTAATCGAAAATTATTTCTCAACTAATCATCCTTTTCTTTTGTTTTTAAGCCCAATTACCAACTACTGCACAGTTCAATACATTTCTCGAAGCATATACATGCTACAGTGATTGCAGCTAAACAATCAATTCATGGAAAACATTCAACTCCTCCTATTAGTAATTTTCTTGAATGAATTCATAGTTTTTGCTATTCCTTTTCAAGATTATAAAATATTGTGTTATACCTAGAAACGTAATTATGAAAAAGTTAAGACATAATGCATAGTGCTGAATCAAACCAATCAATCATGAAGAAAATCGTCCTGCAAAATGACAAAAAAAAAAAAGATATAAGGGTTCAGTATAATTTATTTATCGAACTACGGATTTCTTAATTTTATTTTCAAAGAATGCCGTGAACTTTCAATTTATTTTCGAAAACTTTAAACTTTTAGAAAGTTTCAATTTTGGCACAATTGCTAATTTAACGTCTAAAAAATTGAATCAAATCGTGGGATTCTCATGTGTAATAACTCAACATTCTAGGTTGATTAATTCAATATATAAAATATACGTAACAATATTACACGCAAGAATCCTGCAAGCTGATTCAACTTTCCAACGTAGATTCTGAGTCCCAAGAGACAATTGAAACATTCTACATTGTTCAAGATTTATAAAGATTAAATTGGTATAAACTATACACTTAATGAGAACCCAAAAATTTAAGGAGCAGTAGTTCTTGATTGCAAAATACTTAAAAGTATGAGACAAGAATTTCACAAAAGACAACGAAACCAATCAAGTAAAGTACGGAAACAAGTACCCAAAGAATTATGTCCAAGAAATCCAAATACAGAGGTCACATACCTTTCAAGAGGCCTTCATCTCATACAAGTTGCACTCAATCACAAAACATAACCAGTTTGTGTAATACACAAGAAAACTTGTGGAAAATTATGCATGGCTGTGTTTTGCTACTTCACCTAACTCATCTAAAACGACTCATGCTTTGCTCCCCTTATAACGTTCCCATCTCCCAGCTGATTACTCTCTATCCCAAACAGAGACTTTACAGCCAAAAAGAGGAATCTAAAAGATATGGGAAAAGCTCGCATCGCTCTTGCTCTCATGCTGTTGGCCGTCTTCTCCTCGTGCTCGTGTGTCCACTCCAAAACCCGACACTATAAGTTCACCGTAAGTGATTCATCACCATCGCCGGATCTATGTTCGGGCTACGCATTAGGCTCCAGCCCAGTGCAAGACTCTTTTCTTATATCCATGTCTTGTGTTAAGCCTACTTCAAAATAATTAAAACTTTGTTGACTTTCTTTCTTATCGTGGCCTTATATCTTAAAAATTCATTCATCTTATTCAATAGTTATGATATTTGCAAGTTCGTGAAGAAATTATCCTAAAAAATTCACAGAGGAAGATATTATTTCATTAGAGTATGATTTGAGACATGATGTAATAGTGCAAGAGTTTAGTCAAGTGCTTACTTTTATTACTTTATGTGAAAAGTGAAATATTTTTCATCTGTAAATTTAATGCATCCAAGTGTCTAATTTTTGAGAACACCCCTTTTATCAAATCCCGAGCCGTATCACATCATTTTACTAAGCACTCACTTGTTCCAGGTGGTGAGGAAGAAGACGACGAAGCTGTGCTCGAGCAAGCCCATCATCGTGGTGAATGGGAGATTCCCGGGGCCCACTCTCTATGCTAGGGAAGATGATACAGTCATTGTTAGAGTTGTGAATCATGTCACAGACAATGTCACTATACACTGGTCTGTTTTTTTATTTCTTCTTTCTTTTTTTTGAATTTGATGAGTAGTGAAAACTGAAATGGTGGTGGGATTATGATTTAGGCATGGTGTACGGCAGCTAAGAACGGGCTGGGCCGACGGGCCGGCTTATATAACGCAATGCCCGATACAGACGGGGCAGAGCTATATTTACAATTTTACCCTCACGGGGCAGAGAGGGACTCTGCTTTGGCACGCTCACATCAACTGGCAGAGAGCCACGGTGCATGGTGCCATTGTGATTCTTCCGAGGCTCGGAGTTCCTTACCCTTTTCCCAAGCCTCATAAAGAAGAGATTATTGTTTTAGGTTGGCTAGTTGGAAACAGTTTGATTTCTCGTAAAATATAATACGATTTGTAACAGAGGAACTCGTATCGTGTGTGTAGGGGAATGGTGGAAGGCGGATGTGGAAGATGTGATTAACCAAGCTATGCAAGCCGGCCTACCGCCTAATGTGTCCGATGCACACACCATCAATGGACGTCCCGGGCCTTCTCCTAATTGTTCTTCTCCAGGTACTAAAACAAAAAAGAATGATGTCAATTACTTTTCGTAATAGTTTAGATATTTTAAAATCCAAATAATGGTCAATAGTTAAAAGTGAATGGACTTTGACGTAATTTTGATTTTTGACACGTTTTATAAATCGTTGAAGTAATAAGATCACTTTTCAATTTGCTGCAAAATAGACACTTGGTGTGATTTCCTTGCATCGTGGTGAGAAAAATATGATGAGTACTAGCCACACATCACTCACAAAATAACATCATATGAGTATAAGTAGGTTGATATAACGTCGTCAAAATGTCATAAACGTGTCTATTTATTCTAAATCGAAAAATAGCACTATTATTGCAAAATATATTACTATTAGTATAAAATTGTTTTAATGTTCTTTAAAAATATATATTAAAATCCCTAACTTTGAAGGATAATTTAATTAATAAGTTGAAAAATCTAAATTTTATTTATTAGATATATTTAAAAATTATTACAAAATTTATCTATTTTTGAAATATATATTATCAAATTTACAACTTACTAACTCAACTAGTTTACAAACCATTTTGAAAATTAAAATTTGGATCCAAATTCATAATGCTTTTAGCAATTAACCCTGAAAATCATATAAGTAGTGAGTATATTTAATAAGTTGACCCAAAAAATATGGAGATTATACCTAGGACTAACAATATTTTTGCTCCATCATTCAAATGGAAGGCTACACTCTCCACGTGGAGAGCGGTAAAACCTACCTCCTCCGCATAGTCAACGCTGCAGTCAACGAGGAGCTCTTCTTCAAGATCGCCGGCCACCACTTCACAATCGTGGAAGTCGACGCCGCCTACACGAAGCCCTTCGAAACCGACACCATATTCATCGGGCCGGGCCAGACCACGACGGCCCTCCTCACCGCCGACCAGCCCACTGGCAAGTACACGATGGCCATCTCCCCCTTCATGGACACCATCGTCGCCACCGACAACCAGATCGCCACGGCGAGCCTCCGCTACGCCGGCACCCCGCCCTTCTCCCCCGCCGCCCTCACCGCCCTCCCCGCCCGCAACGCCACCCCGGTGACCTCCGCCTTCATGGACGCCCTCCGGAGCCTCAACTCCGCCGCCTACCCCGCCGTCGTCCCCGCCGCCGTGGACCACTCGCTCCTCTTCGCCATCGGCGTCGGGGTCAACCCGTGCGGCGCGTGCGTCAACGGCACGCGCGTCGTGGCGGATATCAACAACGTCAGCTTCGTCATGCCAGCGACCGCGCTGCTGCAGGCGCACTACTACAACGTGAGCGGGGTTTACACCGCCGATTTCCCTGCGGCGCCGGTGATGCCGTACAACTACACGGGGGCGGCGCCGGCGAACATGCGGACGATGAAGGGGACGAGGGTGTACAGAGTGGGGTATAATGAGACGGTGCAGATCGTGCTGCAGGGGACGGCCGTCATTGCGCCGGAGAGCCATCCCACGCATTTGCATGGCTTTAATTTCTACGCCGTTGGGAAAGGAGTTGGGAATTATGACGCCGTTAATGATCCCAACAAGTTTAATCTTGTTGATCCTGTTGAGAGGAATACCATTAGTGTGCCTACTGCTGGATGGACTGCTATAAGGTTCAGGGCTGATAATCCAGGTACATAATATATATTTCTATCATCATTTTATACCACTATATATTACTTTTCAACTTTCCTTAATTTCTATGCCCAAAAGCAAGCGTAACAGTTCAGCTGGGACGAAGGGAATATTATTCATGGTCTTGACCCTCTCAGCCCGAAGATAGGGATATCAATCCAGCTTGAAAATCTTATAGAAAATTGTTAGGGTCGAAAATTTCTAATCCTATACTTCAACCTAATAGAAATTCAAGTGCGTGATCAATATATATACTTGACAATTTATTATGAATGTTGATGTAGGGATGTGGTTTCTGCATTGTCATTTAGAAGTGCACACGACATGGGGGCTAAAGATGGCATTTTTGGTGGAAAATGGGGAAGGCCCAAATCAGTCAATCTTGCCTCCTCCAGAAGATCTCCCAAAATGTTGACCGTTAATTAAATATTTTATATTATTTTGAGGGCGGTTTCTGAATGTTGATGAGAGTGAAGAGGATGATGCTGCTCAAGCTGCACTTAACATACCAGAAAAGGACTAAAATGTTTTTATATATTATTTGCATTTAATTTGTTTGTGATCTTGTATATGGTTCTAGCCTTTGAGTTTTCATTATTTTGTAGATCCAGATGGTGTAACTTATGCTTCTTTTTGGGGAAAATAAAATAGAATCTCTCTTGCCATTTTTTATTTAAAAAAAATAATTAAAAAAAAAACTTTATTACAGGCTTACAGTCCAGCTCAATGTTTAAATTGGTTTTTCCATTGTTGATTCTAGCAGAGTAAACCTTTAACACCTTAGAGTTCTTTGGGTCCAGAAAATATAATGGGCCAAGTTTCGGTTTTGAATCTAAATAACTTAGTGGGCCCCACACAAATAAACTTTTGGCAAATTGCTACTTAAATTAGTTTCAGATTTCATTATAAACTTTTAATTTAGTTATGTATGATGAAGTTATATCTTTTTATTTTAATATAATTGACAATTTATAATGAGTTAATTCTAGAGCAAATTCTAATATTTAATAAAGAAAATAAATATAGAATCATAAAAGCTTTAACACCAAAGGCAAACATACAAAGAGGCAAAACACCAAAGAATTTTTGCAAAGGGCAAAATAGCTTCCACATTAGTGATGAATGTATACTAGATGATAGAATCCACATTGCATTGCCCAAAAACTAGTTCACCGAGTAACATCCAAATATCATTTAAATCCAAGGAAGATTAGCATGTTTAGTTATATTTCTCATCAGTGCCACAAGAAAACTACTTCATAGAGTACAAAAAAGGCTTTGAAGAACTATCCACGACTCCATGTAACTAATTATAACAGAGTTCAGAAGTTGCACAATAATGCTCATTTCTTGAAAGTCTCCCATAAAAGTAGGATCTCACATCAACACGAAACATTTATGCCCCATCAGACTGAACGAATGGATTGGAAATCTCATCAGTTCCATCGGTTGGGGAAACAAGCATAACAGCAGTTCCTCGACAAACCTGCAGTTGCAGAAACAGAACATTACATGTACAGCAACATGTAAACTTTAACTCTAGACAGATTTGAGAAGGTTTGCCATGGCTTATTGAGTTAAAGATAGCATGTGAATGAGGGTGAATGCAAATCTACAATACAGTTGGGCGTATAACACAAATTGAAATTATCTATACACATTGATAAGACATACTATTAAGCCGAGGCGGCGCGTCTGATCAGTTGTCTTTAGAGGATCTTCTGGATCTGCAGAGAGAGTAAATAAATGTATATGTGAATAATTGATACTTTTTTGCTACAATAACTCCTACTATTAGCATTGCAAAATAAAATCTTAGCGCTTAATATTTTCGATAAAATCTTGGCCATAAAGGAACAGATATGCAAAATGGAACAAATAAGTTTCAATTTGTGACTTCAATCACTTCACTAATTGAAAGTTTCACCACTGATTTTTGAAGTTCCATAAGGTCCTTGCACATCATCAAGTTATTTTCTCAGAATAAAGGTGTTATAACTTATAAAAGACCCATGGTTGTGTAGTTAATTATCAAAGCAACAAGACAAGATTATGTCAGTGATAAGTTGGACACTGAACCTCACAAGTCATATTTATTGAGGTCTGGATGGCCTTGGATCTCATCTTATATCATCAACCAAACTGGTTGGTAGCACTAATGTATATGCATACAATCTAAATTTGCAAAAGTATAACATATATGTTTGCCAACAATTGATGACTTACCTCTAAGAAATTCTACTGCTTCATCCAAAACGAGATTGAGCAATTGGTCATAGCCTTTTAGAGTTCCAGTCACTGAAAGGAAGAGCTGGAATTAAGCTTATACGGAATTTAGCATCTAGCTTATACTCTCCAATATTTAAAAGAGAACATTCCCTGACACTAAGTAGGAATAAAAAGAAAAGTAAGAAAACTAACAGCAGTTACATTTAAAGGAAATATAGCTGCGAAGTCAAATGAACACAAATTGCATGGTATCCTTTGTTCTGAATTGCAAGAAAACGAGAGCTCACAAGTAACAGCAAAACTGACAGTTAATAAAAACCTTATTGCAATCCAACTATAGGAAGATCCAAACAACACAAAAATTTGAATCGGATTATGGTTTATTATTTTTCTTTACAAATACACAATATGGAATCACAAAACTCTAATCCAGAAACCAGAAATGACATACCTAGTCTTCCACCAGTTAGTTTGACTTGGACACCCTTGTCGACAAATTTCGCCAAGTCCAGAACTGTTTCCTTTCTGCCAGACTGAAATGAAGAAAATACTAAATAATACAAAAACAATTTTTACGGAGGACCGCTGTATCAAACTTGTTGCAACTGACGAGCATCAACTTAGTTACATTTACATACAAAAAGAATAAACAACACATACCATTTTGAGTTCCGATCGTTTGCAAAGCAGCTAAACGAGCTGCAGTTCTGTTCTGCAAATAAATTAAACAGTAAGTCATCGGAATAAAATGATGGATATTTGACATTTATTTGGTAACAAGTGAGTTGTGATAGATGAAGGAGACCTTACGACTTCCAGTTGGAACTGGAAGTCAAATCTATATATCAATAATCAGGCATTAAAAAGAATGAAAATTAGATTTGAACAGCTGTTGGTGTATTAGACACTTGGATTCCGAGATAAAGGAAGAATTGTGTAAAAGAAGAATTGGAGCTTAAGATTTGGGCTCCAAGAAATCATTTTATCATATAAATACATGTATAATCTACAAGTCTTCTCATTCATTTTTGCTCATCTCTTCCACTAGTAAACAGAATTTTACATCACAAAGCTTCCACTAGTATATGGAACCCTACAAATTCTACATCACAAAGCTTCTACATCAAATTCTACATCACAAAACATCCATTAGTCAATGAACAAATCAAACAATTTGACACCAAATTTCAGTTTATCACAAACCTTAGTATTCCGATTTTCTTCTAATTTCGTAAATTAAAATTCAAGAAGAATGAGCAAACTTACAAAAACCCGGCAAAAGATGGGAAGAAGACTAAGAAGCGCCGCTGAGAAGAAGAAGAAGATGCAACAATGGTGAAGAAGAAGTTGACCTGATGTACAAATAGAAGTAGGGCTTCTTGATGCGTTGAGACCGAGAAGAGGACGGTGAGCACAAGTCGACGGCGGCAGCGGCGAGTAGCTGGCGCGAGTGAACGGCGCCGACAATTCGAATTATGTTGATGGTCGGCCGATAATTGAAATGGGAGGGCTCCGCCGGAAATTAGAATTAGGGCTTGGTATTGTGCAGAGAATTAGAGAGTGAGAAACAGTGAAGAGACGAGATGAGTGATATGGGAAATTATTTTTACTTTGTTTAGTTTTTTATTTTGTATTGTAACTTATTTGAGTGGCCAAAGATCAAATACTCTCTCAGTCTCCGTTCCAAACAATTTGGTGTGTATTTTTTTTTTTTTTTGATTATTGTGCCTAAATATACGAATTTTGGCAAATTCGGATTTGGCAAATTCGGATTTTGCCTGCATGTTTTCGGATGTAATAGAAAACTGATTTTTTATGTTTGTTTTTAAACAAAGACGACTTTATTTTATAAATTTCGGCATTTAGAGTGTCAATTTCGTCCTCCAACTCAGCTTCAACTTCACCTGAAAATAGACTCGTGTTAAAAATCAAAATAATACTAAAAGTTTTTTTTCCAAGTGAATTTTAAAAGTCATGTGCAAAATCTAAATTTGGCCAAAGTTCATATATTTTAACACAATAATCCTTTTTTTTTTAACCGTCCCAAATTATCTGTTCATTTCTTTTTTTAATATACTTTTACTAGTAAGTAGCCCGTCGAAATTCGACGGGAATCAATGTACGTCATAAATATGAAATTAAAAAAGTAAAATTATATTTTAAAATAATAATAATATAAATTAATAATATAAAATTGTAAAAGAAAATAAGTAGAGA
>JAYJMF010000030.1:6820249-6835900 GCA_036873715.1 Salvia sclarea
ATAATAATAATAATAATAATAATAATAATAATAATAATAATAATAATAATAATAATAATAATAATAAAAATAATAATTATAATAATTATTATTATTATTATATTATTATTATTATTATTATTATTACTATTGAATTTCCAATATATAATAAATTTATAAATCATAATTAAAAAAGAACACGTTCATGAGGAAACAATATTTATTGAATTCATTCCTTTAATACTATACACCTAAATATTTCTCCTCTAACTACACAAAATATTCAATACTATCATAGAGTGTTATTTGACTGTAAATTCACAATACTATTAGTAAATTCACATTTTTCTATGAACTATAATAAATGTGGAACATAAATACATAAACTTCGGTCAATTCCAAAATTTTATAAATTATGGATAAAAATCAAATTCACTAATGGTTCGTAAATTGACAGCCAATTAATCCAATAAAAAAACACAAGGGTATTCAATAGTCAAATGCTAAAGAAAATCGCAGGGGTTTAATATTCTTCATGTTAAGTAACTAAATTAATACTAACAACGTAAGACGAAATCAGCTCTCTCGAATCAGATTGAGAGAATAAAAACGAGAAGAAAAAAAAAAGAAAATAAGAGAAAATCTCCGTTCTTACTGTTATACAGAACGCCTGTATGCGAATCATTAAAGTACAAAATAAAATCATTAAAGTAAAAGAAAAAACAGAATATTGAAAGAAAAAAATAAAAATTACAGAAGACAATAAACAGAAGCATCATCACCACTAACCCAACTCTCCCACAGCTAGGGACCCTCTAAACCACCTTTGTGTATCCCTATCAAGCCTCTTCGAAACTCGGATCTCCACAAATGGGCCCTCGCCACCTCAGATTGAGGCGGGCGAACAGTCGACTCTACAAGAAATAATCAGGCGTTCTCCGGGTCACGTCGGGTTCCCCTCTCCTCGGAGCCGGCTCGAACTGCAAGTTTGCAATCACAAACGAGGTAACACAACGCAATCGATCGATTCTTGAAGTAAATGCAGATATTATAGTGAATGTGAAAGGAGAATAGATTAGAAACCTGGATGAATGTATGATCCCTGCAATCGTCGACTTCCAAAATGGACGCCATATTTCCACAGCGGTAGCAATAATTAGGCGCGCTGAATATGGTGACGACTTTTTGTTCCTGCGATAGAGGTCAACATCGTCTAAGAAAACTGGTCTCTACTTATGATAGAATACAATGTCGAATGCTTGTAAAATTGCAGACTTACATGTGCCCAGTTATATCCCTCCATGACCAGCTGATGAGCTCGAGCTATTAGCTTTAAATTGTTGGTGTGGTTGAATTGCTCCGAGATATCCTGTTTTGAAGCTGATTAGAAACGAGAGTTCGAAAACAAGAAGCATCAGTCGGTGGATGAGAGTTACCTGGCCAAAAGTATATCCAGCGCCACGTGGGGATATGCCCCAACCACAACGGTCATCAGGGTCGGACCACAACAGATCACACATGGGACCTTCGTGTGGAACTTCTTGAACACGATCGAAGTTTCTGATGTTATCAAGGGTTTCAATGGATGGGGATAATCCACCATGGAGACAAAAGATTTCTGATTCGACCTACTCACAAGATTAGAAAACCGGAATCAGTTGCATATTATCAGTGCATTTTCAAAGTTTCGAACCTGAAAAAGGAAACTAGCATCTCCACACAGCATCATTATTTTTGCGACTCAACCTCGTAATAATGAAGAAGCTTTAGAACAATAATAATGAAGAAGCTTTACTAACCAAAGCGGTCAAAGGAAAGTAGTCGAATAGGTCCGTGAATGTCTTCCAAACGTTCGCACTCCCATACCTAAAAACAAATAGGCACTTTGATGGTAATAGCATGTAACAAATGAACACGTAAATTTATGGAAATACATTCTCATTATTTTACACGACTAAATTTTGAAAGTTAAGGGGAAAGGGAAATGCAAGTACTCAACACGAAATCATAGAGCTAGTTGAGTAAAAGATATCACGAGAATATAATAAAAACTCACTTCCTGAGACATTCATCATAAAATCCATAGACTTGTGTGATCTGCAGGCAAGCGAATCAAAACTACCATTAGATACAAGAATCGGTGCAAAATATTCATGACATAGAAGGCAGCATACGTTTTAAAAGATAGGTATATTTCTGTATCACAAATAACAAAGTTAGTAGAGCGAACTCAATACCTGTCTACTTTCATGATTTCCTCTAAGAATAGTGATGCGTTGAGGATAGCGCACTTTCAATGCCACTAGTAGCTGCAGGAAATAATTCGATAAGCTTCTCTCACTAAAGCTTTTTTTGTATAAAATAAAGGAAAACAGCAGACATGCAAACATTATCTTAATTTTTATGAGTATTAAAACAAAATTGATGAACTCTCTCCACCAATGCAGATTCTCTCTTTACACAAATACAAAAGCAGGACAGTAATAAGGACGGAAGGCAAGTCCATATATTTATTGAACTTACCGTAACTGTTTCAACTGAATAGTAACCACGATCAACATAATCTCCCATAAATAGATAGTTTGTGTCTGGACACTGCCAATAAAGAATAGAATAGCATGAGATACTGAGAGCAAAGAATTAAAAGCATAACCATATTCATTAATTTTCACTTTTCAGACATTGAGAATCAAATGAGCCAGAAATAAATACTTTATGACACTTAACAACCTAATAATTGGATAACAGATAACAGCAATACACAAAAGATGCAGGATTGAGGCATTTTCAGAAAAAATATAAGACATAAAGGGCACACAAGTATAGTACCTTCCCTCCAATGCGGAATAGTTCAGCAAGATCATGAAATTGTCCATGAATATCACCACATATTGTCACAGGACTTTTTACAGGCTGCATCCAGTAAGAAAGAAATTAATATAGAACCTACGGCACATTAAAATCTGTCCATAAAACAAAAATTAAAAATTTAAATAGGAAGACTGAAAATTGACTTTTTTCACACAAACCCACACCAACTCCAAGACAAGGAGCACCCTTCCATAGGAAGAAGGAAATAAAATAAAAATAAAAATAAAAGTTAAAATCATTATTTTCATACATAATGTACAATAAGATTAAAGAGCAATAATATAGATTTATAGAACCAAATGGAAATATGCTAGGATACATACCTGGACATTGCTTTCCTGCATGAGTATCTCCTTAGCCTTCTCACATAATGTTCTAACCTACATTTTCAAAATGAAAACTCTCAAGCTCTAGCACATTTCTTTTCAGAATAATAGTGAGAACAAGAAATCATTGCATAATATCTGGGAAATGACCGAAAAAAGTAGGGCGAAAGAAAGGCGGACAAAATGGAGCAAAAGACAAAGAGTGAAAAAGAAACGCAGATGAAAGAAAGAGGACAAAAAGGAAAAGACACGTAAAAAGGGAGCTCGGCAAGGAAAACTAGAGCTGCATCATAAATGTAACTGAAGCAAATAAACCATATCATTGGTTTGGTTCCGTAATTTCTGCTTATTTGATTCTCTTCAGTCTTCACTACTCATTTTTTAGGTATTTATTTCCCACTCCCACATCTATGAAATTTATATCAAACTTTGTATCTTTCTCCATCCGGTGTCCGGTAACAGATTCAACCGTCATAAATTTCCTTAAAGATAACCGTATAGAACTTGATTTCCGACATAAATGTTTTCACGCGGCCTTAGTTGCCACTCCAACAGCTTATTATACCCCACTACTTGTTTTCACATTACAAGATTCTATGAGTAGCATGATGCAAGGTTGGATTTCAACTTTTAAGCTTCGAATGCACCAAAAATACCGATAATTAAATGCTTTTGCACACACATCTCGAAAGCATCGATTCCCCCTCCCCCCAACCCACCCACCCACCAACACTCTTTCTCATTCTCACTGGAATTCTTGTTAGGGTTCTCTATCTCTCCATCCCTCATCAACCAGCAGTGATCTGTACCAAATCCAAATCTCATTCCTCTATCCCCATTAATTACACCCTAATCGTAAACAAATCTCATCAGGAAATAAAAACATTCCAATTGGAAACCCAATCACAAACAAATTGCACTCCCTTCGCGTCTCAAGCTCCCAAAATTTGTCATTTCCCTCATAAAATTGCACCTCAGAACTATACATCAAATGCCCCCAACAAAAAAAGATCTTTTTATCTAAGAAAACATAGCTGTGGCCAATCAATAATCACAAAAACAAACATACACAAAATCAAAGACGAGAATCTATAAATTCCACCAGATCTATAGGTTTACGCCGCCGATAAATGCCAAAACGGAATGGAAAAGGGGAGATAAGGAAACCTCGGGTTCAGACAAGGGTTTGCACTGCATAAGCTGAGAAATCTGCTCGTCCAGATTACCGTGGGCGGTCGGAGCCACCAGATCCGCACTCATCTTGCTTCAATTTCCGATTGGAATCAGATCCGCCGCCGGCCGATTGCGACGTCGCCTTTTTTGGGCGGAAATGGTGAAATTGGTGATTCCTAATGGCTAATTCCCTGGATAAGATGTGAATCCTGGGATGAATAATTACTGTAAAAAAATCGTATCTACATGAGAGAGAGAGAGAGAGAGGAGAGAGAGAGAGAGAAGAAAAATGGTGGTAACGATGAAGAGAGGGAAAGGGGAAAGAGACGATCAAATTTTTTTTAGCTAACTGCTATTTTATTTTAAACTTTTATCAGATTTCGAATATTATTATCAAAAAATTGATTAGGAAATATTGAAAGCTGAATTAGTATCTAAATTCGTTTTTTCATTGTTTGTAAATGCAAATGGGTTGTTATATTCTTTATTTTATTTTTCTATTTTTCAAGATAAGGATTTTTTGGTTTCAATTTTCGACAACTCTATATTAGCTTAAAAGTGATCTTGTAATTAGGTGATTGTTTTGGAGAAATAAAGTGGAATCGACAATTTTGAAGCATTTAAGTAGTTCTACCACTTAAAAGAGAATGGCTTTAACGACGGATTTTTTCGTTGTAGAAACAATTATTCTATCATTATTATGATTATTGGAATAATGATGTAAACCATACAATTGTCATATTTATTGTATTTAGACGATTCAACAATGGATGATTTTGTCATTAATTTAGCAACGAAATCAGCAATCGGAAATTTTATCGTAATTTTATGATATCGTTGGTGATTTTCTTTGACGATTGGTTAAGGACGGAATGCTCTGTTATTAATTTTATATTTACGGAACCAGTTTGTGAAAGCAATAAACAACTAACTGCAATGAACCAAGCAATCTAAATTTGGAACATAAATAAGATGCTATGTGACAAGTAAGATCATAACATATCATCTTTACACTAGGATCGAATTCTATTGTGGATTATTGCTGAATTGTTATCTTTATCAACTCATCACATATATAATTATCAATATTCCTAGTTAAAGATGAAAAAATATTAGATCAAAATATGGTTCGAATGCATTTTACGTATGATCAAAGTTAATACACTTCTGCATTTTGGTGAAAAAAAACAAATTGCTTGGAAATTATTGTAGTGCAGTAACATTCTTAGATTCTTAAAAGAATGTTTTTTCTTTAAGCAAAACAATAGATTTTATTTGAATCCCATCATACATATATATGGGCTCAATAGATTATTGTTGATAGCGAAGCCCGTTGTATTATTGTAGCGCGACGAAATCTCATTACCAATATAAAGTAGGTTATTCTATACATAGCTCCCGTTTTACTCATTGTAGTCCCTAAGTATAAAAATATATTAAAATATTAATATACATAATTATTTTATTTCTATATAACCCTTAATTTGAAACCTAATTAAAAACTAACTTTGTAGCCCCTTTTTCCCTGTCTATGCACGTCTATGGGAAGTTAGTTTCTTTTCTCTCTCTCGTCGGAAATCGTTCAAAAATATTCGGCCTAAATCTACAAATTTTTTCTTCAAGAGAAATAGAAAACAATGAATCATTAAAAAAAATTAATATGGCAGAATGAAAAAGAATCGACAAACTTTCCTAACTTTTTTGTTAATTCATATGTTTCTTTAAGCTTCTGATTTAGTTTATGCTTCCACTTGCATGGGTTTCAATGAATGTGATTTGGATTCAACTTTTAGGATTTCGTAAATCCTTAACTCTTAAAATATGTCCAAGATATTAAAATTATGTATAAATTGAGAACGGTTTGCATAAAAAAATTCTCTGAAAAATTATGATTTGGGTGGAGAAGAATGAAGAGATGACTGGAAATGGTTATATAATCTGCGATGTTTCTTCAGATTCATACGTCCAAAATTTAAGAAGTGGTTATGAAGTGAAATTATCTTTCAATAATATAATTTGGGGGCTGCAACGGCGCATCCTATAGAAATAAAATGAAATTTTTATTAATAATTTATTATTTTATTAATTTAGGGCTATAATGAGTAAAATAGAGGCTATGCATAGAATCTTCCTATAAAGTAAACCAAACAAAAATTATAGGATTCGATTCAATTATTCAAGTATAATGTGGGCTCAAATCAAGATAAAAAATTCAACCAAACAAAAGCTCGAAAACATGCTCATGAAAATGAAATATACCAAAATAAATCCAACAAGATGAATCACTGTATTAACAATGAAATCTAGGGAATTTGTGTCAGTCACATTAGCAAATCTACAAAATGCAAACTTGAACAAAAACATGATATTTTTATTTTTCTAGTATAACATCAAAGTTTAAGAGAATTAATTGTGTTTTACATAAATGTAATCACACCACCAAAGCCGGTAGTAGAAATAGTCCGGCAAAAAGTAGTCCGTTGTTATTCCCTTCGTTATAACCACCGTTTTTCTGCTGAGCCGTCGAGACGCCGGTAGGGGCACTCGTTGGATTCGGAACCGCTGCTTCGACCAAAAATAAGATTAATTCCATATCATAATTAAATCAATAAACTGTTAGTGAATTCTAATTTTTCTCACGATACATAAAGTTGGTGAATAGATGCACGGACTTTTGTCATTTTCGAAATGTCTCATTCAACTAAGTCGAGGCTGGCGTGACATCGTTATTTTTAGAAGAGTTGGCACGTCATCGACAGGCCGAAATATTAATTTAAGATTTCTTTGGGAAAAATGTCAAAGTTCATGTATTTATTTATTCACCAACTTTATAGATTATGGGAAAAGTTGAAATTATTATTTTGCTAAAAATGGAAATTCTTGTTTCTGCATACCGGTAGGGCTGGCAGTTGGGCTTCCTGCTGGGCTTCCAGCCATACTTGTGCCATTTTTCTCAAGTTGGTAAAAAACTTGAGCTTCTGGTGAATTTGGGGGCAAATTGAGGAGAGCTGCACCAATTAACCAAATTAATTAAATAATTAACATGATTAATATATACTGTATAATTTAGAATTTCTATTGATTTTTTAATATGATATCTTCTATTGTATTTGTGTATAATTGTGTACGAGGGTTTATGATTTAAAATCTGTATAAACACACCCCCTATCATTTACAATCATAAACTATTCAGTTTATTAAATGTCATTTACCTACGTATATAATAGAAGATGTCACACTAGAATGCAATATAACATTGAAGTTCGTAATTATAGATCATGTTGTCAAAAAGCAATAAATTATCTCCATGTAAAAGGATCAGGTTAATTATTCAAGGGCAATTCATAATTCAATGGCAATCAATACTCATTCAATCAATTCTATCAAAGAAAAAAATGGTCATAGCTTCATGATAATCTAAAATAAATTTAAATAGATCTCGTCCACACACACAACAATTACATCAAATTGATTCATTCTCAACTCTCAACTCTCAACTCTCAACATTTTCCAAAAAATATTTCAAATTTACATTTTCAAAAAAAAAGGGAAAAAAAAAACTAATCTTCCAACATTTTCCACATAATATCTCCACCACTGTTACCTTATAATTATTCATCTAAGAACCCGACAATGCGTCTCGTCGTCCCGTGACGCGAGACATTTGTTGGAAAACACTTAACGATGAGGTTTATTGCAGAAAACAAAAGTTGGAGATAATTTTTGAAAAACAGCACCATGTATCATGTGGAAATTCCCAAAAAAAATATTAGAGTATTTTTCGAGAACGTTTTAAGAAAAAGCTGAAAGATAGGGACACGTGACACAACCAGTACTTACCCGGGCACTGGGAAATATCGGCCGGAGCGTTGCAGACGCCGGGGAGCCCCAGAGCCAGTGTGACATTAATATTGAGCCCCAAATCAGGATCATTTCTATCCTTAATAACCACACACAAACACTTCTTATTTGTTTTGAGAAGTTGTTTGAGGCCATTACAGCAATCTGGTGTGGGGGATTTTGCAGTGCCTCCAACATAGGGCAAACATGTTGCTAATCCCACCAATGACTCTGCACATTGCTCCTTATCCTTTGAATTGTCACACTTTGATAATGTGAAAAAAAGCATCAAAATTGATGCTAATAAAATTGAAGATTTGAGTGTTTGAGGGTTTGAAATTGAATTCATATTTGAGAGAGAGAGAGAGGGGCCAATGGGAAGTGTTGATTTTTATCAAGAAAAATTGTGTGGAGAAATGTATAAAAAGAGGTGTGGAAGAGTGTTAAATTTGATTGATTTTCCTTAGCTTGTCTTTATTCAATCATTAGTTTGCCACCCCATGCCTAGTGCCATGCCCACTAATTAAGGTTTGTAAATTCTAGATGTCATGTTTATTTTTATTTTTTATAAAATAGCTAGATATGAATATAGTATGTTTTATGTGTTTTAATTATTTGGTATGATTGGATTTTTTACGAGAATTTAGAAAAATATTGGAAAAGAAAATTATATGTCAATCAAAGAACTAAATAGGGATACATTAATTTAGTTAAAAAGTCATGATCTTTTGAACTAAAACCATCTTATATCTGAGACATCGTAAAAAGGAAATTAAGGCTATATAATTAGAATAGACTATAGATGGTGTAAAATTTATAGGCTCTGAAGAAAAAAATTGCTATTAATTTTTGGTACTTTTGATTTCGTTGCTACTTTAATTTAAATTTTATAAAACTAATAAATTCTAATTAAGAATCGATAAACTCGAATTAACTAGCTAATTAATAGTAACAAAAAATATTTAAATGTTAATTGCAGGTGTGGACCGCCGCCCCCAAGTTTTTTCCTTCAATACATGATCAAATTCCACAATACTCACTTGACTAATATAGTCATGAAACAAATTTTCTTGTTTGATTTTGAATTAATTTCCTTTGAGGGAAAAATGCAAAGTACTAAAATGCTAAAATATATCAATTGTCTCTTATTAACAAAATAACTAGTATTTAATTGCATTACCTACCAAGCCCTTATACTTTGGTGATGGGAAGTAGCATTTAAAAAAGTATAGACTAGTTATTTACTATATTTAGACATATGTTTCCACATCTTCGGGCTTTTCTCTTTTAATATTGATTTAAAAATCCAGAAATTTCCCCAAAAATATAGACATATAATATGTGTCAATAGATGAAGACTCTATTTTGTTGAATCTAAGTTGTGAAAGTGGAGTATCAATGATGGCACCACTTCACCAACCCACTAGCGGTTGTGAGTGTGCCCTTTGTCACGAAATTATGATTTATTTAAATATAGTTAGCATGACATATCATCTTGCAGTTAGTGACATCAAAACTTTGAGATCTTTTTTATTTATTTTTCATACGCTAATCTAGTGATAGAGTGGTTAACGGGAGACAAAAAGTATTATGTTCGAGTCCATCGTAATGCAGTCTTTAAATTTCTCCATTAATTAGCGAAAAAACTTAGAGCTTTTGTATATGTATATTTGCCTAGTGATAATATCTAGGGCCAAAAGTCCAGATTCAAGTCTATTGTGGTTCAATATTATTAATTTTTGTTAATCGGGTAAAATAAGAAAAAAGAAAAAAAAAAAAAACTCGAGCCTTTTATATTTCCTTTGAAACCCCAATAAAATCCTAACTTGAGTATAAGATCAATTTCTTAATCACTAACACGAGCATTATAGTTTTAGTGGTATTTTTAATTATTTATTAATAAAATAGAAGGCTTTCATTTTTTGGACTATATTTAGAATTACAAAGAAAATTTTGGGCCTTGAGTTGGGCCTGGTATGTGTAAAAGGCAATAATGGGTCCATACTGAGCCTTGAGCTGGGCCTTATACAACCCAATATTTTCACCATACTAAATTAAACTACAAATATTATTTGGTAAAGAACTAGAACACCAAATTTGAAGAAGTGGAAATAGGAATTAGCAAATGTACATTTTTATAAATACGTACATCCTAGTATATTTTATTTTTACTATTTTAGTCTTAAAATTATTGGACTATGTCTTACAGAAGCACAATTTTGTAAGTACTAGTGTAAGTGTCAAAGTGGGTTAATTATGTCACGTAAATTATAAGTTGTCTCGAAAATATTAATGGTCGTGTTTTTAGTGGTAAGTTGAGTTTGAATGTTTTGTAGTGGTGCATTGTAAATATCCATTTTAATTAATATCAGCCAAATATTCCACCACTAATTAATTTCATGTATTTACTTCAATTATTACCCATTAACTCATTCAAATTTCAACATCACATTACATGGTATATTCATTTTTCTTATACTTTATTAACACGAAACAAAATATGGATTGGAAATTCATTAAGGTCCAAATTAGGATGTGAAGTGACATCATCAATTTTTTTCCAGAACAATGACAATTAGTTGGAAAAGTTAATTGTGATTGGAATGTAAATTTTGAATCTCTCACTTTTTACCTTTTCCCTTCTTTTAAATTGATGGTCACGGGTTGGAAAATTCCTCCATTTTGTACGCATCACTTTTAGGATTTATCTTAGAAATAAATATTTTAGAAAGTTATATTGGTCAGAATATTATTGATGCTACAATTATTGATGCAGAACATTATATATGTGACCTCATGCCTCTGATTTATGCAGCTCGGACATCTTAAGTTCACATTGCATTATTTGCATATTTAATCAACCGAAACAAAAATACACATACTTATATACTTATATAAATGAAGTTATTTGTGACATATAAGTATCTAAAAAAATACTAATTGTTATATACACTAGGACAATCTAGCAAGCCATGCATTTCCAATATTCGATAAACAAGGATACACTTGATACAAAATCAGAAGTTTAAGAATTAAACTAGCATTTCCAATATTTTTTTAGGAAAATGTAAGTTGAGACATATTATACCCATCTTTTAATTATTAAACTTTATAATAATACACATTTCATATGCTACTATTTTTTAATAACTTTTTTGTAAATTCAAGTGGGGCCCCTTCTAGGTTGATAATTTATGTTTTTGAGAAGCATTCTCTTATCGTCTAGTTCTATCATACATGTGTCGTGTCCTAATTAAAAACTTAAAACACTAATCTTACGAAAATAATTCCCAAAATCCCTCACCATTAATTATATTTCGTGTTATACGTAACAACCCATGCATAGTGTGACACAATCAACATTCAACACCATATCAAAAAATTGAACGGGTCACTATATTATTGAAAAATTAATTAATATCGATAATTACGTATAACCATAAAATTAAGATGACCATATATGAGCTGCGTGAATATCCTTGTCAACAATCAATATCAAACTTTAATGATTCATTCCTATTCCTATTTTTTATAGAATAAAGTTAGGCTTATCTTATTCTTACCCATACACGTATAGATGCAGTGGATTCATTGGCCATCAATTAATTCTATACACAAGAATTCTTCCACGTTGAAAAGTCATCTATCTTTTCACACTTCGAAGCTTCGTTGTGCTCTATGTTGGAAATAACAAGTTAATTAAATATTAATATAACTATAATTTTAATTTTAATTTTAATTTTAATTTCAGTCAACTTTGCACATGCATATTATAGTGTCTCATGTTATAATTGCGTATTTATTTGACAAATATTGACGAACTATAAAACCATATTAAAATATTATCTTAATTGATTTGCTTAATTAATTAAGCTAATTAACGTTTCTTCATCAACACTTAAACAATTAGTTATAACTGATTTGGCGGTGCCAAAATTATATAGTTGCTTTATGACCAAGAAAATATGTTCTATTTATAGGAGGCGGTTTAGGATTAAAAATTTATCGCTCCTCTATTTTTTTACGTAAAATTTATATAATTATGTAATTACTTATTAAAAAATAGAACATACATAATTTAGAGAATATTAATAACATAAAAATTATTGTCAACATATTCCCACGTGAGGTGCGTATTCTAAAATTGTCATTTATACTAAAGAAAAATGTCAATATCCGCATGTAAAAGTTTAACTATATATATTGACAACTAATAGTGTGTTAAGGAAAATGAGATTTTAATGAGCTTTTAACAAAGAAAAGAGACCATAATTTCGAGTCGGATAAAAAAGGAAGAAAGTGTCATCATACACTCAATCATTTGACCCTTTTAATATATTTACTATAAAGTATGCAAAATCATAATAAAGTACCACACTGTTTCCTTTTCCAATGTACGTACCCTATGACCTCTAACTTGGTGACAACCAATTTAGAGTAAATAAAGATTTAAAAAAGTGTATAATTATGCATATTTTTAAAGGATTAATCATATTTTTATAATGTCTTCGATTTTGAGTCAATTTTTTAAAGGACTCGAATCTTCCAATTTTTCCCATAAAGTCTCGCTTACAAAATTTGGCAACAAGAATGAGTCGCCTCGCCGAATTCATTAAATTAGGTGAATCATTATCCGTCGTCAAACTATATAGTGATGGACATTTTATGAAAAATGTTGAAGATGGATCCTTTTGAAAAAAAAATAATCTAAATTGTGGACATTTCATGAAAATAAAAATTGAAACATCGGATTCAATTTTGACCGATTATAAATTTGGAACATTAAACAAAAAGTTGAAAATACTAGATAATCTAAATTCTATGTTGTCTCTTCCTTTGAAATATTTCCACATACATAGGATAGCCACTTCTTTTTAACACCTTTTAAATGCTTATCTCGAATTTGCTTTCCCACATCCAAATTGGAAATAAATAAATACTAATCCAAGTGTATCATTTCCAAAAGTATAGCAATAATTAAACATTTTCCCTCTTTTCTGACAAATAATAATAATCCATTTGCAGTCGCCGAGAAGCCAAGTCAAAGCCGTCGTGCTTGAAACCCCAACTCTCTCTCTCGCCTATAAATACCTTCACCCATACAGCTCCTAAACAATCTCATCAAATTTCCACTCCGATTTCAAATCCCTAAAATTCCTTTTCGCATTTCATCAAATTTCTTCTTCTCCTCTTCAATTTTTCTCTGCAATTCACGCAATTCAGCTAAAACCTAGCGCGATGGTGATGGAATTGGACAGCAGCTTAGGGAGCACGCTGGTGAAGGTGGCGCTCTTCGTTCTGGTGCAGGCGCTGGTTTACCTAATCCTCTCGCAATCCTCCAACGTCTTCTCGAAGCTGCCGCGCTCGCACAGCTTCAAGCCGGCGAGGACGCTCAGCATCCGCCGCTGGGCCGCCGCGCTCGCCGATATCCCCGCCGGCGGCGAGGCGTCGCCCACCACCAAGGGATTCTTCCGCTCCTTCAGCAGGAAGGATAATTAATTAGCTCGATTGATTCGGTCGATTTAGGTTTATTTTGGGGGTAAATTTCTGGATTTGATTTTTTCTTTTTTTCTTTTTGTAGAGATTGTGAATGTTGATAGCCTATGATTTCTTAAAATTCTTTTGTTCTTTTCCTTAGTGTGTACATAATTCATAATGGTATTGAATTTCTATCATTTTTTTAGTTGGATTGCATTTTTATCATTTCATAAAGTCCTAATCATAATTTACTTGAATCCGAAATCTTTAGATTGAGCATTAATCAACTAATACATGCACATAGATATTTTACTTTCATTTTGCCTTGATAAGTTGATATTAGTTTTTCTTCCCATTTTTTTCATTTTACTTTCATTTAGCGTTTTGCATTTTTTGTTAAATCGATAGCGAAACTATAAAATTAATACAAAAAATAAACAACTACCGGTTTTGGTGATCGAAAATTCAACATATAAGATGCGTTTAAATGGGATATAATTAATATACCTTCTACTTATAAGTGTTTCCAACCATCAATCATATAACATGTACACAATTTCTTATCCAAATTTTTAAAAATACAAATAAAGATAAAACAAGAATTACATCACAATGTTTACAACTAGGGAGCAGTGACACAACAAGTATATTTCGAACAAGAATTTGCTTAAAAACAAATGAGATACTTATAACAGAAAAAAATTTGATATTCATAAATGAGACGTTGCTTGAAAGCAAATGAGATGTTTATTTACAACCGCTAACACAATATGTATATTTACGATGAAACTTTACTTAAATGCAATGATATATTTTTAAAATTAGTGACGCAATAAATAATATATACTTGCAAAATGAGACCTTTGTGATTTGTGTGTCGCAACAAAGAAAATGATTTTGAGTGAGATTTGAATATGACAAAACATAAATTCAAACCGTCCATGCAAAATAAGTATCTTCAAGTTTTGAAATGACAACTCTGACAAAGTATAGGGCCTCTATCAAAGGGAATTGGGCCCATTAAGATTTGAGTTCGATACCAATAATTTTTTTGGAATATTAAGATGATATTAGAAAAATGGCCCACTAGAGTATTTTTAGTGGAACGGCCCAATAGAATTAACAATCAATAATATATCCTTCTAGTTTTATTCTCTTGAATTCTGATTTATCATAAAAAATCATATATGATGTTATTTTATTTTTTAATGATGTCCAATCAGTTTTCTGGCGATATACTTCAACTTCAATCAGCCAAACTTTTATCGACTATCAATTAGATTGCTTTCTCTTTGATGGAAAATTATCATGTGAAAAAGAGGGATAATAAAACATTTTGCCTTTAAATTTTTCCTTCTTTTCCATCCCTTTGTCTAAGAAAAAGAATTTAATCTTTCTTCCTCCTCCTTTTCACTCCAATGGAAGGATAATATTTTCACTCTTTGCAAGTGGGATAATATTATCCTTCCATTTAAGTGAAAAGGAGGAGGAAGAAAGAGTAAAACTCCTTTTTTTAGAGAAGGTGATGGAAAAGAAGGGAAAATTTAAAGGGCAAATATTCTTTTTTCCCTCATTTTCCCATAATAATTTATCCATAAAAAAGAACGGAGCCTAATGAACAAACGAAGATAAGTACATGTTATATTTGTAACTATGAACTAAAAAGCCACCACGAAGTCAAAGTCCGGATTATAATTTAATCATCACAAAGAAAAACATACAAATTGTGGAGCACAAACCTAGTAATTCTTGAAATAAGAACTTGATGAGGCGAAAAAGCCCGATTCCTCAGCCTAAAAATGAAAAACACTATTAGGCATTTACTAGTGATATAATATATAGGGCATATCTCATATTAAATCTTAAACTATGTAGTTTGTACCAAAAATATCCTGAACTTTCAATAGTATCAATAAAAGACCTAAACTATTGATATTGTACCAAAAATATCTTTACTATTATTTTTTATTTATAAAAAGATGAT
>JAYJMF010000031.1:0-10092 GCA_036873715.1 Salvia sclarea
GGCGGTGTGGTGAATAATTTGGAATATTTAAATTCATTTCTTAAATATCAAAATATCTGATATTTGACACATACGTGCGAAAATCGGACGAGTCCTTTAACATTTTCAATCCGGCTAAATAAACTGAATAAGCCCAATTTCCAGAATTTTATGTATTATCTAACGTAGAAACTCTCATAGCCTAAAATTAATAAGCACAAATTCATAACTAAATAATTTCTCTAAAACAAACTTGACACTTTAATAGATTATGTGAAATTAATATCTAAATTGTAAAAATAAATTTCACATAATCACATAATCAAGTAATTGCATTTCATAAAATATGCAAATCATAAAATTCAATAATTCAATAAATTGAATTTTATGCAACTTTTGTAAATTCTTTGTTGGAATTTAACACACATTTTTAAAATTTTCTCCGAACAAAGAAGTGTCGTATACGTCTAAGTTCAAGAATTATTCTAAAACTTATTGGGAAAGAACGGGGTATCACACATAAACCAAATCAAACCACACAATTACGGTTTGATCCGATTTGGTTTACCGTTTTAACCAAATTGTGCCCACCCCTAAGCATACCTCTTCTACTTGGACGAGTGTTCGACGATCTTATGCCCGCATTGCTGAAGAGGTTCAATGTTGTATTGGAGATGGCAGCACGGTTCTTTTCTGGCTCGACGATTGGTTAGGTTATCGCCTTTCGGATAAGCTCCACATTCCCGAATTCATGCAGGGTTTTTTTATGCATCACGTTTTACTTCTATGACGGAGTTTGGCACTTTGACCATGACTTTATTGATCGGTACCCTGATATTGTGGTTGACATTCTTACGTTGCCTCTTGGAGAAGAGGTGGATGTTCGTTTTTGGAAACCTGTTGTGCATGGCCAGGTCTCTTCCAAGCTTATGCATTCTCACTTATCTCAGCGTGGCATCAAGGTGAAATGGGGAACTTGGATGTGGGATACTCATATCCCAATGTGACGATCCATCCTTTGCTGGCGTATTATTCTTAAGCGTCTGCCAACGCTCAATCTTCTTCGTCGTCGGGGGTTCTCCGGCCCTAATTTCTGCATTTTGTGCGGCAACTTGGAAGAAACCATCAGCCATCTCTTTTGGTCATGCTCCTTGGCCAGAGTTGTTTGGTTTGCGTTTCTTTCTTGGTTTGGTTTGCAAGACCGCTCTTTTTCGGACTTCCTGGTTTATGCTATGAACAAAGATTGTAGCCCTCAGATCTCCAAGTTGCGAAAACTTGGCGTCGTTACCGTGGCTTGGATGATTTGGTTTTCTCGGAACAAGTGTACTTGGGATAACGCATCGGTTAGTTCTTTTCACATCTTGAAGATGGTTAAATCTGTCTTGATCGAGGTCTCTAACTCTCATAACCTTGGTTGTTGCTCGAATGCCTGGTCTGACATCGTGATCCTTAGGAATATTGGGCTTCCCAGCCATGTTGCTCCGCCGCCTACCTTGGTTTGCTCCGCCGCCTACCTTGGTCTAGTTTCCCGGTGGCCGCCGCCGCAGGGGTGGATGAAGGTTAACACGAATGGTTCTGCTATGGGTGCACTGGGTCAGATTAGCGCTGGTGGCGTTTTCTGGGACGTCTTTAGTTACCGTGCAGGGTTGTTTCCATGCCAAGGGTGGCATTGGTTTCGCCTTTGAAGCCGAGCTCTTGGCTGCTATTACTGCCATCGAGATTGCTCATCGTCGTGGTTGGTATTGCCTTTGGTTGGAAACTGATTCCACTTATATTGTTAGCCTCCTCTCTGCCAGATCTACACAGGTCCCTGGGCAACACTACCGTGGACATTATGGCCAGCCCTAATACTCCAGTGGGATGGTGGCCGCATGCTATTCCCCACATCCGTGATGCTGTCTCCAAAGACATTTCTACCCCGAGGTTCATTCGTCGCTGTGCTTGATTGTTTTTGGTTGTTGCGGGCCTCTCTTTGTGAGGTGTTGTTTAATTGTCTGTTTGGGATTTTTCCGTTGCCTCGTTACTTTTGGTCTTCCTAGATGAGTACACTTTTTCCCTTTACGGTGTTTTTCCCTTTGGATTTTTGCCGAAAGGGTTTTAATGAGACTCTGCCCTTAGGGCACGGTTTGTGTACACCGGCAGTGTAGGTTTTTTCTTTTCCGCTTTCTCTTCGTTTTATGTAGATCTCTATTTTATCCAAGTACTGCAAGAAACATAATCCTTTGCATTCATACGTCCCCACAAGAACTTTTGTGTATATTAATTGAACATAAAAACTGGGAAATAGTCCAATGGCGAAGTACTAACAGTACATCATTACATAATAATATGACCTAGCCAGAGATTCGTGGAAATACAGACGAATTGTGACGACTAATATTGGGAAAATCAACTATAGCAATAAATCAAAATCAAATTCTCCATAGCAAAGAGTAAACCATTTTACTAAAACGCATCTCTACTCCTATAATTCTGTATCACCTTTTCCAATCAACGCCATTATGCCTATGGAGAATTGTTAAGCATGGATCCCTCAACTTTAGCTATATAGAAGTAATCTTTAAATTGTGAAAATCATCGTCAATTTTATTGGCAAATCTTTCCTGCACAGCTTCACAACTGAGGAAACTAGGTTGATTTGTAGATGCAAGAAGCCGAGCCCACATTCTGTCCGTCAGTTTCACGATGTTTGTGGTCTCTGTAACTCGCTGAAATCATAAGCAAAAAATTGCTCTCAGGCAAACAGTTGTTAAGAAAGAAAAAGAAAGAAAAAGAATAGGAAACATCTAAGCATCTATATATTTAGTAGCTATGTATTGGTTCACTTAGCAAGGCAAGGTCCAAATGCCTTACGTGTTTCCCTTTTTAAGCATATTAATATTGCTTCTGTTTCATATCAAAGTTAATTGATCATGTATTAGAACATTGCTTACGCTGATTGGAATATAGGCATGTCTGCTGTTTACAGGCCCGACGGTGAAGCCAGTGTACCCTGCCATAGCTCCATGAATGGCACTGTGAGCGAGAAGCGTGCAATAGATGTTGTCTGATGCATTACTAGGAATTGCTCGAATCATGTACGTTGGGTCTGAAGAAGTAGTGCATAACCATTAGGGAAATCGGAGTTTGGAAATGAACATGAGATACCCAGGTAGCTTCATAAAACATCATAGTTGAACAAAGGTAATGATAGCACAGTGCACAGTTTGGCTTCAATCTAAAAAGTGGAAAATTTATTATTAAAACATATAATCAGGTTAATGTATTATGAGAGTTTCTCTATGACTTTTCCAGTACATGTGCATCTATTTAATTTAGAAAACACAAGGGAATAATTCTTGTCATATTTTAAGAGCTCATCTTTATCAGGACATGGGAAAAGTATCCTCAAATCTGATATTATAAGTAAAAATTTACTCCTTAACCTGTGCATAGCTCGAGGGGATGAAATGCCAGCACTGTTATTTAAACAACTTTGAGTTAAGCAAGATTATTACTAGTATTAGTACTTAATCTATTTATTGTTATTCATATTAGTACACTTCATGTGATCCTATTATAATTTCTATTTAGTTCAACTTCTTGTAGGGTTATCCTTTACTCGTAACAGTAGAATATACTTAATGCCTAAGTCTCCCAAATGGCGATCGAAGGATATAAAAGTTACACAAAAGGCATTTTTGGCAACCAAATAAACTACTTAGTCTACCCTTAGAACTTCTATTATTATCCTAATGAGCATTCTAACTATTACTTTGCAACTTCCTGAGGATCTTTAATGATTTTAAAGCGTATAATAATGACGTTCAAAGCAAAAATGCAAAGGAGAAACTCGTTAGGTGTGATACTAACTATTAATGCATGACTTGGGTCTACTTGAGGGTTCAACGAATCAACGCAACAAAAGTTAAAGTCCAAAGGCTCAATGCAGAATAATAAACGTTCAAGGGGTTAACAGAAGAAAACTTAGGGACAAAATTATGCATTTATCCGGAACGGTGTAGGAATTTTTTTATCTAATTTCCCTACACTTGTATCTATAATGTAAATTCCGATATACATGCAGAACAACCTCTTATCATCTTCTTTAATATGCTTGCTAATATTTAAAAAGCGTATACGGTAATGACGATAAAAGACAGACACGGCATATATAAAAGTTGAACGAGATAAATTTCCAGACAAGTGTCTCAAAAATAGCAGCTTGATAAAAGTGAACAAAAAGTACAACATTACCTATATATTTCATATTGATTGCCATCTTTTGAACATTTGTGAAATGATCCTGAGGAAGAAAACTAAAGTCTGAGTTCAATAGGAAAACGGACTTAGAAGGGAATATGATACTGAGTCCTAGTATACAACATCTGAGGTACAATGTATATTCACACAACCCCTGTATACCAAGAGATGCTCGCTTAAGAAAAACAAATGGTAAGGCAGAAGAAATTAAGAAGTGCTGATCCAATAGATGGATAATTGAAATCGATAGGAAGAGATGGTGCCACAAACATATTTTACTAACAGAAACGGGCTAAAATAAAAGAAAAACATCATGTCTTCGAAAAATGGGCCAAAAGAATGGCATGTCCAATATGAACAAAACCATGGAAAAAGAAGCTGAAGAGCATGCAGTTTAGTAAATATTAAGGTCAAAGAATTGAATGACACAGTTACCAGAATCCCCCATGTTGAGTTTGTAATATATATAAGAAAATAAGAAGAGAAACTCGTACGTGCATATACAGATATATTATAAAGGGGTGTTATATTACTCAAGGATACCTTAATCTTTTGTGTTAACCAAAGGCCAACATCCAACAGTAGCCTATTCCCGGATGCATCTTTCTCAGCAGATGCATGGAAGCTCTGAGCGACATATTCCTGTCCAGCACCCTCAGCCAACACAATTACCATATGTCCATTTTCTTTCAACCTCTGCTCAACAAATTCAAACAGACCACCCTGTCCTTCCAAATAGAATGGGGACTCTGGTATCAAGCAACAATCCTGACACAATCCAGAACCTGTAAGCAGATTATTCCAACACAATCATACTTCTCCAAAATATTTGAAACAGGCACTAATTTTACACCCACAGCCAGATATATAAAACCCCGAATCATGAAGAAGGATATTAGAAATTCTGGAACTTCTAGTAATATGTTTCAGAAGTCGTAGTATATTCCTAGAGATAAGGACAGACTTGAAGAACTTTGACAATCGAATCTGCAGTGTGGAATACTAAAACACAAATGGCTCTAATTCACGAAAAAAGGAAAAACAGCGAGCACAAGCGCGCGCCACAGAGAGATAGAGAGAGAGAGAGAGAGAGAGAGAGAGAGATTTATGTGAGCTCAAAGGCAAATAGACCTAGCTGATGTCTCTCACCACATCACGGCTTGCCAATGTTGCATGCATGGCGATGAATCCTGCAAAAAGAGATCAAGCCTTCCTGAAGGGCACATAAGAACTAAACTGAAGTGTGTAGACAAAAGCTAATCCTATTTTACCACTGTATCGGCCCATAAGTTTCACAATTCCAACTCCATTCTCCACGCTCTCAACTTCCACATGTGCAGCATTTATTGCTCGTTGAGCCTCCTCTACAGCAGTATCAAATCCAAAGGACTTGTCTATCACCTATAGAATTATTGCAGGGTTGGAAACCAAAGATTTATGAGATGTCCTTTTAAAGGAAACTAATAACCAAAAAGAACTAATTCTTTAAATAATCCACTCACTGCCACAATCATATTCTACAGGATAACAATTATTTACACTTTCGGAACATCCAAAACTATCACATGCATTCAGCTCTTCACCTCCATTCAGGGATTGAAGTATTTTTATAGTACATGCATGACAGCTTTAAAACATAATAGTCATTAAAATCAAAGAGCTGATAATCAATCTGAAAAGTAGGTTAAGCTATGGGCAAGGGTCAGTTACATCAAATTCATTGGCCAAAAACGTGAATTAAAGAAACTATAAGAAGCGACAAAACAAACCATGATTCTTGGCCTTCAAGTCATGGATAGCATTTGTATCATTTGTAGACTCGTGAGTTATGGATAGCAAGTCATTTTGGATAAATTTGACTTAAGAATCAAGAGATGGAAATTAATGCCACAGGTTGAAAGTTACAAACTTAAACAATTAAATTAATGAGTAATCAGTAGTCAGATAAGGAAAATATTAATACCACTTTACATGGAAGATCAAACTAACATTACTTACAACAATATCATTATCAATCGTCTTGGGAATTCCAGCAACCGCTACTTTAATTCCTCGCCTTTCCACTTCCTTAAAGATATGGAAATCATCATCTGAGAAACACTTAATTGACCACAAACTAAGCACTAAATATAATTTCAAAAGCACCTTATAAATTGCTGCAGCGCCTTTTTGTGTACCATCCCCTCCAATTATGTAAACCTGGTAATCCAAATGTATCATGAAGATCCTTTAATATTAGTAATATAGAGAGTACCGGGGAAAGGATATAAATATACCTGGTTTATTCCCCTATCCTGAATATTGTCAACTATCTTATTGGTATCATGACCTCCTCTCGACGTTTGCAAGAAAGTTCCACCACGCTTATGAATATCATTCACTGATTTTGGAGTCAATCGGACAGTATTTTTCGAATAAAATCCTCTATATCCTCCCTGAAAAAATCTCATCATCATGATTGACATATTGTATTATCAGTGCAACAAACGACAACACTGGGTGTTAGAAGGTGAGTAAATTACTTCATGCCTCAAAAAACTTTTAACTTACCAGCTTGCAGCAAACTATGACGCCTCAATATGCCAAAGATTTATCAATTGAAAAATAAAGATAATGTGAAACATTAACAATCACAGGAGCACATGAGGCAACAAAGCAATACAACATTAAGGATAACACATAGAAAAACAAGAGATTTTTCACCCAAGAAATACGAGGAACAAGAAAATATCCTTTAGAAATTGCTAGTATCTAACCTGAATTCCAAGGATTTCCTCTACACCATACATATTATTCAAACCGCAAACTATCTCACGTATTACTGTATTAATTCCAGGACACAGACCTCCACATGTCACGATACATGCACGAACTTCCTCAGACTTAAAGCACACCTAGATTAGCAAGAAAGGGGAAAATATCAAGTCCACATTCCTCTGAAAACAATGGTATTTTGCATTCTAAGGAACAATAAGTAATAAATAAAACAAATCCAAGAAGGAATAAACAATACCTTTTCGCGGGGCCCTGCACGCCGAAAATGTACTCCCCTTGGACTTTCCTTCTGAACAACAACCTGAAGGCAAGGCGCAATCTTTTAATTCACTAAATCTGGATGCACATAATAGATTCTTATAGAAACTGAGTTTACCTTCTGTGCCACCACATCTTCCGGGCTAACAAATGTTTGCCTATGACAATACAACAAGTAAGAACTCGTTAAATACCCTAACCTCCAAAATCAGTAATACCAATTCATATGTTTGCGGCATACTTTACAATTGCATAAGCTTGGGTTTTCTTCAATGGATTTGTATACATCTGAAATACACCAAAAAATAAAAAGAATAAGCACCCTAAAAGTATGATCTTCCAAGTTAAGTCGAGATGAGGGGAAGTTTACTGGTAAATCGGGGAGGAAAGAGGTCAAGTGCGGGACGTCTTCGAGGATGAAATCATCATTTCGAGGCTGGATCGCGGCATCTTTGGAGGCTCGGAGTTGGATCGAGCAGTTTTGGCGCGAACGGAAGGGCCTCCTGAGAGAGAATTGTTTGGGGAAGACGAAATTGGCGAAGCTGTGAGAAGTAGAGAGAGAAGGAAAAGGAGAGGCGGAGGTGAGAGTGAGAGCAGCATTCATCGCCGGTAGTGTGAGAATCAGCGGAGAGGTGCTGCTGCCGTTGTGGTAACACCTAAATTGACTTTCATTTCATACTTGACACTTCAACTCGCCAACAAATTAACGGAATTATTCAAAAAAATTAACACCAACAGTTGAAATTGATAGTTCTACCTTTATGAGTATCTGACATGGTGGTTGATGATTGCTCGTTCGACGAGATTGTGGATTTTATCGTTGATTTTGTCTCACGTTTGCAGTCAGCGACAAAGAATAAAAGAAAAGAAAAGGTTTGACGTGAATTTACGTCAACAGTAAGAGGAAAAAATATTTTCGTTTAGCACATCTTTCATATGTGTGTAGCATCATTAATATTACTAATTAGCACACAGATTTTAAATATATGAGTTTAGCACATATTTCATTATTTCGTAATACGAATTTTCTAGCACAAACATCACAAACACTTAGCACAAACACCTAGCACAATCTTCGCGTAGCACACACAGCACAAATACTTAGCAGTTAGCACAACTGAATATTACTGAACCATTGATCTAACTCAATCAAAGGCCCAGATTCATTCCTATTTCCTAAAAAAAAAGCTTTCCTACCTGAACCTATCCCTATATCTATATATATATATATATATATATAAAACCTAATTAATAATGAAATTAAAAATTCTGTGCGGGCTATTAGGCCCGAAAGCCACGGGCTTTTTAAGCCCGAAGCCCGGTAAGCTCGACGGGTCATTTGGGCGGGCTTTTTAAGCCCGATTTTTTTTGGGTCGTTATTTTTAAAACTCAACCCAGTGCAGACCCCGGTATCCCTGGGCCGGGCCAATTTTGCCAGCTCTATATAAAATGCTCATATAGGGTGTGCTAATGTGACTAAAACATGGTTGGTGTTTATATAGAGATTAATATTTTTTATGGCCACTAACTATAGGCGTGTAGCAAAAGTTGGTCACTTTTAGTTCGGGCAGTAAAAGTGGGACACTATATTTTAAGTTGGACACACGAGGGCCAAAATAGGGCTTTTAAGGCCTTTTCTCACGTGAATTGCACGTGACGGGTTACATGGAGCCCGAACGTGACGTGGCTTGCCACGTAACGCCCTACTTTGGCCCACGAGTATCCAACTTAAAATATTGTGTCCTACTTTTACGGTCCGAACTAATAATGTCCTACTTTTGCTACACGCCTATAGTTAGTGGCTATAAAAAATGTTAATCTCGAAATACACATACTTTTAACATTTTTGCGATTTTTGCACAATTTGAAATTTCAAATCCCCGTATTGAAGTTGGCAGGATTATGATGTGTTACCACTCGGACCAAAACGGACATCGTTTTGCTTAAGAAAAAAAATGTTAAATCCACCTAACCCTTAAGGGAAAAAAATGTTAAATATAAATGGCAATGCTATTAAATCACATTGTAGTATTAAATTATTGTTATAATTGCATAATGAATCGTAAATTGTAATTTCAACCTCACGATTTATTATGCAGTTATAACAATAATTTAATATTACAAAGTGATTTAATATTATTGATTTAGCTACCGATTAGAAACGGATAAAATTTGTAGCAAATTACAAAGCAAATAGCAACGTATTAGAAACGGACAAATAACATTGTTTTAGCTAAATCTATATCTATATAAAAGAGAAACCAAATCATAAATTTTTTTCCCTCCAAAACTATCAAGCTAATTATGGTAAGTTTTTTGCAATAAATTCTCTTAAATTTCCTTTTCTTTATAATTTTTATTTATTCTCAATATTGTTTGATTTTATTTTTTAATATATACACAATATATATCTTAAATTAAAGATCACAATAAGATATTTAATCTAATATTATGATTTATAAAAATTGATTTTAAATAAATTAAAATAAGTTAAAGTTCTGAAATAAATTATCTTTATATATTAAATAATATTAAGTGGTTAATGGAATATAGAAAGAGCGATTCAAAATTTTTTCTTTTAAAAACAAAATATTAACAAAATTTAAAGACCGACCCACACAATTAATGCATGAGTGATGTGATTGATAAATTTAATTAACAATATAATTAATTGTAAATTGAACTTCATATCTACTAAATTTGATAAATATGACCATAATTGATTTTTCTCTTGATTTTAGTATGAACAATTTATAGATTAAATCTATACTATACTTAAATGTGGAGCCAAATTGGAAAATTGATTTGCAATCAATTGAAATTCAATTTCAATTTTGA
>JAYJMF010000031.1:10192-34186 GCA_036873715.1 Salvia sclarea
TGGATGAAAGGAATAAACAAATTCCATAAAAAGAATAAACCAAATATTTATATAAGAAAGTAAGAGAGAGAAACAATGTTTATATAATTGGAGTGGGTCCCCACAAACAAACGGAATGCTTAACGTCGTTAGGCTTAAAAGTTCCACTTTTTGAAGAAAAGGTAAAATAAATTAATATACACGTGTACGGCGATTAAGGGGGCTGCTGCACTGCAGCACATGTAGCATAGCAGCTGCCCACTTTGTTAGTTAGGTTTGAAGTATTAAATTCAGAAGTGTGGATATTTATGATTGCTATACAAACCAAGTACATTTATGTTGAAAATATAAAATGTGTAAGAATATGTAAGGAAAAGGTAAAAAGTGTAAGAGTGTGTAAGTAGACAAGTACAAAAATATAAAAATGTGTAAGAAAAAGTATAAAAGTGGGCATATTTAGATGCATGTTAGAGTGGGCATATTTGAATTACTATTATCACAATGGGCATATATAGATAAGACTCTATAGTATATGGATAGTATGCTAGGGATTATTAGAGTGATCTTTCATCTAGGATCATATTAAAAGTGGTTATGATTATTAGCTTCCTTAATTTGATTAAGTTAATACATTCCTAGAATCTAACTTTTATTTTATCTTATTTTTGTCTAAGCTTGTTATTCTAGTTCTTATTCGAGTCTAGTTTAATATTATAAATACACCAAATCTTTTTTGTTGTCTCGATAGTTATAAGTTATCTGTGATAATTAGCTACTGTATTTTCATAATAAGGAGTATAGTATTCTTACCATAAAAGTGCAATGTTAGTCCATGCAGCTCGGCCGAGCCATGTCAAGATTTTGTGGAATAAAAAATTAAATGTGAGAATTTCATTAATAACGTCTCAAAAAACTGGACACTAAAATTAAGGAAACAAAGTTGATGCGTATGAGGTGTGTTTTCTGTTGCGAAACAGAGAAATGAGATATTATCGATAAGACAATGCAAAAAGGAAATTGAGACGAAGAGAATATAATAATAGCTAGGAATAAAATATATAATCCTGATGAATTTAATACAAAAATTTGAAAAGTCGGATATACAAGGAATGTAATCTATATTTTGTAAACTTCTAAGGCATGCATCGGTTGAACAAATAAAAAGAAGAAGCTAATGATATATTTCTACCTATTGCCAAGGCGGTAGCTTCTACCACGAAATGGGTGATCTGTAGTTGATTCCGATTGTGTTTCTCTTGCACCATTTCTTCTACCGCGAAACAAAGAATGCCGATCATTTCTGAATGGGGAATTCATTTGGTAGCCCTCACCCCAAAATGCAACCAATTTGTGACTAATATCAATCAAGGATATTCAAACTTGTTCTAATCTTATATGTATATAATAGGTGCCTTAATTCGCAAATTTTGGCCGTATTTTGTTTTGATTTTGCATACACCAACTATTTTTACCAAAATTAAATCCATTGCATAATTTGAGTGAGATTCGAGTCACATGATTTCAAAGTTCGTTTGTGTAATCACAAATACCTAAAGATTATTTATCTAGACATCAATAATCCTTTAGAAAAATGGTTGAATTTCAAATATGATCTGATTTTTGTTTATATCAGTATTTTATAGCTTGATATTCTAAAATATTTAAGCATGACTAGAAAATTGTTTGTTGCAAATATAGCCTGATTATGTAACGATACTGAAGGAATCTTGACGTGAACTAACGCCGCCTGTTGATGTGGCCGGTAACTTATGCCATGTAAAACAAACGCCGTCCAATTTATCTTACATGGCCGCTAGTCCACGTCACGCTTCCTTCGATGTGCCGTTTAATAATCAGACTATATTTGTAACGAAATAACAATTCTCGGACTATATTTTAATATTTTAGTAAAAGGATACACCCATAGAGGAGTCTTGATGATATTCCTACCGGTAGAAATGGGATAGAGCACCGAGAGGAAGTAATAAAGATGGCCAGCCGCAATGCCCACCAAACCTTGTTTTATAGAATTTCCAACTAGCATATCTACTAGCAACATATACCAAGGCATGTAAAAACCCTGAAACAACAATTTGGTACATTATCTTCAATTCATTTCATTTTGCTTCAATATCTTGCCTCAAACAATTTATTTAACAAATTACTATTTAATAACTTGAAGGCAAGAAAAATTCAGGTTCATTATTAGTGTGTTGTGTGTACGTATAGTCTACGAACAATTTAATTTTAATTAAGAATCTGGTAATTGTAATTTTGACAACAAAAAAGAGAAAGTTTGGACATTGTTGAATTTCTGATTCGGTCATTCCCCATGAATATCTGTTTACTATAGTAGCAATTTTGGAGCTAAACGTGTTAAGGTGATAGTAGTCATTTTATATTAGGTTCCTATAAAAACATTGCATTGATCCGTTTAATTAGCAAGGTCCTTTCCTTGGGATATAATTTATTAAAGAAAATGTATAAATCAACTATACCAACATTTAAAATATATATACCTTTAACTCAAATAGGCCATGGACGTTGATGCGAGCATTTGGGAATTCTCGACCCCACACATAAGCCAGCACGAAAACTAAACATGGACCCATGAATGGAGACCAGAAATATGGAATTCCTGCAATAACCTGAGAATATTGATGTAGATTCATTAATCAGGTTGTTTATATATTTACTTTGAATTTGTAATTTCAAAGATCAATTATAAAGAACCAAAAAGGTTGTTAACATATTCGATTTTTTCAAATATATTTTTATTAAAAAATAGTACTCCAATTACCAGGAGAGTCATTGCTCCAAATATATACATCCATGCTAAATCTGCAGTCCTTTTGTCAAAAGGTCCCCTCTCTAACTGAACTCCATAAAGTAATCTGCCAGATTTTACCATATAATTGGTTATATATAAATGATTTGGTAAAAAATTAAATGAAAGAAATTGTGGTAGCGTAATCAATTACATAGTTAAGAGACGTAGTGCGAACGGTAGAGAAAATGGTCCTAGAAAGAAGAAAGGTGTGATGAGTCTCCAAACCTGCATATATCGCATTAAAATAAATTTAATAGATACATAAACAATGTCACACTCCAAGTAATTAAGCATCATGGCTAAGCTTCGTTGAGATATCTTATGAGGTCCAATATTTTGTAACATATTTTGAAAGATTACAAGCTCTCAAAGAGTTTAGATAATTATATAAAAGTTGAAGTGAAAGAGAGGGAAAGAGAAAATAGAAGGATATAGATTTAGAATTGGGGTCGATGAACTTTTTTTTTTTCGTGGGTTGGCAGGTTATAAGTTATTGGAATTTATTTCTACATACTATAAGTTATTTATGTTCCTATTTTACCTAAAGGCAAAAATAATTTGTGTACCATCATCGGGTGCATTCATCGAAATTAAGGGTTCACCGATTCCTAATTAGAATTTATTAATTCTCAATTATGGTTTATTAATCTTTTAAGCTTTTATTAATCAAATTTAGTATTTAACATAAGGGGATGCAATAATTGGAGTGTGTCTGTTTCTTTATTAAATACTTTTCAAAAACTTATAAACTCTTAAATATTTATAAATTAATTAATATTTCAAGGGTCATACATAAACACATATACGCTAAGCCAAATAGCCCTAATTGAACTTATCTATTAAATGAGTAATATTCAAATGCAAATGTGGGAAGAGCTTGTAAAATTGGTTCACTAAGACACTAACTATACAAAGTCTGGCATATTTAGAAGTATAAAAGGAATAAAATCTTGGAGTGAAAATATAGGAGTATAAAATAAATAAATATATCTTTAAACTCCAAAATATATTTCATTTTCTAATAACCGTCTCTAATTATAAAAACCATTTATTTAAACCATCAACTATCATAAATTACTATGTCTATTTTCTAGATCATTTGAAACAATTTTATAAAACGAACATAATTTGTGATTTAAAGTGATATTTCCATTATAAAATTATCTGAATTGAGATAATTTATAGTAAGTAGAAATAAACTCCAATAACTTATCTCGTTTGTTTGGCGGGAAAGTAATGTTGATTGAGAAAGTGATTTCTAGGAAAATAATTCCATGGAAAATGAATCCTAACATATTCATAATTCTCTGTTTGGGAAATGTCAAAAAAATGTCAGAATTTTTAGTAGTAGCAATAATAATAATAATAATAATAATAATAATAATAATAATAATAATAATAATAATAATAATAATAAATATTCCCTCCGAACTATTATTATTATTATTATTATTATTATTATTATTATGATAGTTTGTATAAAGATAATTCAAAATAAAAATAGTGCAAGAATTCAAGAGTGTGGAAAAAAGAATACCTACAATTTGTAGGGAATATGAATCCTGGAATTTAGCACTACTTTCCTTATTTTTGGGATTCTAATTACTTTCCTCATTTCATAAAAATCAAACCAAATAGAGAAATTTAAAATTTAGGAATCTGATTATTTTTCCAGTGCAGAATCCCTGCCAAACAAACGGGTCCTAACTTCAACTTATATATAATTATTATCTGGCCACCCAACTCCACACCACAGATTGAATCTCTCCAAAAAGTTTATATAATTATCTATAAGTAATATTTCCATTTCAAGTCATCCGAATTAATATTAATTAAAAAAAGGGTATACCTGAAACTTTTTAAAAATGTGGGAATAGAAAAGTGCAATGATGGGAAGATCGTAAAGTTCCAAGTGATAAGCAGCGGTGGTGAAGAAGCAAAGCACTGCATATGTCTTCGCCACGGGAGGTATAGACTTGTAATATCTACATCAAATAATTATAATTATTCCATAATAATATTACAAAGCGTATGATTTATTCTAGTTAATGTAGAATGATAATTAAAACAGAAAGAATGTATATATAACTTACTCCATCGGCGTAGACATGGCTCTTGATGAAGATGCTTAATCAGAAGAAGAAAAAAAATGTGCAGAGTGAGATGATTAGATATCGTTGTGTTGTGTCGTGTCGTGTCGTGTCGATATATATTATTCTTAAATAAATTCCCACGAGAAGACTTGGAGTCATCCACAAGGTCAAGTCAATATTGCAGGAAGAAGTTAGTAATTATTGTGGAGAACATAGAATAGGGTAAATAGTATTAGAATTTCCAAGTTTTAGTGATTGGAAAATTCTTCTTGACATTATTGGTAATGATAAATGCTTGGAATTGGTCAGCCTCACCCGGTTGGAACGCTCAGTGGAAACTCATCACATCAATGGCAGATGTGATCCTCTGTCCCCAATTCCTCGTATGTTATTATGAATTTTAATAGTTTTAATAACTTTTTTTTTAGAATAAAAATTTATTATTACATAATATATCATGATTACTATTTATAGCAAAAAAATAGAATTTTAAAAAATTATATACCATTATTTTGGAATATTTAGGTTAAAAAATACTTATTTTGATTGATTATTTCAAAATCATGGTATATGGTTCTTTAAAATTCTATTTTTTTTGCTATAAATATTAGTCATGATATATTATATAATAATAAATTTTTATTCTACAATTTTTTTTATTAAAACTATCGAAATTCATAATGACACACCGTAGCATACGAAGAATTTGGGACAGAGGATCCCATCAGAATCAATGGGCATTAATATTTAGGAAAAACTTAATTTTGTATTTGGTCTTCCACTTTCTTGTCCCAAAGTCTTGTAGGGTCATACCAAGTCACAAGTTATCATGGAAAAAAAATTCCCTGGGTAGTCCCCTCCACTTAAGCTTTCTTTCTTCTCCGAGTAATCATGTCCGTGTTATAATGAAAAAAAATCCTTATCTTTCAATTTATATGCCAATTTCCCATTTAACAATTTATGAGTTTTTTGAAAAGTTTGTAAAATGTACTCTCTCCGTTCCATTACAGTTGGCCCCAACTTTTTGGACACGGAGATTAAAAAAGTGACTTTAGTAAGGTATAAAATATTAAGGACCCGCCTATTTTTTGTGTTTTATGTGTTAAATTTTTGCTTTTTCTGAAAAGGGCCAACTGTAATGGGACAACCCAAAATGAAAATATGATCAACTGTTATGGGATGGAGGGAGTAATATCTTAAGAAGTTAATAAATTCCTAAAATATTGAATAATTAGGTTTATAAGCTACAAAGAATTGTGAGATAGAGTAGGTAGTGACAAAAAAGTGAATATAGGAAATTTAAAGGGTTATATTCAAAATAATGAAACAGAGTATAAGTTATTTTTGTAAATTAATTGTTGTTTGTAAGATCATATGAGAAAAATATATCGAGATTGAAAAACTTATTTCTTTTAGTGGAAGCTTATTTTGATACTCTCTTCGTCCATCAATTATTTTTCACATTATGGATGACACCAGTTTCAATAAAAGCTTAGTAGTGTGCGACTGGAATAAAGTAGACTTTAAATATGTAGTTTATATTGTACGTTGTGTGAATTGTACGACTATAATAAAATATGGACTGAACAAAAAAATTGTGGAAAGTAATTGGTGGACAAAAAGATTAGTTTATTAGTTATTTAAAAACTTATTTTACAAGAACTTATAATACTAAATAATTTATAAATTATTTTAAGAAGTTTATATATTCAGACACATACTTTTGATATAAGCCAGAAGCCAATTTCTCTAATGGTGCGCTTTTCTTGGACCCCAATTCGTGTGCCATATGCATGTTTGATATACTTTTTTGTTTGTTTGTTTGTTTCTTAAAGTTTTTAGGGGGAAAATGTGTAAACTACAAAAATGTCACTGCCTATGGCCGCTTTTTCAATAATATGATAAATTCAAAAATTTGATAAATTTATACATAAAATTTTATATTTTTATTTACAGTATTGTTTTAAGCAAAATTCCGACAAACAACCTCACATGGCACGTTGAAGTGTAATGAGTCGGATAGATAAATTTATAAAACCACGTTGGACTTGATCATGATACCAAAAGCACCTAATGCGTAAATACACATGAAATTTAAAAGTGTACGTGAAATTTTCTAAGACCAAATATCGTCCCAATGTATGAGCATTATCTTTCTCGAAAATGTCTCAAAGTTTAATGAATTATATTCTTTTGTACCCCAACATATTCGGAATAAAGATTGCATGCAATGGAATATATGGCAGATTAGTGAAACAAGGTTATTAGTTATTGTCTATCCAAAAAGGAAACACCATGCAAAGAAACAATGTGACAAATGGAGAATTTGGCTACTTTTCCACCTCAATATACAAATTTGGATTATCTATTGGATTTATTTCATGATTCATGATACACACGTTAAAACACCAAGAGCCAAGAGTAGCTTATATTGTCGATATAATACAAAGACTCAACACAAACACAGACTGCATCAATGCATTTCAGCAATCGATATATTACAAGACTCCATTTCTTAAATATTTTCACCTGAGATAGTATATGTTTGAGTGCTGAGTCTCCTTCAAGTGAGAATTTTTTTTCACAGAACCGGCTTCGAAAAATATCCTCGTTCAATGATACTAGTTAGATAGGTCCCTTCCATATCCCAGATTGTCTCCACACCAATCATACCGATAAGAGCAGCAGCCACTGCATGAAGGCCGCTTCGATTCTGGTTGAGCGCTTGCTAACCTCTTGAACGAGCCAAATCATGTCCCTTGGGACTGTTTCCAGATAAGAAAATATGACAGTTTGGCATTGTTCTATAATGTTAGAAAATATCGCAATTCTCAAGTTGCACATATGAGGGATTTTATTCCTCAGGACCAGTTGCAAACAAGCTAACAAGGCCTCGAAATACTTGAGCTGATAGCTCTTGTGCAAGAAAAAGCTCTCCGTCCACATTCCATACTCCCTCCTTCCCAAAAGATTTGAACGTGAAAGCTGGAGTCTGCCCGCAAGCATGGGACAAAGGTCAGAGAGGCACTACCCAGGATAAAAAATAGACGAGCAAAATGAAGATTGAAGAGACATACTTTATGGTGTTCGACAAATTTATAGTTCAGGGGTTCCCCACCCTTCCTAGCGAGCTGAATAAGGTGCCTGCATTTGAAACCAAATATAACAATTTTCATCATTAAATTGCAACAGCAATCATGAATAGCTGGAAACAAAGAACTACAATCAAGCCCAGAAATGAAGATAAAGATTTTCTCTTCTTGAAGATGAGAACCAACTGAACCAGTAGCATTTGGGTGCAATGCTTCTAGAAACAATGGAGCCCAGTGGTAGAACAATGATGCTGAACCAGACATGATTTTGTAAGGTTAAAAGAGGTACCATATGCTTAGACATTCAAATCAAAGATTGTGGCCAAGCTATGCACTCTTATCCTAACTGTTTTCTGTGTCAATTATAACCAACCAAGTTCCAGTAGTATGTGACAAGTTTCCAAGGAGTTCCAGTCTAACTATATTTGACCAATTGATGACATAGTACTACTAAGTTATAGCTGTCACATTGAAATGAAGCATATTGAGCATGTGCCCATCAGTAGAACTGGCCTTGAGGCTATATGTTACTATTCTTTCAAGTGCAACAGTTTCCCTGAATTTGACAACAAACTATTTATACCTTCACCCTGAAAGGTGACATGATATGAACAGCTTTCAATACCAGAACTGCTTTTCTAAACTTCATTTCTCGCAAACAACCACATAAGATGAAGGTGAAATATTTTGGTCAGGCTAGCATGCAGCCTATGTGCGAACCCATGCAATGTGTGTGTCTGAGTGAGAGCGTGATAGAGAAACAGAGAGACGAGGTCCTAAAATTACCACAAATAAAAAGGGTGAGGACAGTCTTTTATCAATATCAGATGCAGGAACCCGTCAGAAAGATGAGCATCAGCTACTAGGCCATCAGGAGCCTTTTCATTCCGGCAGGATATCACAGCAGCACCAACACTCAGATAACGTCCTTTGGACCTTGACCATTTCAGGCCCTTAAAGTCTTGGGCTAGGCTGGGGGATCCAGTGATTGTGTGATTGGATTTTGAATTACATATTACACAGTTAGCACGGCAAGTCATCCGATCAGGCCTTTTAGGAAGACACAAAAATCTCCTGCTATGGACTTCAGGATCTGCTTCAGGACTCAAGTTAGCTTCTTTGGGTTCGACTTCAAGATAACTAACTTCTGCCTCATATGACCTTCAGAAACACATTAACAGAAGAAAGGACATATAAAAACATAATAGTATAGTACTAATTTCTAAATTATAATGATAAGAGCAATAGATCAAGAGCCTGAATAAATAATGATATGATGATATGACTACATATAAAACTACCATCCCCCTAATAAAAGCATATGCAACTACCATAGAAATTGAAGAGTAGTTGTATATGTCATAAAAGCAATGAGGAGATTGTTTCTCCTCAATATGCATATTTGGAAGTTTATGAAAAATTTCCCTCAGACCAACCTCCCATGCATCAACATACTAAAAGAGACCCCATAGGCCGATACTGCCATTTTTAAAGAACAAAGATGAAGGAAACCCACAATACAGAAACTCTACATATGTCAAGATGTCCTACAGCTTCTGCTTATAAATCAAATTATGAAGTAAACAATTCCATACTTGTGCTGAAGGAAAACCTTTGTCCCGGCATAGTCATATCGTTTAGGTCCCATCCACCGGTACTTTTCGCTCTCGGTAATGACATCTCCATAAAAGCCATAGCTAACATTGTCAAGACTGATTATTAGATTTGAGTATAAGGAAACACAGCATACAAAAACTTATCCCCTTCAAATGAGAAGTCCGGCTTCATGACAATAGAAAATATTTTCTCCATGAATGGAGAAACAACTGTACATTATCTCGTGGAACAGAGATAACCTTTTATGATGTGTTTGAATTGAAAGATTTAAGAGATCTCGACAATTGATTTGAAATCCACGATTAAACCCACTCAACTTGTTTGACAATAAACTCAAATCAATGAATTTTGATTATTAAGTTTGCTTTACTTTTGATGATTTATAAAGCCTAGTCATTTGAAACTCATCCTCCTTTCCTCTCACATTCAGTCAAAACCATGCACATAATCACCTCAACACATAGTCACACACACTACAAATATTACCATTTTGCTCAATGTGTATACTATAAACAATTCAGATTATTAGTAAATCCAATCAATCATTAGATCTTTATAACAGCATCTTACCTTTTTAGTGAATAATGATAGAAAATAAATCTCAAAATCTCCATCTAACTTTTTCTTCAATAATCTTGAAACCATACACAAATACTCTCTAAAACCCAAAAAGGGATTTGGAAACTATTGGAATATCAAATCTCTCACAACCTTATGGTTTCAGGAGCAAACTGCTGTTCACTGGTCTTCTTCGAAAACATAGATGAGTTTTGTAAAGATAAGAGGAATTAAATGACCAGTCGTCAGGACATCATCTTGAGGTCATGTTAAAAATCTCGAAAATAAGAACATTCAGGATAAAGATTGGTACAGCTATATAGAAAGGGCCAAAAGTCTACATATGATTATTAATAAAAGCATTATGGCGAAATTACTGATTGTAGACAAAAGAATACCCAGCAAAAGAAGCAGCATAGCGTACACATGGTTCTTCATTTGCTGAATGTGTTTTCTTCCATCTTACAACTTGAGCTATATCAAGGTGCACCTTTTTACCGAGGATAATGTGCAATGCTGATGTTACAGCATCTCGAGCCCCAGTCGTACTGCAAAAGAAAAACCACATCAAAGCTCTATCTTAGATGCTTGTAAGCAGTTTCTGCTGTCACTAGTGGAAAGACTAATATGACACTCCTATAATTTATAAGAACATGTACTAATATTTGTTCCATGCCCTATGAACAAAATAGTTGATAAAGAAAGTATAAGGAAGAAATTTGAAGACTATTCGACTTCGAGGAACAATTGTTATCAGAAAAGTATATGCCAAGCGTGGAAAAAGAAGAAACAAGTGATAATATCATATCTGAAGAATAATCAAAAGGCACCCTGCTAATCAATTTTAAATCATAGTATCAGATGGAGTTTCACAGAATAACTGACATGGTCATGAAAGATTAGGTAATCATTAAAATATGAGATTGGGTATTCATTTTGTGACAAGGTTTGTTTCTTCTTCAATATGGTTTTATAACTGTATGCATGTCACTTCAATTTATCGAAAGTAAATTAGGATTTTGATATCACGAGAGAGCTTTTGGTTAGAAGACAAGGACTCAAATTAACTTGCATCTCTTCATAATATAAAATGCAAGAATAGAAAGGAGCTCGCACCAATGTACTTGATATGAATTGCATCAATATTTGCTTCCCATTACTGGTATCAAGGAAACATAACGCACATTAAGCATATATTTTTGTGGTTATGCCTCTGCTGCAAGGTGCATATAGATTCAGAGACCTATGAATTGGCAACATGAGCTGCTATCCCCGAGAAAAACTCATATGACCATCTTTGTTTTGACATAAAAAGTATCCAAGGATAAAAGCTCAAAGTTATAGGATGATACTCAAGTCCTTCCTTCACTGTCTTGTCTTTAAAAGTTACATTATGCATTTTAGGCATTTTAGATTTCAATAGAACTAGTCTCCAATTGCAAGTCAATAGAAAACATAATTCACAAAACAAAATCACATTGCACTCATCAAGATCCATTATCCATTTCTTTCTTATGGATATTATCACGTTTACATACTGAATTGGTTCCACAAAATGCAACACTTTGAGAATCAAGTATAACGTAACACATAAATCACATCAAAGTCTTGAAACAACAGTAATTACTCTTATCTTTATACTAATTATCTACCGCAAAATTTATCCGCTATCATTTTAACAGCATTTTAATTATTGTCACAGATGAATCAGGTGATATAGATCTTTCTCTTCCTCATATTTGTGGCAGCTTAATCTAAAAATGTCTTTAGGACTAATTTTAAGAAAAAATAAAACTGGTTGTAAAGAACTCAAGCACAGGTTCCTTTGAGGAAACACTAAAACCAAGTTCTACGCGCATTAGAAAAAAAGACATCATGATTCATGTAACAGAAGATAAAGCCGAGTATACCAAATGACGATGGCATCAGTAGACCCAGCAGGGATAAGCCCAAATCTGAACTTTTCATTTGGGAATGGAGACTCTGAATCTTTCTCTGCATAAATGAAAAGAAAACAATTAACAGAGAGGACATTACAGAAATAGATACTTTCTGCTATAAATCACCAGAGGAAATGGATATTAACTTCAACTATACTTTAATTTAATCAGTTTACCAGAACTTTTCGAGGGATCTAAATCCAGACATAAACTCATAGCAAGTGTCTTTAGAAAAAGTTATTACCCTGGAGATGATGACATACCAAAATCAGGGGATTCAAGTCCAACGTGCTCAGAGCCCCTCAGAAGAGGAGATCCATCTTCATTGTGATCACAGTGCTCTGTCATTGTTCTGTTACCATTGTGATTGTTAACATAGCATTCACTCTCAGCGGTAGGTGTTATATCCGAAGGAGCTGGTGGATATGGAGCTTTATGCCTTGACAAGAGAACCCCATTAAGAATTTCATTGAAAAATCCATCACCACCCTAATACCATTGGAAAAATAAATGGTATATCAGAAAAAGATAAAGCCAAGAAATTAATCTAACATGAAATAAGAAATGACAATAACAGCATGTATATGTAATATCATTGTGCAAACTCAAGCTAGTTCTGGCCTAACAACCCTTTGCATCGTGCAATATAGATGGGCATGATAAGGGTTCACAGAAACTCAATAAGGAAAAATAATGAGAAATTGAGAAGTATTGAATGAATTGCTGAAGCAACCAATGTTGTATTAAAAAGGAATGATCAAAACTTAACCCTATGTAATTCATAAGAAAAATATATCAAAGATAGCCTTCATCAGTTCCTAATGAAAAGCCAGCTGCAAATGATAGCTAGATCAAAATTGTTCCAACGCTTAATCAGGGGAAAAGGAATGAAAGAAGAAAGGAATGCTAACGTAAATTCCTGGCATGTGGAGCCATGATAAGGTGAAACTTTTACTAGAAAGTGACCCTTCTTATTCACTTAGAAACAGAAACTTCAAAAGAGGAATGAAAATGAAGTTGGTGATGGTAAGCAACAAATTTTATCACCAACCCGGAGCAATAAAACACTGCTGTCATTCAGAAGAAAAGCTGATTGGCATTTCTGGAGAAATGTATGTCTGGAAGCACTCATAGAAAAGCAGGATTGATATTCAGACAAAACTGCAGTCCTGAAAGAGGTTCTTATTGCAAAGTTCAATTCATCCCTGTCACGGATATTGTCTAATAAATGGTTTTTCTTCAGAAATGGTGAAGAAAAGGTGAACAATTTGTTTTTCAGTGCCCATCTCTTTCAAGATCTATTATACATGAAAGAAGCATCTGTATGGGCAAATTTAACATTGATCTGAGATCAAACACAATTTTAATAACCAGAGGAGCACTCTGAAATGGTAAGAAATGCCCTCTTGTTTGCATTTGATTTTGAAATGCTTAAAATGACAAGCTCTAACAGTCATGTTTTGAAACTAACATCTTGCAATTCTAGGAAAAGTCAGTCTCATGGGAGTTCCATATCTGCTGTATTTTCAATATAGTACATGCTTACTGAAACAAATTAAACAACTTGGTTGATATTGCACAGTAAGTTAGTGAATATGACTAACTAATTGCCGTACATGACAATCACGTTCAGGTGAGGGATACAATAGCTAAGCATGACGCATATTTGTTACAATACTAACAGTAACATATATTCATGTTCTCTCACAGAACAACCCATATTTCATAGAAAAATAGATACATGGAAGTCGAAGAAGGTTACAATTACTTACAACAGCTACAACACCATCATACAAACTTAGCTCCCTATTTGTGATTGAGGACAGCATATCTCTTGCATGACCGGCCCTCTCTGTCACTATTACCTGTAGAAAAAGTAGTCCATGAGAATATATCCATTTGTCAAATTTTACTAAATTGGACTATATAAGCTACTAAATCATGCAACTTTTAATGATTAATCCTAATGCATAAACCACATAGCAAAACATAAAGGTGATTAGATCAAAACCTACAATCAGGACCGAGGTAATAATTGTAAGTTCTATAATATATCTACCATGCCAAGCAAGTTATGCCTAAAACAACCATGAGCAGAAGTATTTTAAGCATAAAAAATCTGCAGCTTACATATCCTTGTGGACACTAAAGAAATAACTAAACTATTAACTAACCTTAGTTTTAACTTTGGCCTGAGAAAATAGGGGAGCCACTGTTTCCCATATCTTGCATCCATGTCCTTTCCCACTCCTTGGATGAACCAAAACCTAATCACTTAAATAGTTAAGCATAAAGGAAAAAGTAAAAGGAAATATTTTTTCTAGTTTTACCATTTGAGATTCCAAAATTATTAACTATACCAAAGAAGACTAAACCAGAAATTTGTGTAAGTAGGCAAAAATATAATTGTCACATACCAGAAGATTCTTAGGTCTCTTAACTTCTACATGCAGATGAGAATTAATCTGGTTAACCCAAGACGTACAAATCTCCAAATTCTTATGACCAAAAGTGTAAACTGATGGGGTCCAAAGAGATGATTGGGTTTTTGATTTGTGGACAACATGGATAGCAAACCTGTACATCTGTTGAAGTGAAGAGAAAACAGCATATGTCATGAGTATATAAAGTGTATTAAAAATATATATAATAAATAAATATAAAGGTAACAGGCTTTGTAATAGCTAACATGTTTCACCTCAGATGAACGATCTGAAAGGGATACTTCCAAGCTGGCAAGAGCAGATTCATGGACCAAACCCCAACCAATGAAGTTAACAGCATAAACATCGGCAATATTAACCTCCATCTCTGTATTTGAAACATGTTTGAATCCCAGACAAGAAAACTTATCCCCATCCTGTTATACAAATATAACATTTTATGCTGATCTAACAAAAGTGTCTTGCAGTTCACATAGCCTGACTTCCACATGGGACAATTCACAATATAGAAAGTGTGACACAAATAGGCAAAAGTTTGGGAGGACTATAAATAAGACATTTTGAAATCAGTTTTCAAATCATAAAGCACTCAAGTTTCTGTAAAGTAGAGTTCCAGTCCATTAATCTGTCTCGTGTCCTTGTATCATGTGCATGTTTTTTCTTTAATCATGAGATCAGCTCGCCTTACAATAACAGAGAGCATTAAGTTAAAATAGAGGCAGCCACCAAAAAGAATGCCACTCTTAATGCCAAAGATTCAATTCCTAAGTCTTCTATGCAAATGCATACGAATATATTCTCAGTAATAAAGAAACAAATTTTGTTAACTAACTGTAGCACTTGATCATGAAACCTCCAAAAAGTAAATTGCAACTAGCATAAACTCCTCACTGAACTCACACAAAGTATTTGTAAATAGCAAATAAAAAGAAAATCCTTGTCCTTTTCTAATACAGTGTTACATTACTACTTCCTGCAGCTAGCAGAAAGAGAAATCTCCGTGATGGCAGGCTAACAAATACCTAATTTCAAATTATTTGTGGATTGATAAGGAGCAACAAGCCGGTTAATATAAACATAAAAACAAGCTGAAAATGAAGAATTAAGTCCTCAATAAGCAGAAATCATCGTGTGAAAACAGCAAAACTTCAATCAGATAAAATTTAGGCATAATCAGAACAATTGCTGAGATCTTTCTACTTAAAGTTCTCATCAGCTCCAAAATTGATGCAAGATAAAGATATGGGGTAACAAATTACTTCTTTTAGCAGAATTATGAATTTTGAAAAACACAAGAGAGAAATTACTGACATCATTCAAAGAATCGACCAGTTTCCATGACAATCCATCTGAAGTATGCGTAAGAACGACTTCTCCGGTGCGATCCAATAAAAAGTTACAGCCGGAAACGGAGGGCTCGTCGCCATCACTAAAATCTCGATTTGGGGGAGAATTAACTCTCATAAACCCATCTTCGTTTCTTTCCATCTAAACTTTCGTTTGAATAATTTGGCACTGCGGTTTTAAGTGTCTCAAACTAAATCTTTTGGAAGCAATCAAATTAAGATAAACGGATTAGTGTTAGATGATCTAAAGAAATACAGTCGAATGTGTAATCTCTATATTTGATTAATGGCGACATCATTTTCTTCGTTGTTTCTCTATTCCCTCTTTATTTCTTCGCTGTTTCTCTATCCCTCTTTATTTTCTTCATTCTTTTTTCTGATTTTCCTATTTTACTTGCCCCACTTTGTGTTTTTGCAAGGAATATTTTATATCATCTTAAAATTTTAAATACATTATATTTTTAAAATAAACTTAAATAATACATATGATATGATTGCGTATAATTATAATTTAGGAATTACTTAATTGATTATCAACATTTTGTTTTAATTGAAGCATATATATAGGGGGGCCGTCTACTTGGCAGTATATTAAGCTTGAAATGTTTGACTAATAATTATCTCCCTCTCCAATCTACATCAAATTTTTATGAAATTTCATCCAATAAAAAATTCTATACAACGATATTTTTATTTTCCCAACCAAATGTTGAAATGTAACTTTATTTAATTTGTCCGGGTAATACTTTTGTCTAAAGAAATTATTATATCTTTTTAACTATAAAAAAATTAAGTATATCATTTTTAGTGCACTATTAGTTGAAAGAACGTGTGTTGTATTGTATGTGTAACAAATTATTTGACAATATATCTGGTGGGAAAATTAATGAAATTGGTTTACATTTATTCTGGATTCTGCAAAATGAATCTTTTTTATTAATTTGAACACATTGATTGAAAATATCAACCAAAGATTTGGATGGCTATGTAGTTTATGTATTAAGATTAACATAAAATAGTTTAGAAATAAACAAGAATTGAAGTAGATGAATTTTGATAAGATGTACATGTATTTAAATTAGAGGGCTTTATTTTTTTAACAAATGCGTGCATCTCAATATCAGTGTTTTAGAAGAGTATGCAAATAAGTAGAATTCTAGTAATATAAATTTAATAAATTAATATATTTTTGTAATATTTTAACAAATATTTATTGAATCAATATATTATTCTAAATTGATAATATATTATTTTATATGATTGTCCTTAAAATAAAATATGTGATAAGGACATCATAGGTAATCTATATTTTATCACACGCACACTTTTTCTATTAGTAAGTATAGATATAATTAAGCCCGTATGAACAGCTCAACTGATTGATTTGCTAAAGTATAGATATAGATGAAAGGTCCCACCATATTAACTTATAAGAATTGACCGTGGAGAGAATATAAGCAAGAGGTGTTTTTTTTATTAATAATACTTCTTCCGTCCACGGAAAACATTCATGTATTTCCTCTTTCGTTCGTACACTTAAAACACTCACTTTCCTCTTTTTCAACATAAACCCCGAAAAACTCTTCTCACATGTTGTGAGTCCCCTTTTCCACTAATGTTATCAATAGATATATAGATTGCTGGATCAATTTTATAATTATAGAATTTTAAGTGTGAAGCCCGCACATCGCACGCGTGATCTTACTAAGTAAAATTGTAAAAGGAAATTGGTGGAGGCATGCATTATGCATATAAGGTGGGGTATCAAAGAGCTTGAGTTGCCAAAAGGAATTCTCCATAAGAAAGCAGCAAAGAAAGTGGTAAATAACACATGGTATGGCTAGGTTTAGGAAAAAAAAAAAGAGAGTTACACATTGGATTCAACTATCCGAAACTACGTCTTTGTCTCTTTGATAGATTTAATATAAGCCTCGAAGATTAGCTACTAAATTAATACTTATAAAGGGGTGTCGTAGAATGGATAGATAAAATAATCCAAACAATTTATAATTTATTTTAGTTGATCAATCAAATTTTAAACTTGTTTAATTATCTTATCCTTCAAATACTTAGTTTAATATTTTATAATCTTCATATTATAAAAGTAGATGCTTCCTAAAAGTCAAAATCATTCAAATGAATTTATTCAAACCTAATTCCCCAAGCTCTATATCACTATATATGTTAACAATAATAAACCAGAATAAACTCAATTCCGATCAAAACAACCAAGATAAACTTAATGATTTTTAGCAAAAAGAAAGGAAAACTAAGTTTGTGCGACAACGTATATATCTTTTGCAAAGAGTACGTAGGTCGTGGATGAAACCAAAAAAAATAATGGCTGTTTAAAGAAAAACCATAACAAATACTACCGTTTGGATGGCAAAGAGCATTTTGGCCTTTGATAATCTAGTTCCTTCCCTAAGTTTTTATCCACTAAACAAATGACATTCATGCTATGGAAGATCGAGCATATGTAGCATGTCAAACTAACGAATAATAATAAATATGTAATTATCAAAACCCTAATAAGAAACTTAAATATGTGAAATGCTTCAAAAGACAGCTGACATGAGAATGAGATCGGATCAAATTAGCATAAAATTATACAAAAAATTGCTAGCATTTGAAAGATAACTTGTATGTGAAGATTTATAAATAAAAATTGATCACTAAATAGGGGAATAGATAAAAAGGAAACATGTAAAATAAATCGCGAATTATGTTCCTCTTTTAAAAATTTGTAATTACATACACAATCTATATTTTTTTGGTAACGAAACCCAACGATGAGTTTGACATTTGGTGATTTGTATTTTTCAACCATTTAAGTCATCATTTTCGTCAATTCATTGCATGGAAAGATGGTACTTGCATTAAGAAACAGTTTGGTGACCCAATCAAAAGCTGAAAATAACTAATCTACGAGATTTCAACATACAATCATATTTCTAGAATTTCTCTTGCCAAACTAGAACATAATTCATGCAATTAATTATTGGCTTTGGAGTTCTTGAAAAGATAACATTTTGACGTATGGCTCGTCTGTTTTGATTGAGTAACAAGAGATAATTCCATCAGGAAGATCGCTAAAAAAATTGAGCTCCTAGCTCATGCATCAAAGTCAGGTAGGAAAAAGAAAAGGCCAAACTACTCTTAGCTCTGCAAAAATGGGGTGACAAATACAATCATTGTATTATGATCGATCTTAGAATCTGTTAGAACAAAAACATCTCCAGAGTTAAAGATTTACACACTTTTATATTGTCATCTCACCAGAGAAGAAAACTCAGCTGATGAATGTTTAGTTAGAGAGGTCACTAACTCCTTATTCTCTTTCACTAAAGAATCTGTGCAGGGGCATCGTGAGACGTAACAATCACCAAACTATCTCCAGACACTTTCCGTTGCATCCGTGAAAATGGCGTTGTGATGTTCAATCAGGCACTGAATAACTTCAATAGCATGAAAGTCAACTGCCATTCCATCGTCAAGGGGAATTGAGGATGATGCATCTTCAGCCTCGTCATCTTCTGCATTAAACAGAACAAGTTGAAGTTATATACGAAAAAGCAGTCTGTAGAACTCCTCATCTAATTCGCTGGAGAATGCAATAGCATTGCTATGCTGACAATACTTGCCTTGTAACTTCTCTAACGAATAACTGCAAACTAATCAGTATCCACCAGACTAGTAGATACCCTCAAACTTGTAGCAATAGTGCAATACACATACCATTACAGAACAACCACATAGTTATTTTCCAAGTAAATTAAGATCCAATTATAGGAAACTGATATACAGGTCAGGAAATTTAGATCCACTTTCATGGTTTATCCTTCCCGATTCTCTTCCAGGAACAGTAGCCCTGTAAATATCACATAAAACTCCCTCCATATTGCAAACACAGTATCCTTCCTTTCCTCGTAGTTATTAGCGAAATGTAGTTCATGTACTTGAACTGGTAGAACTGACACAATTTTCTTATTATACCCCTATCTAATCATCCAAAATAACATATGCAATTTGAAAGAACATTAAGTGACAGTATATTAACGAGGAAGAGAAATTTAATGCACCTTTTATAATAAAAGTGGACTATAAGTTTGGGCATCCTTGACCCTTTAAAACAAGTTCCAGAGAGTGACTACTTTTACCGATTTACATACAATATAAATTTGATAATACCAATTTCAATGCTAAGGCAACTTCTCCACGTTTACCATCTTTGTTATATGTTAATAGATGCATAAGCTGCAAAATTACCTGAAAGCATCTCCCACACACTATTGTTGGAGGCAGAATCCATGTTTGCGTTAGAAGTAAGCTTTTCTGGTTGGTTCCATATCTGTTTATAATGCTCTGGTCTCTGGCCTCTCTGCCACATAATGATTGGGGCCAGTTCCACTGCAAGGCTTCGAGCATCCATCTGTATGATGATTGCAACATCTTAGATAATTATCAAGAATTAAACAGAAAATAAACTCTGCAAAGCATTTTTAACTCAATGAGTTACAATAAGTAGCTTAGTTCTTTTGGAAATAACAAAGTATACTATTAACTAGAAAGCGATTGGAGTTGTGTATTTTGCAACATCTAAAGGTCATTCTTACCATATAAATTCATGAACTTGCTTCCATTATTTTTTCTTTTTCTTTTTTTTTTTAATGATGGAGGGGCTTACTGAGGATGGGAAAAGACTGATTTTGCAATAGATGTATGTCATGCCAAAAAAAGACTAGAGACTATGAATTTGCAATAACATGCATGAAAATAAGAGTGTAGTAACAATACAGACTTAGTAACTGCAAATTGCACCTCTAGGCAAGCAAAAGTTAAACTTACTGGATGCACAGAACACAGACAAAACAACAGAGACAAGAGACAGAAAGTGATACAGATGCAAACTACCTTGTTAAGAAGAGATTTTTGGCTGACACGATGTAGAAGTGCAGTAATTAATTCTAGGGTCATATAATTAACAGTCGCCAGTTTCTTCAGTGTATTTCCCATTACATGTATGCTGAAGCGCACATTTATGATATCGTTGTACAGTTCAAAGGGGATCAATGGCTCCGGGAGACTTGCAATGTAACACTTCATTAGTGCTGCAACATCAACTGGGTTTATCCCCTCAGGTAGCGATGCATTTGGGTCTGGATAAAAGAAAACAGAAAAATTGGATGGATAATAAGATGCTTCTGCAGAAGACACAAGGCCCAGATGATGAATTCTTAGTAATATACCTTGATTGTACAAGGATACTAACTGCCGCAGGACTTTTTTGTTACCTTGTGCCTTGAACAACTCCTGGGAGCTCAGTCCTAAACAATGAAAGGAAAGCTTGCCTCTCATAATAATTAATAATACTGCAAAGTATAGAGTTCATCAACCAGCCAAAAAGTCACCTGACAATATTAGGGAATCTGCACATTTCATCAATATGCTAGGAATTGGGATACTAGTCTCTTGGTGCTGGACAGTAAGCTCAAGGGGGGTCCCAAATACTAATAAGCAAAAGAGACAAGTAAATATCTGTAAATAAACTAATTCAATGTATTATAGAGTAGCTTCAGAAACCTATTATTCTAGGATGTGTAGTTATAATTTATTTAGAATAATCAAGAAAAATAATCAATTGGAAGTCTTTCATTCATTATAACACTGTCATTGACGTTAAACGGATTACAAAAGGATCAACTTCAGATATGTTTGGTCTTAATTGATCCAGTAATTTAATACTATAATCATAATCATTACTATAAAAAAATAAGCCAACTTTTTCTTGCACACCAGACCATTAAAGCGATCAGCAGAAAAATGAAGAAACTCACCATCAGTACTCGCAACTCCCTGCAGAAGTTGTAACACAGAAATAAATTAATGAAGCATCTCTCAAATAAGTAGCAACATAGATAGTTTTGGGGTGCATATAGAAATACGCAAAGATAATTCATGTCCAAGCACCTTTTGCCATCGCTCAATATCAGTCAGCAGAATCTTGCTCTTTTCAGCAGTCTTCTTTGCCACCTATTACCAAAATGGTATCATCACTATCAGAAGCATAACAAGAATTATTCTGGATTTACTTAATCCCATATGTATTAGTCGACACATTCTAATCAAACACAGATGAAGTGATGCAACAGAATTGCCGCACCAAGAGGTGTTCCTCTACTCTATTTTATAGGTACTTTTAGTATCTATCCTATTCTCTTTAACAATAATTATTTTTCTCTCCATCTTTATATACAGCTATATGGTCCATAGATCACCGAGAAGTGAATTTTCTAACCCCTGCTAGCCCCTAGTAACACAGAAGCAACTAGGTAATCAACTAGGTAATACCGAAGCCCCTAGTAACACCGAAGCCCCTAGTCCATAGATATAGTAACACCGAAGCAACTAGGTAATCAACATTGATTAAACTATCTATGGAAGTACATCCAATATTGATAACTTCTTTCTTTATGATATTACCTCTTCAACTTTTGTCTTTCCAACAGCCATCTTATCTTTTGTCTCTGAGATCCCCTTCCTCAAAAACATGCTTGTTGTAGCCGCAGCAGAAATAAAACGTTCCTGCATGGATTGCCTGGTTGACGGCTGCTGGAGAACCGCCCATCGGCTTTTGACTGCAGACCCAACTTTTCCTGCCACATCAGCAACATTTTCCTTTGCATCCTTGGCGACTTCCTCAACAAATGCTCCGGCAGAGTGCCCTGCTCCTTTAAGCTTGACCCCTATTTATCAACATTGGACATGTCCTATAACAAGGATTTCCTAAGAGAATATATAGATAAGGGCCATTGAGGAAGCACAAAATCAATTAAGAATACCTGAGGATTGCAAGAAATCACTAGCCTTCTCTTGCCACAGAGGCGAGGTAGGTGATGATGGCATTTGGTATCCCAGAACACCAAATTTCACCAGAAAAGCAAACCTATCTGTGCGGATTCAGGAAATGATACCATGAAGAAGGAGGCTCCAATCATTCTCAATTGTAGAACAGAGTTAAAAAAACAAACAAGCTAATCCAAATTGCTGATACTAATTATTTAACACTTTCTAATGATTACGAATAGAGACTGAGAAACATGTTTTATGAAAATTAATAGAAAGATTAGAAACGCTAATTAATCATCTGATATGTCAAAAGATCTGGTTTGCCGCAATTTCGTCGTTAAACAATTGTATTCAGCAAGAAAGCAATCACGAACCAAACTTAAGCAGAGATTTGAAAAAAGATAGTGATCCAATTACAAGGGAACTAATCATGTATTCAATCCGAGAAACAAAGACATGGTCAAACCACAAACAACGACTCAGAATCCTTGACTATCAAACTTGTAGAGACGCCATAAATTGTAACGCCGATTTTACATGTCATATATTCTCATGTTGGTATTTTAACTAAATCCGCTAGCGAAAAATAAACATACATCAAAGATCAGCCATTCAGAAACCCTGAGGCGCAAGAAATTAGGGTTTCCCCACCTCTACTTTATTTATCAACTTCTTTTTTGCCACGACAGAGAAACAAAGAGCTCCAGGAATCCGATTAAATTTGCAGAGAAAAAGCGGCTACCAAACCAGGAATAAGATGCAATAGAAGAGTTTTTTTCTTTTTCTTTTTTTTGGTGTGAAGGAATGAAAACGGAAGACGCGGTGGTCTGGTAATTGAGTTGCGGGGAAGGGAAGGGAAGCTAGTAAAGCCTCAAAGTGCCTTTCTTCCCCGTTTCAAAACAAACAAGGTTCGCACTCGCACGACCAAAATTTTAAATTCATGGTCAAAACTCAAAACAGTTCCCAGCTCATTGCAATGTTTTCGTGCATCCACTTTAATTCAAATTTAATGTGTAAATTATTTCCTTAGGGTGTCCACAGCAAAGCCCTCCAACATGGAGGGCTTTGCTTAAAAAATATAATATTTTAATTAAACTTTTGCAGAGCCCGTAGGCTCTGCATTGAAGCCCTCCGTATTGGAGGGCTTAACATTTTATTTTATTTTCTACTTTTTTTTAACTTGATAATTTAAAATTATGCAATTAATTAATTAAAATATATAAATTGTATTGAATAATTGGAAAAT
>JAYJMF010000031.1:34286-61711 GCA_036873715.1 Salvia sclarea
TATAATTATTTTTTATCATTTAATTTCACTTTTAATGGTTTACAATTCATTTTTAGGGTTGATAAATCCAAAGTTAGAGTATATAATGTTTTTAAAATTTAATTTTTTGAAATAAAAGTTTAATATTGTTCATAGTATTATAATAAAAAGAATTGATGAAAAAATATTTAAAAAAACAAAAAAAAACGAACATGGTACATAAAATGATACATCAAATATGGTATACTGGATCTCATCCCAAGCCTGGGTAACGTTCTAGTGACTTGGGAAAGCAGAGTGATAAGAAAGTGAAGGGACCTATCACGTATGCCTATGGGGTTAAAAATCTAAAAATTGAAAATAAAATTCTCTTCACTCCCCGCGCAAAACCCCCCCTTCTCTCCCGCCGCAGATGCAGCCCTCCTCTCTCTTCCCCGACGATGCGGCTCGCCGGCCGAAGCGCCTGCAAGCCGGTATAATCTCCAGAATCCATCTCGAGAACTTCATGTGCCACAGCAGTCTCGAAATCGAGTTCGGAGACTTGGTTAACTTCATCACCGGTCAAAATGGGAGTACGCTTCTCTCTCTGTCTGTCTGTATATATGGACTTTCTTTTACTCTGAATCTTCATTTTGTGTGTGTGTGATGTGGTTCTTATTTTCAATTTTTTAATCCTTTCGCCCTGTTAATTTAGGCGGGAAGAGCGCAATATTAACCGCCCTTTGTGTGGCATTCGGCTGCCGAGCTCGTGGCACACAGAGAGCGAATACTCTCAAGGATTTTATAAAGACTGGCTGCAGGTTTGGGTTTATGCTAGGAATTACGATCACAAGAGTGTATTGTTTTATTTTTACTTGAAGCAGTCTCCACATTCATAATCTATGTGTGTACCCTTATATGATTTTTTTATGAATAGTAATTGATATAAGGCTTAAGGATGGTAATAAAGCATTCAAATAATACTAATCTAGTTTGTAGAGAAAATTGAGACTGAAGAACATCAACCAATTGCTTTTAAATGAAATACTCAAATGTAAATGTGTTGTATCGACATTGATGCACTGCTTTTGTCTCATTGGCCTGAATGCTCAAGGTATTCCCATTTTTTCTTTAATTGGCCTTTTGAGGTTCCAACAGGTGGCATTTTTGTTGTTTTGCATTCCGATGTTGTTTGCATGCACAGGACATGATCTTGTTAGCTTATGCATAGTTTTTTGCGCTTAGCTGCTCTTATCCTATATACCCCTTTCTACCCGCTCTTGCTTTAGATGGAAGACGTATGTATGATATATACTTGTTTGATTTGAATTTCTGTCTTTCATTTTTCATATCACCTTCTTAAATTTGATTTCTTTCCTCTTTACCCTAGTTTATGAAGTTGAAAATTGAACCACTTTAAAATGTGAAAAGACCAACTTGATGTAATTCATGACATGAATTTGCATATAATTTTGTACCTTTCTCATTTCTATAATGTTTGAGATGTGCCTATTAGATACATTGCATTATTTAGAATAAAAAATTTGGAGCTAGCTAGTTATATTAATGTAATTTATTTATACAAACTGCTTGACTAGATTGTTTCTTGTTATACTGCATTTTGTTACAAAACCTTTTTTTTTTTGTCATATACAGCCATGCACTTGTTCAAGTTGAGATAAAAAATCAAGGCGAAGATGCATTTAAGCATGAATTGTATGGAGACATCATCATTGTGGAGCGTAGAATTACAGAATCTGCTGGCAACATCGCATTAAAGAACAGTCAAGGTTTTATTTACTTGGTCTAAGCTTGCATTTGCTTTGGGTAGTATGGCCAGAAAAAAGTTGAATATGTTTTATTTTCTTGGTCTAAGCTCTCATTTGTTTGGGTCATACTGTCCAGAAAAAGTTAAATATTTCGAAAGTAATTGCCAGTAAATTGATAAGAGATTTCTTAAGAATATATGTTAGAGAAATGATTGTGAATTCGAGAATTCCTTTATTGATAAATCTACGGCATGCTTGTTTTTACCCTATTGATATTTGCTATTGATATAAGAAGAAAATTAAAGTGTAACATTAGTTTTATCCCACGGAGAAAACAGCCTCCTTGATTGTCTTGATTTTATTTTTCCAGTGCTTAGGTAACACAATACTTTTACAAGGGTTTTATTTCCTTTTCTTGTCAATTAACTATAATATGAATTTTGCCCAAGTTGGATTACTGGTATAAGAAAAACGCTTAGTTAGAAGTTGTTTTCCTTAAACTTTACATCTCAGACGTCAAATATATGATAATCTTCGTGAAGTTTGTTTGTGGCATATATTATACTCATAAATTCATTCAATAAAATGGATGTCCTTTAATGCATATATATATATATATATAAATTTTCTTTTGAGTTTTCTTTTATCTACAGGTTGGTTGTAGTATCCGAATAACCATTAAATTCAGGTTCTCAAAAAAATGTTACAGTATGTAAAGAGCATGAATGAAGAGGAAGTTGCATTAGTAAACCCCTAGGACTAATCTTCTAAGTAATCTAGCATAATGTTGGAAAGTTGATTCTATGAGAAGGAAAGTCAATAATAAATTTTTTGGAATTTGAAATGCTCAGAAAGGATAATAGAACCTTCTACAAAACCAGATAGGTCGTTTAGTCTTATTTGAAATTTGCTTCTGTGAGATTTTATTTTGTTCTTTTCCTTAAGTCTGTTAATGAAGAGTAACTTTAATATGATACTATAAGATTTAAATTCCAACACTTTTCCAAGTGTTCTCCTTGTGATGTGGCAAGGTTTACAACTATCCAAGTAGAGCTTATGATGTAATAATGCCTCAGTAGTTAAATTTTGAAACTGTTTTTTTCACCACCATGTTGAGTCAATAAGCTCAAACTATTATTTATTTTTATGAGATTTATTAGCTGTTTCGAATCCTTGACATCTTGGATATTTTTAATTTTCTTATTTGTATCCTCATGGCTGTTTTTCTTTATATTATATGTTTTACTATTATTCGTTAATGACTACTATCCTATTCAATACTTTTATGCTATCCTGATTGCTCACTAACAGGTAGGAAAGTTGGTGCGAAGAAAGAGGATCTTCGTGAGATTGTAGAACACTTCAATGTCAGTACTACAAACCTTTTCCACATATTTTTTCAATTAATAAAAGATGAACTGATTCTGCTGCAAACTTTATCTAATTTTACTTCGTTATGATTGAGGGGGGCTATTCTTTTTGGCTAGTGTCTCAGTGATACGGACATGTATTGACTTGGTTCTTTGTCCTTTATCTGTATTCTTGACTCTGATCTTGTTGTTGATTTAGGATGCTTTCAGGTTTTGGTTAATGATATGGACATGTTATTGACTTGGGTTCTTTGTTCCTTGTCTGAGTTTCGACTTTGACCTTTTTTGTTGATTCAGGATGCTCTCACTTGATGTTTATAGCTCAAACTTTATTGGGTCACTTAGCAAATGGTATAGACATTGGGACTGAAAGGAAAACCAGGGGCCTAGGCTATAATGGAGCACTTTATTAACTCTTACTGTACCTCAACTAAAAGAATATATGTTTGAGTGCAGAGATATATCATCCTATGTTGTTTGTGTTCCACCCTTCCATGATCCTAGTGAGATTGCATATCTTGATGCATTATGACCCAACCTTAAAGTATGCTATCTTTTTGTGGATTAATGTCTTTTAGATTATGCTGATATGTTTTAGTTGGTTAAGCTTTATATGATGCAGCTTTGTCATGAAATGTTTCGATGCTTTAGTGTGGTCAGCTCTTTACTGTGCTAGTTAATATGAAATTTCCACGTGTAATTGATCCGCTGAGGTTCTTTTCCGCATTTCCTGTATGTTAGCACAAATGTAGCTAAAGCATTTTATGTGTCTTCCACTGAGAATGCATATACCTCAAACTCAAAAGATTATTGGTCTGCAGAGTTGAGGTGTCAATGTGCTGCATTATTTATATTTTTCATGGAAATTGGCAAAAAAATCTATTAATGAACAATTTGAGCATGCCTTTTGGCCTTTCCCTTTTCAAAACATGGATTTCGAACCTAAGTTCATATTAATGTGAATATCAATTTAATTTTCAGGAAGTTTGTCCTTATTTTTGGTCATACTTGACTGGGCTTGCTTGTAGCTAATCTTTTGGTGTAACTGATCATAATTTTCTGTTGGCATTCATTACTGCATCTCGTTTTAATATTTCATTATCATACTGTTTAAGTATATTTGAAAAAGGCCCTGCTTCTTAAGCCTGAAATATGAGTGTGTTCTCTTATTGGATACTTTCATATTCTCGAATTTAATTATTTATCCCCTCGGCTCTACCGTGGATAATATCATGATATTGTGATCCTTCTTTTCATGTGGTTGACTTGTATTTTCCTTCGCTATATAGATTGATGTAGAGAATCCATGCACGATCATGAGCCAAGACAAGAGTAGAGAATTTCTACATTCGGGGAATGAAAAAGACAAGTTCAAGGTAATAATTAACTTGCAATTCACTAATTTGTTACTTCAGATGTTTGAAGCTCTTACTTACGCATACCCAACTGGATCTCGGGTTATTTGGATTACTATAAGTGCTATTTTTAGTTATAACAAAGCAAGTAACACCATCTTTACAGTTCTTTTTCAAGGCAACACTTCTTCAGCAAGTGGATGACCTACTAAGCGGTATTGCAAAGCAACTATATGATGCAAATGGCCTGGTTAGTCATTTGGAAGATTCGTTGAGGCCGGCAAAGAAGGAACTTGATGATTTACAAGAAAAGATAAATAAAATGGAAAAGATGGAGGATTTGTCACAAGAGGTGCAGCTATTAAGGAAGAAACTTACTTGGTCGTTGGTATATGATGCTGATAGAAAGCTTGATGCGCAACATAAGTTGGTTGAAAAGCTAAAAGGAAGAATACCCAGCTGTCAAGCGAAAATTGACCAGAATCATGTATGTAGTTTTTAAGTCTCCTCAAAAAAACTTTTTATCTATTCTTTGTCTGTTTATTTGTCTCCATGGTGGCCTGAAATTATATTGTGGAAGATCTTCTATTTTGATTTACCATCACTGAGTCATGAAAATCAGCTGGGTGTGATGTCATTTCATTGCCTGGTGGTAAGACCTTGTTAATGCGGGATCTATGCTGGTGGGTATGCTGAGGGAATAATTTGCCACCAAGAACAATTTAGGAGAACTAACACCTTATTAGCTAGTTGGCGATGCAATAGCTTACCAATGCGATGATCAGTAGCTGGTTCGAGAGGATGATCAGCCACACTGAGAATGACTGAGACACGAACAATAAGCTTCCAGAAAACTAGTGTTTTCTGAATTTTATGAAACCACTAAGCAAACTGCAAATCTACAGGTACTTGAACCTGAGTATCCAGGAAAAGGCAGAATATTTGATGGAAGGAGAGCCCTTTTGAACAAGCCGTTTATACTTGGAAAGCCTTATATTCTTTGCTCTTCGGAATACTCAATAAATTCTTATTGGGTTGTTTCCAAAGATAAGATTAGCTAAATGGGGGATATTAGTGCATCCATCCTGCTGGCTACATTTTTGGGAACTTTCTTTTGCCAAAAAACCAGAGTTTGCTCAGATTTGATTGAAAGACTTGGCTAACTGAAAATCTCCACATTGCTTATCGCAGAACAAGATGGAAGAATTGAATGATCGATTGACAATAAAGAAAAATGAAATATCAAATATGATGGAAAGAACATCTGAGGTTAGAAGAATGAAGGAAGATCTGCAGCAAAGTTATTCTATGGTATGATCAATATTTAATATTTTGTATCCACTATATTCTATTAATGATCAAAGGCTTAAAAGTGTATTCTATTAGTGTACTCACTCTTCTAGAGATTCATAGCAGTGTTTAGTTTATGATTAAGATCCTTACATGTAAATCTTTTATTCTAGGCTGTGAAGGAGCAGCTCGAGCTAAAAGGGGAGCGAGACCGCATAAAACGGCAAATAGCAAATTTGGTTCAACAGGTCAGATCACTTGAGAGGCAGATTCAGGAATTGCAGGAGCAGTATGTGAATAATACTCAGGTAACACACTTGTTGGAATATAATATGCATATACTGAGCGGCTTTAAAACTGCAGTAGGTGGACCGAGTTATCTGAGGTCATTGGTGTTACTTTGAGATGTACAGTGACATTATTTATCCTAGGAATGTAATATATATTACTCTATGTGTGCAATTTCTCTCAAATTTGCTTTTGAAAAAATTGCCTCATCACTTCCCAATAACTTGCACTTGCAGCTACATTTTACTTGCTTAAAACGATTTATGAGTTTTTATATCCTATCTATTTGGCATATTCTGTGCGATCTTGTTAGAAAGTTAATATCTGCGGTCATGATAGAAAACCTAATTTATGCGAAATTATAAATAGCTTACAAATTGAACAACAAAGACATGCTCCCCAATAACAAAATCTTCAACGCCTTAGCCCATAGCTTGATCCTTCTTTTGTCTGCTGTACATGTAGTAGAGATGATTCATATGAGATATACCATTTCATTTGGAAACTAATGTATGCTCTTCTCATGGGGCAACAGATACTTCTAAGTTCAATGATCAAGTATCCACAATATTCTTCAAGTGATTTGGTTTTTGAATGTGACACATTGATAACATGAGAATTGAGATCATATGAAGTCTATTCCTGAAATCTATATCTTTCACCAAAATACAACTGAATTAGCTCATAACATGCAATTGTTATATGATTCAATAGGCTGAAGAAAATGAGATGGAGGAAAGGCTTAGGAAACTTCAAGTTGAAGTTGATGAAGCCAATGTCAACATTCAGAGGTAGCATTCCAAAATTCTGCCATCTGCTATGTGCTTTCTTTCTTATACTTTCAGAATTCAAATGGTCTTTTCATCTAAATGAAATGGTCACTTAGATTGAAGGAAGAGGAGGATAGCATGGGGCAACAGATAGCTATGGTAGAAAATGAAATACAGCAAATTTCCAATCAGGTAATGGTATCTGTATGACACTTCAACTTCATTTGCATCTTTCACACCATTCATCAGGACAGTACAAGCTAAATGCATGAAATGGAATTGCATACCAAGAACTGGTTGTAAATTCTTGATGTGAGGAAATGTCAACAGAATTTGAAGTCTTTTTTATGTCCTTTTTGCCCTCACCATGGAATTTAACATATTGAACTTTTGCAACATGTCGTTTTTCTAGATGTTTCCTGTTCCTGTTTCTTTTCCTGAATATACTTTTCTTTTTTCTGAATATGATAATTTAGTCAATAAGTATTGTCCTTCTCCAGATTGAAGATTTCGAGAAAAGCCATCGTGATATTATTTCACGGATCCGGGAAATCCAAATGCATCAAAGAAATAAGGTACCAATAATCATTTTGTTGATACTCGTATATTCTGTTTCGTTTACTTTATTCTGTGAACTCAGTTTCTTTGTGCTTGAAGGTTACTGCATTTGGAGGAGGTAGGGTAACCAATCTCTTACAGTCGATCGAGCGGAATCAGCATAAATTTAGTATCCCACCCATTGGTCCCATAGGCGCCCATGTGGTAAATTACTGAAGTTTACTGGCATGCTCACCCTGCACGAGACCACCTATGCTTGTTGATAGAGCTTCATGATTTACTGTTTCTTTTTGCTACATAGTTTTCTGCTTCTGTTTCTCATTATATCCCTTGATGAAATGTAACCAGATAGTACTGTTTGATCGAAATTTTTTTGTCCCAGAATTCTGGACAAAAGGAAAAGTAGATGACTTCAGCCACTGTTTGAATATGAGAGCCTCTAAAAGCAAGTCATAGAATCTAACGTACCGAATTTTCTCTTGATCAACTAATTTAAATGTTTATTTACTTAGAGGGACCAATTAATTCATATGAAGATACATAGAGGGATCTGTTTTTATGTTTTTGTCGTGGAACTTCAAAGTATCATCAGGTCTCATTTGATTCTTATCAAAGTAATAGCCACCTGCCCTCTTCCCTTTTCTTTTTGTTTTTAATAGAGCAGTTCCACTGCTTTAATGATCGAGCCAGTAAGTTGGAGGATGTTAACTACTTGATCTTATTTGATTAGATTCTAAAACTTTGGGACGTCCCCATAAAAATATATACTTATCTTATGAGGTTTTGTATGTTCTTAGCAGTTGATAAAGATTTCATATGCTTCTGCATGAATGCCGTTTTTGTCTTATAATTTCGCGATTGAAATTTCACCTAAGAGCATTATGTAACTGAGGAATTAACTTGTAAAGGACATATTATTCTAGTATGGAGATTAATTTCGTAAAAGTCACTGCCTAACCTCACCTGGATCCCAATTCTAGAGTAACATATTACACTTTTGTTTGTGACTAAAAGGATTATTTAGTTTTTTTTCAGGCATAGGAGGCCTCTGTAATTTCTTTTAATGTAGTGTAGTTCCTTGCAGCAACTGGAGCATGGAGACACGTGGGCTATAGCTATTGAAAATGCAGTTGGCAGGTTGCTCAACGCTTTCATTGTCACAAATCATAAAGATCTTCTTATCTTAAGATCATGTGCTAGAGAAGCACATTATTACAACTTACAGATTATCGTACATGATTTTAGAAGACCGAGGTTGTTTGCATATCTATGTTGTAGCATCAATTTCTGACAATGCTTTACAGTTGTTTGGTTCTAACAGTTTAGCTATTCCTATTGGTAGGATCAACATTCCGACGCACATGCTTCCTCACACTAATCATCCCACTGCATTGTCTCTTCTGCATTCAGACAATTCTACTGTACTTAACGTATTGATTGATATGGTATGCTTTCAGCATTTTCTAGCAATATCCCTTGCTTAAATGGACCTATTATCTGAAGGTTTCACGTTATTTGGATGGCTCATTCATTGTATATGCTGGTTTTTGTTGTTAATAAAATTTACTAATTATAAAAAAAGGAAGATTGCACACGGTTGGTGCAATAACTGATTTGTTATATCTTTTGCCATTTCCGTAATATGTATTATCATGTCAATTTTTTTGCATTTAGAAAGTTGTCGCACACATTATTATGAAGAAATGCCTTTTGTTGTTAATGCAATGCTAACTTTGATTCAGGGTCTCCCTGTTTATATTCTATTTCGTCAGCTGGGTATTGGTATATTTATTGTCTGATAATGCATGCATTTCTTGTAGGGTAATGCTGAGAGGCAAGTTCTTGTAAAAAATTATGAAGTTGGTAAAACAGTCGCCTTTGAACAAAGCATACCAAATCTTAAGGAGGTTTACACATCGGATGGGTACAAAATGTAAGCTGATTCTCAGTCCCTTTCCTTTTCATGAATGCATCACATCAATTAATCTTATGGTGAAGGTTAATTGATCTCCTTTCAAAAGAAAACCAATTGGATGTGTAGTATTAATATTATACTGTTTGGTATAACGTATACATGATAAATTTGTTAGCATCAGTTGTTGGCAGATTTTGAAATTTGATATACTTGTGAAATTAATATTAATAACTTACTAAGTAGACAAGAAATTTGATAATTCATTCATTATTTTATGAGTTCTTAATGACAAAGTAAGTGCATTCATATAACAGTAAATTGATTTGAATGCTTTTTTATATAAATTTTCCATGCATAAACAAGTAATGTTCCTATCAAATTGCACTTATTTTTGTTTGAAGTTTGTGGTTTTCTATTTAATTTGTTGATCAACAATTGAGCTTTTCCCCTTTTATTGTGTGCCAGTTTCAGTTGGGTTTCACCTTTCAAGTTTAATTTTTGGGTAGAAGCTCAATAATCAATAAAGGAACTTTGCAGGTTTTACCGCAGTTCAGCCCAAACTGTTCTTCCCCCAAACAAAAACATGAGGGCTGGCCGTCTTTCTGGTTCATTCGATGATGAGATGAACCATCTGGACAGTGAAGCATCAGAAACAAAACAGAAAGCTCAACAAGGCCGTGGACAGAAACGGGCCAAGGAGGAAGAGCTGAGGGATCTTCGAAACACGTTAAGTGATGTAAAGGTAACCCCTTATACCGTCCACTTTCTAGTCTGTTACAGTCTCCAAAATATTGCATTAATTGTAGTTTCAGTGTTGCTGTGATATTTTAAGCCTGTGAACAATGCTTGGCTTGTTATTCAATCTTGATCGCCTATTTATGATGACAGTAAACCAAAACTATTGTAAGTTTTTGGATTTTAGACTGGTCTATCCATGATTGGAATTTCTACTATTCCTGTATATCTTGCAAATATGTCTGGAGGTGATATTCGCCTCAATTGTTCTTATAGTATTATTATATATACTGGTTCACAATATGCAACACTTTTATTCCTAATCTGTGAAATACGTTAAAATTCAGACTACACTTTTTGTTTTTCCTGGAACATTGCTTGGCTATTCTGAATCATATCTGCTTTAAATTCTTGCAGAGAAGGCGCATCAGTCTGGACCGTCAATTTAAGTCAAAAGAATTTGAGCTGACAGATTTGAAGAATTTACTTTCTTCAGAAGCTAATGCGGCTCAATGTTCTAATCTGGATGAGCTTCATCAAGATATATCTGTGCGACTTTTAAAAATTCCCACCTTAATACTTGTCCTACTGTCTTGAGCTATTTTAATAGTGGTTAGCTGGAGATGTGCTCTGCGTATTGGGCATCTCATAGAGTTATTTATTCATGTTCTCTGACTTGGAACTTATGGCAGAAACTGCAAGATGAAATACGAGAAAAAGAAGCTTTGCTAGAAAAGATTCAGAATAGAGTGAATGAAGCAGAAACTAAAGCTCAAGATCTTAAAATGTCATTGGAGAATCTGTGTGGTATCCTCTTTCTGAATTTGATTGTTAAGTTGAGTCTTAGTGGTTAGTTTATGCCTTATTTTAGTGTTTATAATGTAGACTCGGCAAAGTCCGAAATTGATGCATTAGCAGAGGCAGAGAATGAACTGATGATGATTGAGGAAGATCTAAAAGAAGCAGAAAGGGTCCATTTCTTTTACCTTCTTACTTATTCTCTCATTGTTTTTCTTCTTTTGTTGTAAGTTCTTCAAAGTTTACTTACATGATTCTTGTTCAGGTAAAAAAGCATTATGAAGGAGTTATGCATGCTAAAGTCCTTGCTGACCTAAAAAATGCAGAGGCTGAGTATCTGGAGCTTGAGCACAGCTGTCAGGTGCAATAGAAAGATATAATTACATTTTGCAAGTGTAGTTTAAATTGTGGTGTCTTTAGCAGAGATTGTCATGCCACATCATTTTTCATGCAATCCTTTCTGATCTTACTCCCATGCGATAGACCTTTTTCTTATGGCACATTACTTAGTCACCTTACATCATAGTTCTCAACTGTAACTTTTTCTTCTAACTTTGTTCTCAAACAAAATCTGGACCTTGTTCATGGCGAATTGCAGGAGAGTCGTCAGAAAGCTTCAAGTGTAATTTCTGAGGCTGAGATTGAGGCATTAGGAGGCCTTAAGGACAGCAATTCGGAGAAACTCAGTGCCGAACTCACTACTAAGAATGAAAAACTCAACCGTGAGAGTCAAAAGTAAGTAAAATCTGAAACACTTCCTATCAGATATGGTTTGTTTTATCCTTCTGTTGTTTGAAGGGGTAATTTCTTATGCAGATTTCCGGATTCTATTGAGGATCTCAGAATGTTATATGAGAAAAAAGAGCGTAAAATATCCAGAAAACTGCATACTTATGAGGCCTTCAAGGAAAAATTGGAAGTGAGTTAAAGCATCATTATTTGTCATGCTTGTCTCCAATATAAAGTTGGTCTATGGTTGCTTGCTTGCTGCCTTGAAGTATGTTAATTTTATGTGACATATTTCAGGCATGTGAAAAGGCACTAAACTTGAGAGTGAGCAAATTCCAGAGGAACGCAACACTACTGAAGCGTCAACTGACATGGCAGTAGGGCCTCTTCTCTTTTAGATTTTCATCCCCTCATTTGAATTGTATTTCCTTTTCTATTCATAGGAGGACTATGAATTTCTATTAAGTATAGCTGATCTAATAATAATTTCTAATAGATTTAACGGCCATTTGAAAAAGAAAGGGATCAGTGGTCAGATCAAAGTTAGTTATGAGGAGCAGACTCTCTCGGTAGAGGTAAAGTGCCTGAACGAAATAAAACTCTACTCTCGTCAAGAATGGTTACTGTCATAAGTCCCCTGTATACAATTCGCAAAATAATTAACAGGTGGCTGGATAAGTTTCTCTCCTTTCATTTGGTTTCTACTTTACCAGGTAAAGATGCCGCAAGATGCATCAAGCAGCTCTGTTCGTGACACTAGTGGACTGTCAGGTTTGATCCTTTTCATTTTAAACCTTGATAATAGAAGGGTTTCCTGATTTTCTCATTATATTTCTAATTCTTTGTTTTGACTGATAATGTCTGTAACACTTGTGCTAACTATAAAGTATGTGAGGAAAAACAGTGTTTCCTGGGGAACAGCATTTGGACTTTTATTTTCCTATTCCTTATCATAAGAATATGCATGGTAATAATTGTTATGAACTAATTTGTATATTGATACAAAATATCCATAAATTCTTTGAATGTATTCTGTAAAAATGCCAAAGTAAATAATACTCCCTCCGTCCCATTCTTCTTGTCCCATTTCTTTTCGGCATGGAGATTAATAAAGTAAAGTTGATGAGTGTGAGGTGGTGAGGCCCACATGGGACCCACATGCTTTTTGTGTGTAAATGTATATAATTAAACAGGAAAAGGTTAAAAAGTTAAACACAACAAAATCGGCTAGTGTAGTATTGTGAGTTGGGACTAGTTATTTGAGTGTTTTCAATTCAACAGGTGGTGAGCGATCCTTCTCAACATTGTGTTTTGCCCTTGCACTTCATGAAATGACGGAGGCACCTTTCCGTGCAATGGATGAATTTGATGTATTTATGGTATGTCCTCCTGCAGTTACGTTTTAGCTTCCTATCAGCAAATTTATTCATGATGAATATATTGGTTTTTATCATTGATATTTCATTTTACTTTAATTGATGTAAATCACTTGGAGTTTAGGGTTATAAGTAATTATTGGCTGTCATGCTTAGCTGAAAATCATGTTAGTTATAAGTGAATATCGCTATCAGTAGTTACAGGCCATGACATTGGCTGATCACAAATATTATTCACCTCAATATATGTTTAAGCATCCTTTATGATTTTTCGACTCAGATGACTGGATAATAGCTTGTGATAGTGGATAAAGTTTGTAAGATTCTACAAGAGTAAAATATACTTCTTTCCCTGGTGAAAAACTCTCACATCATTTAGGAGTAATCATTTCTTATTTTCTCGACCTTTTTCTGCGAAATTCAGAAATCACTCATCGAATTAGAACTTTATTTCATGTATACTTCAATTTTATATGGGTGAGGTTCATGTAGTCAATGTGCTTCGCTACGATGACTGAAACTAGATAAATAACAGCTTTTTATTCTGGTTTGGTTTGCAGGATGCTGTTAGCCGAAAAATCAGCCTGGACGCCATAGTGGATTTCGCGTTGGCCCAAGGTTCCCAGTGGATATTTATAACCCCACATGACATCAGGTAACAGATCAAAAATCAAGCCACTCCATTTTCATTTTCACTCACTTTCACTTTTAGACCCTTAGTTACTGCTCGAAGTCCTGCTGGCTTCTATCGAACTGCTTTAAGTAGGAAACTGGGTTTTTTGTGTCATCAACCATAGGTCCTTTCCTGTGTCAATCATGCAAATTGAGTATTTATCTGTGACTATAGCACCATTTCGAGGGGACTAACCGCCATTTCAATATACAGTACTAGTTTTGTGAACGTTAATGAAGTCGTAAAATATTAAAATCTGTCGTCTTCTTCTATGATTCAGTATGGTTAAAAATGACGAAAGGATAAAGAAGCAACAAATGGCTGCTCCTCGCGGATGACTCTTCAGAACTGCAACTCGTATCATAGGGTTCGGCCATCACATCTGCCTATTCTCGAGCTTCTTGTTAATCATCTTAAGGTTACTAGGCTACTAAACTGCACATGTTTTTGCTTGCAGGTTCACTTGGTCTATGAGTCCCATTCACGAGTTGCTCATTGTATATCCCATTTACTTGTTGAATTTGCTCTTCCAGATAGCTTTGCATGTATATTCCCCACTTATTTAATGTTGCCCACCGCCACCTTTTGATCCAACATATTTTTCTCTGGAATTTTTTTGGTGTTATATGTAAATATACGTATGTCTACCCATCCTATTCGAATTGAAATCCGTCTTTCGAACATTTGGTGTATGTTTCGAAACTGACTTTTTCTGATTGTAAAAATCAATTGAATGGAATTAAGATGTGAAGGAGCAACTTCCACACAAGCAAATATGCAACCCCAAAAAATCATGAGATGTGTTTTGTAAACTAATAAAATGGTCAAGTTAGTAGAGTTAGTCAATACATGAAATTTTCAACTCATTAGCTCATTGCTCAAATTTTTGGAGTTCACCGGGTTTTTTTTCCCATGCCCGACATTTTCCCACTTCCAGTACAAACAGAGTAGAGCATTGTCCCTTCGGGGACATCCGATAAAATTGGAACGATACAGAGAAGATTAGCATTGCCCCTGTGCAAGGATGACATGCATAAATTGAAAAATGGTCCAAATTTTTTTGGGATTTCAAAGTTCCAAAAAGAGAGAAAAAAAAAAAAACAGAGTAGAGCATTGAAATTATTATACCTAACTAAACATCTTCTCGTCTCACTTCGGAGGCAACTTTAAGTGATATATGATAGATTGATAAACATAGAATTAAGTATTCAAAGGATAAGATGATAAAATAAGTTCAAAATTAATCAATTAGTAGGAATAAATGGTAGACAACATAAGATTATTTTTATCTATCTATCCTATAGATTAAGGTTAATGTTAGTCCCATTGAACAAGTCCACATATTATGAGTGATAATAGTCTGCTTTCCATTTTCACTTTTTACAGTTCTCTTAAACTATTAACACTTTTGGAATATGTCGAATATGGCATGTTTGTTTTCAGTATATTCCAATTTCACTACCAGGGCATGGCCAGCCTTCGGCATATATCTTCCTGGGTTATTTTTGGTTTCATTTTGTTTAGCGGCTTACGTGTTTTTCCATGGGTAGTTATTATGATTGTTTTATCGTTTAAATATTAATAATTTCAGTTAATATTCGATATCAGGGTTTAATTACAATTACAATATATATTAAGTAATTCACTGATGCATAACTGAAAATATATAAACCATTGGTTTTTTGCTTTTTTAATATCATGTCAACTGTCCAATTCCTGAGTATTTAATTATCTTTTTTACTTAAAATCATTCTTTTCATCATTTGGCTTAACACTAACTTGTGACAAGCGGAACATATGTAATATCATAACAATTTGAAATCCAACACCACACACAAGCATGACAACAAGCCGTAAGAAAACGGGACAACTATTGTTATTAATTAACTGTGTATATACATATAGTTAATTTTTATATATGTTCATTTTATTAAAATACTACATATCTATCCACCCCCTCAACGTAAATTGGCAATAATAATTTCTCTCAAGAAAAATCATATGTTTATAAGTACATACAAAAAAAAAATTCATATATCTTAATCTTCCAAGAAAAATAATATCTTGATGACAATATATAAAAGCCGTAATAGGTAATCTGTCAACTCTAATTCCCTAGCTAATAGTTGTTGCATAGATTGCAAGAATCGATAAGCTTAACAACATCAACATATAAATTATTGTAACTACGCCTTGCATTTCATCTCTTTGTTTTGTACCCATCTCTGCAACAAGTTGTAACCTTGAAGCTTAGTATCTATAGCAATGCATTCTGCATTATAACTATAAGCATCATCTACATTGACAAAGAAGCTGCTCAAACTCTTCTCTCTTGAATCTGCAACCTTCATTCCAAAACTGGGTTCAATGGATCCTGTACCTGCACCAAGAGGAAGCCATTTCTCACATTCACTAATCCACAATTGCTATATATGATCAACTATTTTTATTCTCGTCTCGAAGCTTACTCAAATCCTATCCATTTCAAAAGGATATAAGTCGAGCAAGTTTAGCTCAAGGGGATGTCTCAAATTTCTAGTCTTAGTGAACATTGCTTATAGTATTATTATGATCTTTATCTATTGAAGCTAATCCTCATTTACGTCCCTTATAACGTAAAGCATAACTCAAACCAAGTGCAACTTTTAGCAAAAGTAACATGGAACAATCAATAGACTTCTACCTAGCAATCGTAAAGTTGGGGGAGCTGGAGTGTGCTCAAGCACCGCAACAAAAAAAGAAGATTATTTTTAATCTTATAACTTTTTTTAATTTAAATATTAGCGCCTTGTATTAAATTGGAGATTATAACTTCCTCTGAGCTATATATTTCTAACTCCGTCCCTGCGAAGCTACAATTCATTTAAGGAGAAATAATACTTTTGTAACTAAGCAAAGTCCACGAATGACCAAGATCGACCCACTAATGAATAACAAAAGAATACTTAAATAAGTAAACCCTAAATCCCATCCACTTATCATAATACTATATTAATTAGTTAAAGTGAAATGAATATTAATGATATAGATATGCTAACCTTGAACTTGCAACACATAGGAAGGAGAATCTTGAATCTTTTGGCAAGAGCCATCAACGCTGCAAACTTGGATTATGAATCTCAAACTCTTCACATCAGAAGCCAGTTCAACATCAGAGACATAGAAACATCTCAATCCCACCACGCCAAGAAGAAGCATTTCACTCTCACTTTTTTGCTTGTTCAAGTACACATTGTACTTGCTCAAAACATTATAATCGTCTTCAAACTAACGTGTTTGGGAGACGAACTCCACTGGACGAACTCACCAACCAAGGAGCCTCAGCCACGACGTGGATGGTGGAAACTTTGGTGTTTCTCTAGAGCTGCTAATCTTGATATCGCCAAGTAGTGCATATATAGTACTCTGATGAAACCACAGAATTTTGCTTTGGTTTGTAGCATAAGGCGCGGATTTCTTTTAATGTCATTTCAATGCTGCATTCTTGAATCATCCATCCATCGCCCAACTTCTCTACCCTATGTGGCATTATCACATTCTTGAAATGGTTGAATTAATAGAGAGTTTTTGTGTGTTGTGGGAGACGAGAACTCAAGAACAAGACCTAACAGGGAGTTGGCATTTGAATTAACCTGCAGTCGTGATCAAGAAATAAATACTGATATATAGTTGGTGGTTTAATTTCATTACATAAATAGTTTTATGATAGTTCATTACCCTGAATAGGAGTTTTTCCATACTAAAATGCCACTATTACGTACGAGTTTAGATCCCGATCTCGACCAGTCTCGTGTCCAGACGGTCTCACATAAGACTCCTAGCTAGTAATTGAACTTACTGAGTATGTAACGTAAAGTGGAGATTTTCCCAAAAGAAGGTCTGCTTCAAAGAGTCTTGCTGTAAATTCGGCATTAGCGCCAAGATTCCCTCTAAATGTAACATTTCCTCCACCACTATATGATCGATGCTTCCTTCAAACTGCCATCAATTACCAAATCTATTTATTTTCTAGTGCATGAAAACTATGTAATATGTTAAGATGTTTATTGCTTAGTAGCTGAATTAGTTTAAATTTTAAGTAGTGAATATTGGTAATTACGCAAACAAACAGAAAACACAAATATTTTCCCCAGTTAATTGATTGTTGTTGTTGACATGATCAGTTACAGTCACATAAAGCCTTAAAATAAGGAAATCATTCCAAGTCATTCAAATCTGGTATATATTTTACCTCAAAAAAATCCGGTATAGATTTACTCGCTCCATCTACCAAAAAGACGCAATTAGAATTTATATACTTCGTACACGGGTTTTAATAAGAAAATAGAGCGTGTTGTGAGTGGAATAAAGGTCTCGATCATCATTTAATTTTAAATTATTTGTGGAGCCAAACAATGACAAATGATCGTAAATATAAGTGTGGACTAAATTAAAGTAAAATCAATGGTTGCATCTTTTTTACAAACTTACTTAACCGAAACTTGGATTGGCTGAGTAGTAGAGTCTTCATGATACTCGATAAAAGGCTGCAGTAACATCGCATGCGAGTTAGGACTTAGAAATTAATTTGGAGTATATCAAATGCATTTTAATTACCTGAAAGCTTTGACAAGACATGTTGTTCCAAGGAGTGTTAAAGACTTGCTTTCCTTCAACTGATATGTGATAACCTCCACCCTAAAAATCATCACATGCATTATGGCATCTTGAATCGTAGTATTTTATAATATAACTTCAATGGAAATATTGTCATCACATGCATTATGGCATCTTGAATCGTAGTATTTGATCATAAATTAAACATCGATCTGTTCACACATTCTTGTTATTTGACATGTGGTGTTTCATTTTTGGGACATGACTCCACACTCTCCTCTAATTTTTAACTATATATACAAAACTTAGATTATCACTCTACTTTAATTTTCAACTACACAAAATACATTTTCCAATACTTTTCTTAAAATCGGACTACTCCCTTCACACCATACTCTTTGTGGACCGATATATAGCTATGATAAGATGGATAAACTGACCAATTTATAACCATAAAGAAATGATTAATTGTACAACTTAGAAATAAAACATTTAGCAGAACTAACCTGATCGAAATTTGAGTAGAATGGAAGTAGTTTGGGATAGTTGTGGACAGGTCCCATTGATTTCTCTACAAGCCCCCACCATCTGTTTATTTAATCAATTTGCAGAGTTTATCAATCACCACTACATAATTCGAGTTATGTTTTGGGTGCCCCCAATTGATTAAGATTCACGATGACACAAATTTGAATTTCCCAGCAACATATTTGTACTTGTATTGCGAGACAACTCGTAGTTCAGAAAATGGGTGAAAGTTAGATTCGTTTATTATTCATATATTTTCTTGGGGTAAATAAATTAATGTATAAAAGAGTCTAAAAAGGTAACGACTAGGCGACTACTAAGGCATACAATACAAATCAAGAGAATAAGGAAGGGGGAGGGGCTAATCACAGTAAACTAAACAGGTGTTTGGTTTAGTTGATGTGATAGATTAGATCAACGTATTTTAGCAATGAAAAATTTTGTCGCTAATAGCGTATTATTTTGTAGTGTAATTTAATTATACATAGCTTTATATATTTGATATAGAATAGGATCCTTTTATATTTAAAGTTCAAATTTGTATATTTTTACATATACTACGATTAAATATTTTATAAATGTGCATATTTAACTCAAAGATTCAACTCCGGTGAAATTGGAAAATCAATAAGATAGTGAACCAAGTGACAAGCAAATTTGGAGAAGATTACCGGTTTTGAGCAGCCTGAAAATTAGGTGGTTGTTTAGACTCATAGACCCATCCAGGGGCAAATATAGCTGCAGAGAGGTTATCTTTCTTTATCACATCCAAAGCAACATTGGTCTGTCAAAGTAAAAATATGCATGTCATTTAATTTATAGTATTTGCATTTCATATAATATGTAACCGGATTTTTAAACAAAACCATTTAGTCTGTAGTAGTAGCTAAATGGTAGTACAAAGGACTCGTGCAAAAGTTATGAATTTAATAATATATATCTAAGAAAATGAAAGGTATTAGGGTTCCATCTTGTGGAATGTATATTAGTTTTTTTAGTTGATGACCGAGTGAAGCATGTTGGTAAGACATTTCCTTTACAATCGATAGGTCAGGGTTCGAGTTAGGTAAATAGTTAATGTTTTAATGTATTTTCTTTTTTCAGTAGTAATAATTTTAAAAAAAATATATATATGCATTTATCACAATTTTGATGAAATTTAAAATGCTTCTCAAAATAAATAAAGACCCAAAAGTTTATATATTACTGAACTAAACTATTTTTCCAAATTAAAATAAAGATAATATTATAGATGTATATGGAGAAAGTATCAAAGTAACACAATATTAATTTATAGTAGTAGATTAAATATTATGCTTTGCCTGTGAGGAATCGAATTTTGGTTAGGATTTTTGTCAAATTCGACTCAATCCGAAAATCAATTTTTTACAGAAAATAAAAATAAAAATTGAACCAAATTATTCGATAATCCATTAAATTTATGACTAAATCCAAAGCCGAGCCAAAAAAATTCAAAAGGATAATAAAAATCCAAAACTGAATTTTTAATAATAGGGTGGGGTAATGTATTACTATAGTACTTATTCAAGAAATCAAATCCCAATTGAAAATCCAAATTTTGAAGTAAAAGAACTAACCTGATATGAGAATCAAAGATATTCAACCCAAATATAATATTTGACTAGAATTCGCACCCGTGCGATGCACGGAATATTTGTTATTTAGTGTTTATATTAAATAATATTATATTAGTAAAACTAAAATTATAATTAAAATATAATTTTTTTATAAATAATCAATATTTAATATCTCATAATTTATTAATTAAAAAGAAAATCAACTACAATTCATTATGCTTTTTATGCTTTTTTATTCTTAATATACTGCTTTTTATATATCATTTTAATAATATTTGTATCGTATGACATTGATATTTTAAAATATTATATTGTTATTCTTTAATCAAATGTGAAAGTTCAATCACAAAAGATACTCCCTCCATCCCTTATATACACATCTTCCATTTTATCATTTTAGTACGTCCTTATAGTTGAGTTTAATTATTTAATAATTACATAATTGACTATCCATATATTATATGAATACTAAGTATATACAACAGATAATAGACTAAAAGTGAAATAACATAGGTAACTACAATTAATAAAAGGGGGAAAAAATGAACAGAAATATAATTGTAAAGGAAAAGCCAAAAATCAATTGAGAAAAAATGAAAATAGAAAAGCATTTGAAATAATTTTTTAATTACTTAGACGTGTGAAGTATTTTTCTTAATATATATTAGAAATGAACTTAAAAACCAACTTTCAAATTTAGAATGATAATAACTCTCTCACTTATCATTAATTTGCTCTATATTATATATATATCAAATTGCATATCAATATCTTTTAATCAATTAAACTTATTCTATTTTTTGAAACAGAGAAAGAAAGTGAAGAAGAAGAAGAAACAAAATTAAAAATTATCTCTCCTTGTCTATTCTCTCCACATATCACACACACAAAATAAGAAACGACGCATAATTACCGAACGTGTGTGAAGGCAGTTGTGGAGATCAAAATTTCATCATTTATGTTCAAATTATGATGAACCTTAAACTTCAACATTATTACAAAATTGCCACTAAAATTAATTTTAAATTGATTTGAAATCAATTTGAAATCACAAACTGCATTATTATATATATATAATAATTTTTTATAAATATATAATAAAACATTAATTTTAAAGAAACTATCAAATTGCCACTCAAATCAAAATCAATTTGAAATTGATTTGAAATCAATTTTTCAATTTGGCTTCACATTTAAATATAGCATAGATAATGCATTTCATAATATCATATAACTAATAATTAATTTCTTAAAAAATTCAATTTCTCGATATAAAAGCAAAGAAAAAAATGTTGGAAAAAAGTAAAAACAAATGAAAAATGAAGGCAGTTGAAGTCCATGACACACGATATAATTAGTTGGAAAAGAATATTTTGCAATTAATTTTGCAAATATAATTTAAAACTAATCTTAAATTTTAAAGTATAATAACTTATTTGTTTTAAATTTTTTTTTCATATATTATATATCGAATTAAAGCTCATTTTGTATTCTTTAATTTAATATGCATATTAAATATTTTATTATTAATTAAATTACATAATTTTTTATAATTAAAAAAGATATAGAAAAGATAATCAATAAAATCTTATATTCTCTCTCCATGTATATATGCACTACACGCATATATAAAAGAAAATGGAGAAAAAATAGGTTAGTTTCTTAATATATATTACCCTCAAATTATCATGAAATTGCAAAATTGCCATCAATTGATTTGCAATTGATTTCAAATCAATTGCAAATTTCCAACTCCCTTATTATATATATAATAGATTGTTAGGTAATGTGAGCTATTGTTAAAATCAAATATTGAGTTTCTCGTTCACGTGATATCATACTACCATATCAACTGTGAATATGCCAACACTCATTTCCACGATTTGCATAATTAATACTCCGTAGCATTAATTTATGTTCTGTGGAAAATAGTATGTGTAAATATATATAGCATGAGCGTTGTCCAATTGCATATGTGTAGATATATTGTGCAAGTGTAACATGGCGATTAATTGAAACACACTAAAACAATTTAATTATCATACTTTGTGGCATCTGTAACATGTTTGTGACATACACATTTTAAACTAAAACGACATCGATTCCGAAGAATAGACTTGTTGCTTCATTGATGATGAGTTTGACATCATTCCGAAATTGCTGATCACATATATCATACCAATAAATCTAATAAAATGTATAACAAAACAAGTAATCTGATATACCAATTAAATTAGGATTTCACTCTTTTAACTCTGTCTCTATATATAATAGTCTTTCCTCAAAAATATATGTATAGGAGTCCAATTAATAATATAACTAAAACCAACTAATTTAGCTAGGTACTTTAGCTAAAACATGAAATGAAATGGCTAATTTCTCGGTAGTTTTCCAAGTAAAATCTTAAGGTCCACGTCATTTATTATTTTAATCAATTATCTTGCAGATCCACCCCATTTATTTAATAATGTCCACGATGGTTAGTATTAAATAATTAATATATACTTACCTATACTATTTGGTTCTTGTGAGAATAGATATCTATTGTGAGAAGTGAGAAGTTCGTTGATTTTATGCGCTTGTTCATAGATTTTATGCGCTTGTTCATCGAGACTTGTTCGAATCCTAGAGGGGGCGAAATTTTGATTTTTATTTCGTTCATCTTCTGTTCGTTGATTTTATGCGCTTGTTCATCGCTTTTATGCTCTTGTTCGGTATTCTCACTTCTCACGATAAAATCAATTCTCACTAGACAGCACCCCCTACTTATATATATGTATATATATTTGAGCTTCTATCTTTCAAATATTTTGCCGATACACAACAAATTTGGACATATAGTTTGATAAACAAAACTAATGTGAGAACATCAGCAGCTGCAGACATTTTAAAAGTGTGGATTATTTTTAAAACTGTAGATTATTTTTCTTTATACTAAAGAAAAATGTTAATATCCGCACATGCATTCCTCACGAGAGCGCATTAATTCGAGAGTCACTCAATCTTGAATTTCTAGATCGTATTTAAGCTAAAATTGAGTCTACAGGTTCAATTGAGAACTAGTCCAAAAATGAGGGGAAAAAACAAATAATTAAATTAAAGTTTCACAATTAAACTAAAAATCATAATTTCCGGCTTGCTGATTGAAATTCCCCAACTTTAATTATTTGGATAAAGTCTCATCGAGTGGTCAGTGGAGCGTCCTCAACTGTAGATGACAATTACTAAAAAGAGTAAAATGTGAATTTTAACCAAAGGTTCAAAACATCTTCAATTTGGGTACATTTCTATAGAAATTTCTCGAGTGTGTTAATATATTCAAAAAGTATACTAATAGCAAATTATAGCAAGGTCTCTTGTTACATAATACTGATTATATACTTCATTCATTTATATATTTGATCTAAGGGAAACTGTGTAAAATAAATATATATATAGACATATATTTCCGATATTAATTACAATATAACATTGTAATTTTCTTAAAATTATTCAACTCTAGTAATCGGGTTGAGATCCTCTGTGCCAAATTCTTCGTTTGCCACCTATGCCACTACGAATTTCGATAGTTCTAATATTTTTTTTTTGTAAAATAAAAATTTATTATTACATAATATATCATGACTAATATTTATAATAAAAAAATAAAATTTTAAAAAACCATAGACCATGATTTTAAAATAATCAATCAAAAATAAGTATTTTTAAATCTAAATATTCAAAAATCATGGTATATGATTTTTTAAAATTCTATTTTTTTACCAATGATATTTTCGTTGTTTCTTTTAATCATATGCGTCGTGAAGTTAATAGAACTGCTCACGCGTTGGCTAGTTTTGCAAAAAGTTTAAAGGATACTTGTATTTGGTACAAAGAGTGGTCCCAGTGGCTACTTGAAATTGTTATTTCCGATCACAAATGATTTACTATAAAAGTATCTTTTCTCTCATAAAAAAAAGAAAAAAATAAGAAAAGAAATTGAAACTACTTTTCTTCTCTGTGTGTGTTAATTCTCTTTCTTTTTTTTCTTCTTCTTCCTTTTCTTTTACGCCTAGCACTTAAAATCTGACTATATGTGGCGTTGATATTTAGGGCATGTTTGGTATAAATATAATAATAGACGAGATAAATAATGTCGAGATAAAAAATGAAGATAAGATAAAAATTTTATCATATCTTGTTGTTTGGTACATAAAATATAAAACCTTGTAAAACCTAGATAATATAATACATCTGTTTGGTACATTGATTTATTAGTTGGATAATAATGTGATTTTATATTTATATCCAATTAATATTTTAAATTGACTAAATCATCCCTAACAAAAACTAAATTAACAATTAATATTTTTTATTTGTATTCCCATTAGAAAAAGATAACTAATCTCCCCAAATTTGCTAGATTACTTATCTAAAGAAAAGACCTAAATAGGAGCGGGCCTTTGACTAATGCGGGCTTTGCAGATTATTTTTTTCGGATACCAAACAATGAGATAACTCCATCTATATTTGTTATCTTGGGCTTATTTATGATATCAAACACGCCCTTAGGCTTGTAATCGCCAACCCCTACCGTTTCCTTAGAAGGCAAAAACTTGGGTGAGCGCGCGCTCACCCGGATTTAATAAAAACTAATTGTTGCAATAGCTAGTCAAAAAGTCAGGCATGTAGCGTAGTGGGAGATGTTGAGGGAATCACTTTAGAGACTGGGGTTCGAATTTATTTATTTCGTGTTACTTTTCTTAATGAAGTATTAATTATAATAATTCGCCAACTAATTTTAAACATTAATAATTTATTAATAATAACAACTAGTATTCAATTATTTAAAAAATAATTTGAATGTTAGGTTAATTAATTCATTCACTTTTATTTATAAATACTGTTATTTTCATTCATAAATATTGTTACTTTCATTCAAAAGAAGTGTTACTTTCAATTATAAGAACAACTATTTTTATTAAAAATAAATATTTTTTGTATTTACAATGACTGCTACTTTTATTCACAATAACTGTTATTATTATTCACAAAAACTGTTACTTTTATTTACAATTAGTGTTACTTTTAATTTTTAAAATATTTTTAAAAAAAAAAAAGATACATTTAAAAATAATTGTTACTTTTATTCACAAGAACTATTACTTTTATTCACAAAAGGTGCTACTTTTATTAACATCAAGTGTTACTTTTAATTTGGAAATAATTTTATCTTTTATCTATTAATCATTACTTTGATTCACAAAAAATGCTACTTTTATTCACGAGAAGTGTTACTTTTAATATTGCAAACATTGTTTTAAAAGAAACAATTAAAATAATTATTACTTTAATTCACAAAAAACTGTTACTTTTATTCACGATAAGTGTTACTTTTATTCACAACAAGTGCTACTTTTAATATTGAAAACATTAACTTTTTTAAAAGAAATATTTAAATAATTGTTATTTTTATTCATAAGAACTATTAGTTTTATTTAAAAAAAATGATACTTTTATTCATAGGCAGTGTTATTTTTATTCACAACAAGTGTTATTTTGATATTTTTAAAAAATAATTTTTCTTAAAATAATTATTACTTTTATTTACAAGAACTACAAAAAATGTTACTTTTATTCACAAATAAATGTTACTTTTATAGTTTTTAAAATATTGTTATTTTTATTCACAAAAATTCTTACTCTCATCCACAACAAATGTTATTTTTATTCACAAGAATTACTACTTTTATTTACAAGAAGAATATTTTCTTAAAAAAATGATAGAATGAAAAATGTTAAATGTTAGTGCTGAGTTTCGAACTTAGGACTTTAGGGTCCAAAAGACCAGTACCTTAACCATTGGGCTCTGCAAATTATTTGAATTAGTTTAGCCATCTCGATATATAAAGCGTGGAAGTGTGCCTCATTAAACAATAATGTGTAGCCCAGTGGAAGTAGACGCAGCCTCTTTTTTTGGAGCACAACCTAATCTTAGATTTCACTATAATGCAAATCCGATTTAGCTAGATTTGAATCATATATACCTTATCTAATACACACCTTAATTAATTATAGGCTAATTTTAATCCCACTATGACTAAAAAAACGAACAATATTAATTAGTGTAAATTAATAGGCTGAGCCCAATTTTGCAAGCAACTTGAAAAGAACTCGCTCTAACTCGCACAATTATACGACTCAAGTTCGACTCGACTCGACTCACTCGAATCTTTCACAACTGTACATTCAATACACAATTTAATGATAGGCTACAAAGTAATATTAGTGAGAGTAAATAAATTGAGCCGGATTTTGCGAGCCACTTGGTGAAAAACTCGCACGATTTATTTACATTCATTGATATCATTCGCCTATAATCATTTTGGTCTAGGCAAAAACTCTCGTATATATACATCACCTTATAATCAAGGGTAATGGGGTAGGAAGGGAATACATATTAAATATGAACAGTGTGATGTACATATATATATATATACACTGATGTATAGGAGTCCACCTCTATTGTCTGTATTATCGATGAGGGCCAGCGTCGTATCCATGTTCTCCGCACATTCAGTAAACTTCGGCCATTCGCATCCGTCCATCCATCGAGCAAGATGCTGCAGCCGGTTTCACCCCGCGATAGACCGCCTAATCTCCTCCATGCGCTCGTTCATTTCCTTCATTACCTCCTCAAAGATCCACCCTTTTAACTCCGAGAGGAATGGGATATCATACGACGAAAGCTCGGTGAATCAACAGCAAAAAATCACGCCCATTCTCGTAGAAGAATCGACCTTTGTGCATTTTGGCATCCTTGAACAATGAACCACGAGTGGCGGTGGCGGTGGCAGGAGAGTTTGGCGGACTTTCCATACTCGACTCTTGCCCGCTGCTATCACACGACGCGCTTCTATATATATGTAGCTTGCAAAGTGCATCATCTCACCTTCTTCCATCTCCGGCATCCATCGACGCGCCGCCGTTTTGGGAAACGCCGTTCGTCCTCGACCTCTTCCCGGCCCGTTCCTCGACGAGGTCGGGCGCGACGTAGCTGGTGTTGTTAGGCACAAAATTCTGCAGCTGCATATTGTACCTCAAAAACACCATATCCCTCAACCGTTTCTGCTCTTCTTC
>JAYJMF010000031.1:75277-90416 GCA_036873715.1 Salvia sclarea
CTTAGGAGCATGCTAGGGTTCGTGTTTCCGCTTTACCTCTGTGCTTCTGTGCGTTCTTGTGTAGATATTAGGAATAGAATTGCATGTAAATTTGATTGATTAGTCCTATGAGGTCCTGGCAGTCGGAGCCGCTCATTCCGGTTCCATCACCTATGTAATCTGATCTCTCCCAATGTCCATTGTGACATATAAGAATACGCTTCGACGACATATCTGCACAATATTTAAACAAAATATATCAACTATGTACTACAAATTAAATATAATTGTATGCCCTAACTTCTAACTGTGTAATACAGAATATAATTGTGTACCCTAAATTCTAATTGGTTGTGTTCTCAACTGTCTCTTTAAAACTTCAACTGCGTACTACCAATTGTGTTCGCCTAACAACGCATTTATTTATGATTTTTTCGCATAATGTGGGCCTAAGCATAAAAAACCTATGTTTATAACATAAAAATAACAAATCATGATGTATATCTCAATATATTTTAAACTGTATCTTTTAGAATTTCAACTGTGTACTGACAATTTAACCCAAAAACATACTCCCTCCCAATTCTTTGTATTGACACATTTTACATAAATGGATAAGTTGTTTGTATTGACACATTCCAAAAGTAGAATAAATTAGGGAATGAAAAAGTGCAAAAAGTACAAAAGGTACAAAAAGATAAAGAATAAAGTACAAAAAGTACAAAAAGTACAAAAAGAATGATGAATTAGTGCTAAATGAGGTGGGGTCACTCTCTTAATAAAGTTTTTCTTAAAGGAGTGCATAAAGTGATGAGCCAATACAAAGAATTCGGAGGGAGTATTTTTTTGTGTTTTTTTCCAATTAATGTGATACTAAATATGAAAATACTTATACTTATAACATAAAAGTATAAATCTCAATGTAATATTAACTGTGTCTTTTATAATTTCAACTGTGTACTGATGAACTTCAACATTATACTGCTAATTGTGTTCGCCTATAAACACATTTATCTATGTTTTTTTTCGCATAATGTGGCCCTAAGTATGAAAAACTATGTTTATAACATAAAAGTAACAAATCATGATGTATGTCTCAATATATTTTCAACCGTGTCTTCTAGAACTTCAACTGTGTACTGAAGAACATTGCGGAAAAACAAAACAAAATCACCAAAATTAGACACAGATTTAAGCATTAATCATGCACAACGTTCATAGATTACATATCAAAGGGACCTTACCGTCGTATCTCGTTGGAATCTACCAAAGAAATTGGTCCACCGAAATTAAAAACGAAAATTTTGAATGCTTCAAATTTGGAGTTTTTTTCTTGTTTGATTATGAGATTTTTTCTTATTTGAAAGCTTTCATTTTGTACTTAAATAAGTTAAGACTCAACCTACACCACCAACTATCTTTAATTGGAGTTAATGTTTAAGAAAAAAAAATTAATTGATGAAGGTGATGGCTAGCTGTGATGTGAAGAAGAAGTAGAAGAAGAAGAAGAAGAAGAAGAAGAAGAAGAAGAGAGAGGAAGATGCCACCTAAGAGAGAGAGAGAGTGGAGAGAGAAAATGGACATAATGTAATTTCATTGATTCATTAAAGGCATTTTAGTCTTTTCAGTATATTTTGTCTATATTTGTCTCATTGTTATAACTTTGCCTATATTGGGGATAGTTTTATCCTAAATGGCTAAATATATCTTTGGCTCATCGAGGTAATTAACAAATATGCAGATTCACTCTCTATTTCTCTCTTCCTCAAAGGACAAATCATATCTATATCCGCCAAATCTAACAATAAAACAACGCACTCACCTATCTTCCCAAATTTATTCTGCAACTCTATGGTTTTCGAGAGAATAATATTGAGGTCTCGATTTTTTTGTAAGTTTAGGAGTAGCCAAAATCGTTTATTTTCTAACTTAAATATGGTTACAAGGCATGCACCTCCGTTGTTGGGTCCCGGAGGGTTACTGAACTGGTGTATGGTTGGGGGGGGGGATACACTAGTAGGCTATTTTGGAAAAACTTAAAGAGAAACTAATACAGAATATTAGTTTACAGAGTTCAAACAAAGGGATAAGATTGTGACTGTAAAATGTTCAGTCGAGTAACTTCAGTATGAGAAATTAACCTGTTAGTTCACGGAAAGTTCAGCCTGAAGTTTGAATACAGAAAGAGGAGTTATGAATCTTACTGACTATCCGAAGATTAGTTAGACTAATAACTCAACAGCGAAAACGATTTAAATTATAACCTTTAATTAACACGTAGACAAACAATATTAAGTGATCAACTTTTAGAGGATCAGTTTCCAGAGAAAGATAAATAGATAAACAGAGAAACTAAAACTTAAAACACACAGGAATTTTACGTGGTTCAGAAAAAACACCTCCTACTTCCACGGACTGTCGATCAAGTGATCACTCTGGGCTCGTGCTTATGGGTGCACATCAAACCTTACACTGACTGTACACGTCAATACCTACTCACGGTATAGGAATTTCTCTTCTTAGTTTACGAGCACTAAGAAAGCCTAACCACTTAGCTTGCGGGTGCTAAGGACCTTATGTTCAGACAACTGTCTCGAACACACACTCAAACACACTCTTCTCTAACTTTGAAAAGGGGGTTTGAAAAACTTCCAACTAATTACAGAGAACAGACTCTCTGTAACCTGAATATCTAAGCCTAAGATGAGAATCTGATGGCTTAGATTTTCTAAGAGAACAAGAATAAATCTCAGATAAAACTGAGAGTATCAGAAACTGGAAACATGGTTCTCTTCTTCGACTCAAACTGATGTAGATTTGAACGTTTGAACTGACTTTTAAAATTAGCAGAGTTTCATCTTATGCATTAAGTCGGTAATCTTCAAGTGTTGGAGAGGTCCTTTATTTATAGGCATCTTCAAAAATAGATCCGTTGGAGGAGATCGTATCTTCAAATCTGCCGTTGAGAGATAGCAAACAGGGGAGGACATCTGCAGCTTGAATTTCTCTTTCCTATATTCTGGATTCGGTGTAATTCCAAAAGGTAAGGTAAAGAGTACTTAGAAAAGTTTTGCACAAGAAAGGTAAGGTCTCCGCGCTATTTTTGGGGAGAGGACAATTTTCAAATCCTTCGCATTTAATGTGCCGACTCTCCTTTTAAAACAACAGCTTTCCACGTGGCATCGTTAACTTAAGAGAATAACTTCAGTTTCTTTCAAGAAGCTTTATACTGAGATCAGAGAGGTCAGTCGCCACGTGTAGAACTTCAGTTGCTGCTTTAAGCATTCCCTGAACTTCAGTCTTCGAGTCTTCAGTCTTCAGTCTTCAGTCTTCAGGACTTCAGTCTAATCTAAAGACCAAAACATTTAGGTCTATATAATATCTAAGACAAGATCTAAAAGAGGTTTTGAGATCGTTAAAACAAGATAAATCAGTTTTCATATATTTTCCTAACATATTGCAATAGCGATTAAGGTTTTAGCGATGGATCAAGTCTGTCGCGATTCCGTCGTTCATCATATTTAACAACGGAAACGTTATTTTGGCCGGAAATTTCCGTCATGATGGAATTCTGGTAGTGTTACATACATATAAATCTAAATATTCAATTCTTATACACAAAAACTCTTGTATCCCATAATATATAGCATCATTTATATTCTAGAGTGATAGGGGTCAAATGAAAATAAAATATAAATTTAAATAGGATTATGTATATATATCCCATAATACATTAGTTTACCTCATTCTTATATTACATTAAATTTATCTACATCAGTAGTTCTAAACTGGAAAGGTTTTGAAAAACATAAGACAAATATTTGCGTTAGGCCGGCCTAACGTCAGGCCAATTGTTTGCCGCTCTTATTCTAATCCACGAGCGAGGGGGAGACGAAGGAGAACCTGGAGCGAACCGTAAAAGCATAATTGTTGCCGGCCTCATTATCTATATATTAATTATCGAAATCGAAGGCGGAGCCGTTTGTTGTTTGCCGCCCCCTATTATTATTGCCGGTCTCATAATCTAGTATATAATTGAGCCAGCCTAATGTAAATGTGCCTCCATAACATAAAAGTGTCAGTATCCCAAAAAGTAGCATTGCTTGTTGATTTCCATTCTCATGGTCTAACTATCTTTATAAATAATAATTACTACTCCCTCCCACCACTATTAATATTAGGGCTGCTAATTGGATTGGGATCAGGTATTCAACCCAAAATTCCGAAGCCTCGATATTGAAATTTTCCAAAATTCAATAACGACATTACCTTGTCAATTAAATTATTAAAAATCGTATCAGTTAAAAGGTGGCAAATATTTCGTGAAAAATATGAGAATATGGAATTTTAAAAATTGTATCAGCACATTAAATTTTTGTGTATGCGTACGTGATTTTACAACACTGCTGATTTGTATCAGAGGACCCGACTGCCCAATGGCTACAAGTTTCGACAAATCTGGATTTATTATTTAACGTCTTCGCAACATTAAAAGATTGAGTAATATATTACTTATCTATTTATTTAATTGTGTAAGCTCCTCGTAGAATGTCAATCTAGGAACTGAAACCTGCACATGCAAGTTAGTGCTGCCAATTATGGTAAAATATTCCGATCACAAAAATAAAAGTAAAAGGCCGACGACATCCTCGTATTTGCTGTTTTGATCAAAGAAATTGATTTTGTAAATATTTTTTCTTATATATCATTTTCTAGTTAGAAGGTTATCTGATAATTGGACCTGCAGAGAAACAAGTCCCAACTTGCCGCTATCTATATGGCACAAAAAAAATGTACTCATTATCTCTCATCATGTTATAAAGTAAAAAAAAAGCCTGAACTCTAAAAATGCGGATGTACGCGAAATAAAACAAATATTAACCCAAAATTACAAGATTTAATGAGTCTATGTATTAGGCTACTAAGGAATGAGGAGTGAGGACCATCAATAAGTGAATGTCAATTTGATTTAATCAGGAAATAAACAGTTATATTCAGGGTGTCTATATAATTAGAGCATGATCGACAGTTATTCACTTAACTGGAAGAAGTGAATAAATTAATAAAATGTTTTCGGCAAGTAGGCTGCCACGTCAAACCAGTTAAAAACGACGTGCTATGGGATAATATTTACTTCGATAGTCGGGAAATTCATATAATTGTGATAAATATCCCATATGATCCCACCAACCATCCCCTTCATTCTCATGTCATGGCGTAATATTATTCAGCAAAACAATAAATATAAAAATCAGAATGAGTCAATAAAGCGAGAAATTATGTGTAAACTGCTTTACAAATTCATGCACAATAAAGTCACGGGCATTGGGACAGTTGGGCCACATCAATTGCGTTCCTACTCCTTTTGCTTCCCTCTCCTCTTATATACTTCACTGCTTCTTCCCCAAATTTCTCGCTCTCCTTTCCCTTCCTTCCTTTTCTCCCCTTGGCGAATAAAATGAGAGCTCTAGCGTTGCTGCTGGCGGTGGCGGTGGCGGTGGCGGCGGCTTTTCTGAGCAGCGGTGCCGCAGCGGCCGGGCGGCAGCTGAGGTTCAACGCCAAGCGAGCCGAGTTCAAAATCCTTCAGGTGGCGGATATGCACTTCGGCGACGGCAAGCGGACCCCCTGCGAGGACGTGCTCCCCCGCCAGCTCGCCAGCTGCTCCGATCTCAACACCACCGCCTTCATCCGCCGCATGATCCTCGCCGAGCGCCCCGATTTTATCGCCTTCACCGGTCAGTTAACCAATCGACTGCTGCTTCCGACTTCCGATTTCCGAGAGAAAAACAAAATTCGTCGGAATTAGGTTTTGATTTGATTTGATTCGATTCGATTTGCAGGGGATAATATATTCGGATTCGACGCGAGCGACGCGGTGAAGTCGATGAACGCGGCGTTCGGGCCGGCGGTGGCGGCTGGCATACCGTGGGCGGCGGTGCTGGGGAATCATGACCAGGAGTCGACGCTGTCGAGGGAAGGCGTGATGACGCATATTGTGGGGATGAAGAACACGCTGTCGCAGCTGAATCCCGGCGGAGCTCGCGCCATCGACGGATTTGGGAACTATAATCTGGAGGTCCATGGAGTGGTTGGTTCTAGAATGGAGAATAAGTCGCTTCTGAATCTCTACTTCCTCGACAGCGGCGATTACTCGACCGTGCCTTCCATTCCTGGCTATGGCTGGATTAAGCCATCTCAGCAGCTCTGGTTTCAGCGCACTTCTTCCAGACTGCAGGTACCAAACTCTGTTTTTCTTATACTGTCGTTTGCTTTGATTGATTGCATAAATAAATGAATTTAATAAAAGGTCAAATTATCATTTAGCAGAATTACTTTTGAACATTTTTTTTTTTATCAATTTATTGCTTCGAATATTCAATTATTATACATTGGCAAAAAACTGTTTGCACATTTGATCTACAGTGACCAATTAGGATTCATTATTTCTCAGGTACATTCATTAATTCAAGTAGATCTACACTCTGTGCTTTCTACCTATTTATTATATGGTTAAAAATGTTTTGTATCCCAATTTTCAATTTTTTTTTTAAAATATCCTTTGTATCCCAGTTTTCAATTATTTTGTTAAAAAAATATCCTCAATTCACTTCTTTTCCTTTAAAAGCATCAATTTTCAAGTATTCCACAAAATCTTCGTCTTCCCAGAAAATGTCCACTGGTGTACTGATTCTAAAATGAGTAGTATTTTTTAGCATTCTCCACGTAAATTGTTTATAGTGACAAAATCTGCCAACAGGAAAATGAATTGCCTCGTCAAATTTTTAGGGTGGGATAAAAATCACCTCAATCAATTTATAATCCACCTAAAAATACGATGAGATGATTCATAATTGATTGAAAAGGCTAGCATTAGCATTTACTTTAAGAAATAAGACGCCTTAAATATAGGAAGTGTCTCCTCTCAAAAAATATATGATTGACTATTTGATCTCGATGGAAATTCATAATAGCATCCCCTAATGGAGCGCTTATTTTGAGAGCTAAAATGGATAAAATATAGGATCGGGTACTGAGGATAAGCATAAGATAGTAAAATTAATTTGTCCATCGACATAAATACTCCATCCGTCCCACTAAATATGACACTCTTTTCATGAGTTGCTCTATTAATAATGACACAAGTCTAAAAATGAAATAAATATAACTTACAAAATTTATCAACTTTAATGTGGTGTCATGTTTAGTGGAAGAGAGGGAGTAGTAGATTAGTTTGAGATTATTCTTATCTACCAATCACTTAAAATTCTATGGTTCGAATAATGTGTGGTTCCAATGCAGAAAATCTACAGCAGCAAGCCGGAGCAGCAAAAGGGCGCAGCCCCGGGGCTTGCCTACTTCCACATTCCGTTGCCCGAGCACGCGAGCTTCGACTCGACAAACTTCACCGGCACGAAGCAGGAAGCCATCAGCTCTCCTACGGTGAACTCTGGATTTTTCACGACGATGGTGGCAGCAGGGGACGTGAAGGCGGTCTTCACGGGGCACGACCACCTGAATGACTTCTGCGGCGAGCTGACGGGGATACATCTGTGCTACGCCGGGGGGTTCGGGTATCATGCATACGGGAAGGCCGGGTGGCCCCGGAGGGCGAGAGTGGTGGTGGCTTCCCTCGAGAAAACGCAGAAGGGGTCGTGGGGAGCAGTTAAGGCTATCAAAACATGGAAACGCCTCGATGATAAGAAGCTTTCTATCATTGATGTTCAGGTGCTGTGGAGCAAGAGCTCAAGTAGTAAGAGAAAACGGCCGATTCAATGAAACCATTTTGATCATATAAAGGAAAGATGAGATATATGGGCAGAAGAAAGAGACGGGATTGCAGGCTTTGTAGATCTATTTAACCTTTTCAATTTTTTATATAGTCATTTAAACATGGGATGCAGATCAGTTACACGGAAATCTTTTTTATGTATGTGATAAAAAGTTACGCTACTTATAGAAAAATGGAGTTGATGAAGGAATTAATTGGTCTTCGTCGGATCTAGATGTATTTGTTATATCTTCAACAGGAAGTTCATAAACAATACTAGAAGAAATAGAAAACTGCTAAAAAAATTACAAATGGTGAGTTTCTGTTTGGCATTCGGTACGTACATTTTTAAATTATTTAGTTTATAGTTTTCGTCAATTAATTGAAGGGAGAGTAGTCTGGTAAATTAAAAATTGAAAGCAACTAACAAAATAAGATCTTTGACATACTAGAATTCGATATCTATTTCAATATTGAATGTCTTTTGGCCAAAACTAACATTCATTTCAAAACCCCCAAAACAACTAAACAGGGCCAAAACCCTACGCCAAATTCGTGCAATTTTTGGTGAATACAGGTAAAATTTGTGTATGTATATTTTGCACAGCGATCACAAATTCAGCTGCAGTGATGGCGGAGCAAAATCCTAATCGCGGAGGCGGAAAAGCTGATAACCGTTCCCTGCGGTGCCCGCACTGCGCCGGTCCTCTTACCAAGGAGATGGTACGACGCAAAAATTTGCTCTAATTTTTTGGATCGTATTTCCATTTTATGTTTATTTTTTTGGGTACGATTTCAGGAGACGAGCAAGTGGACTGTTCCGCCACTCGTTAGAGACAGTTTCTCTATGGTGCAAATTATAATATTTTCTTCTTTTTGGCGAGTTTTTGTTTTTCCTTTCTCTCCCGTACGATTTTCAGTTTTGTGTTTTTGCTCGTGAATTTAGATAGGATCGGCAGTTGGTGGGGTAGCCGGCTCTTTCTATGGCTTTAATCGCAGTAAGTTTATCCTCCCTCTTTTTGTCGGTAGTTTTTGTGATAATTCGTTTTGGCAGAAATTTTGAATGGTGCACAGATTTAGTTCAAGGAAATTCATATTTTCGTTTTCTGTTTGTGTACTGTTTGTATACGGTCATTACTTATTCTGAATTCAGATTGAATTTAAAAAATTTCTGGAAGTTTTAATGAAAACCAAGCTTTCAAAGCAGAACTGAGCAGCTCTCTACTTGTCATGGTGTATAACAATCTCTCATCTATTAAATTTTTAGTTTGGATTATATCTATAAGGTAGATGGATGAATGTTGTGCGGCATGCAAAATTCCCGTGATTTTTGTTGCTAGTTGTTAATGACAGCAACAAAGAAATGTCAGGTTCTGTATCTCTTAGGTTAATTGTTGTAGCCATACCTACACAATGTCATTCACATGTCTGTGATTTCATGTCTAAGCATCAACGCATTTTACTCCTAAGTGTATATAGAATCACTTACTCGTCCCTATCTTGATATGCTCAAAAGAATGCTGATTAAAACTAGTTTTCTAATCTAAATATCATTATGCAGTTCCTCGCCATCCATTCCTTGATTTACTTTGGAATGTTGTCCCTTTATTTTGATTCACTATTGGAATTGAAGTATTCAGCAATTCTATGCGAAATTTTTTGTCCTGCTGGTTAGCGAAATTATGTTAAGATGAAGAAAAGCTGACTCTCACTTTCCCAATTTCCTTCTTATACTGCTGCAGCGATGCCAATCGTTAGGAGGTGTATTAAAGGGCCTATGTGGTTGCATTTCTTCATTGGTGTAAGTTGGTAGTGCTGCTTTTTCTATTTCTTAAAGGCTAGAAAACATACCTCTATTCTAAGCCTTTTTTCTGCTTTTCTTCGTTTTCTATATATTGTGTTGTGTGGATTCTGGGGTCCTGTTTCATTTTAGATTTAGTAATGGCATCCTCTAAGTAGAAGTATTTTTCATCAATCTGGTCTTGCTAGAAGTAAAACTATGCTGGGCGATAGATCCTTAACAAAGACTTTCCTGAGGCAGTGGGGCCTGGGTGACTGGGCCTGTGAAGGAGCATAGTCCATAGTGAATGATAAACTAACTTTCGAGCTTCTTTTTCTGCAAATTTTAAGACATATCTTATAACTTTCTGCTCCAGGATCAGTTTTTTTAGAGAACTTGTAAACAATTTTTCTCAGTTATACATCTTTCTCCAAACATGATTGACATTTAACAATAAAAAATTTCTCCAACATTTTTGAAACAAATATTAATTCCTACTCACATAAAATAAGTCTCCAGCAACTCTCTGGTTATGATTTGACATCTATAGACTATAGTCAAACTTCTCTTTTTAAATGTAAAACAAATACTCCTCCCGTCCCATTTGAAATGTCCCGTTTTCCGTATTTGGGCCGTCCCATTTGAAATGTCACCATCCCATTCAATTAATTGAATTAACTTTTTCCTAAATAACCATACCCTGAAGAAATGAAACATTTCAGATGGGACGGAGGAAGTACTAATTTTCATTATTATACAATTCCATAATTTTCCATCCTTCAAAATTCTCAATCAAACACCTTACTATCTATAGCCATATGTTGGAAGAACATGCAAAGACGGGTTTGCTTCACAGAGGACATTGTTGGATGTTGAGTTCTAGGCTATTAATAAAGCACATAGATAACAGTCCCACAGAAGATGCATCTCATTAGCCAAGGTTGCTGCAATAGATGAAGGCCTTGAAGAGGCATGTCTCATAAGGTTGCTACAATAGTTTAATACTAATAATCTATATTCTCTTTGATTTTACATTGAAATGGAACCAAGAAGGATTAATTATTCGAAAAAGAGTGTTATATATGGGCAGAAACACACATTATATTTTTGAGTGAAAAGCGATTGCTATTCAATATGTGGCTGGGGTATGCTGTAGGTTAGGGTTATTATTTTCTATAGCATTTATGCAGATACAAGATCACCAGCTCTCATTTGTTCATTTAACTTTGTGTTACTTACCAAGATGTGATGGTTATCCAATAATCTCTTTTGTTGATCCTATAATCTTTCTGCTCTTGCATTTTTGAATTCATCTTTCTCAAATCTCAATGCAGAGCCCACCTGTAATTATTTTCTCATCTGGATGTGCTGGGCTAGCAGGTGAGATGGCTGCTGTAGTGAACTGCTTAATGTATTAGCTAAACACGTTGTGGATGACTTGTAAATCTTATACACTATCACAATTAGCATCTGCGAAATTGGGATGTGCAACTATAGCGGCCATTTATATATGCTGGAACATTTTTTCATGCTTTGCAAATGGTTTCTCAAGCAGCTGCAAAAATAAATTATGAGTTGAGATCTTAAGCTGGCTTTGATATTTTAATCTACATTTTTTCATGTATATAGTTGACGTAATGAGAGGTAGTGGTGGTTTGTTGGTAAAATATCCAAGAAGGTTTACCTATTGAGTCTTCAGAAAGTATCTGATTTCTAAAGTGCCAAAAGAAATATAGATTATTTCATTATGTACTGTTGTCAAACTTTGATATATTGAAACTATGTAACCCCAACACATCATCTCATGTCTTTCCAAATGAACTTGATTTTGTGCAGGTGGTTCAATTCCAGCGGTGGCTCAACTTGCATCTTCATCTTATCACGCTTTTGTGTCCTCGCCACAATCTCCATCTTCATCCTAGTAGAATCTGGAAACTACTATTTTGTGGACTCTTCTTCATTATTACTGGTTCTTGTTGATGGAAGAACGGTATGGGATTTGCAAGGGCAGAGGATTGCTATTATGAAATTGTGCAACTTGTCTTTGATTAGCTTGATTAGTTTTTGGGATCATATGCAATTATGCATCTCATCAACTACCGACAGTGGACAGATACAGTGTCATATGTGATTCCTGCAATGACATTCAAAATGTATTTTATACTTGTAAGGAAATAGTAACAAGCTGATATATTAAGAGTTATCCTCTTCAACATTGCTAAGAGCATTGACCTATATAAGCTGATATATTAAGAGTTATCCTCTTCAATATGCAAACATGTCAGCTTATATAGGTCAATGCTCTTAGCAATGTTCTGTAGCAGAACATGCCTTTTCATGAACTGGCTGCACTGTCTTAGCTAGCTCTTCTTTACTATCACTGAAATATGCATCTGAGGAGTGAGGACATGAGATTGTATTATAAAGTTTGGAGGGCCTATATTTTTTCAAGGAAATACGGTTTTTTCTCGTCTGGTTTTGCATTTTACTAAGAAATAATTGCATGATCAGTATGAATTTTGAGGAGCATGTTGAATACGCATGTTTACATTCAGTCACTGGTATATCATGTTTACATTTTTTATCTGCAAAAACCATCCAATATGCTCCTTCTCTCCCAAGGTGATTTTTATTTTTAAAGCATTATTATGCTCCTTCAATCATCAGTTGTTACTGCAGTTCCAGTGGTTTCTACAAGAATCTTCTGCAACAAGTGCCTTTTGGGGGAATGTGTGATTTCATTGCAGAAAGAGGAAGCAAGCAGCCTGTGACAAGGTACAATGGTTTTATGCATACTTGTAGAAGTAGCCAGAAAGTAGATCTCTGTAGAAGTTGAAGGCTGCAACTTTTTTAAAGTACAAATCAGCATCTCTGTTATATATAGTAGGCTTTGTACACTAGAAAAATGGGGCCTCTCCTAATAAATTGTGTTCTGTCATTTAGTAAATCATAAACTGCACCCAAACAAGGTTGCCCATGTGCTCCCACCATTTTAGGACCACTTCCATGTGCCACTTGCAGTGCTTTATGATTCTTTCTTTCACCACTAGAGACATTCTTGCAATGCAGCACCCACCCACCATTACCCTTGTATATTTAGAGATTCTAGGTTTCGTGGGTCGAAAGCGATGCTCGTACCTGATGAATTTGTATGTTACGGATGTGCGGGTGCCCACGTATTTGATGAATGGATATGCTTTGCATCATCACAGTCGAGGTACGTGTGATTAAAGAGCAGAAGCATGCACATAAGGTGTACTATTGTGAGGACCATAATTTGAGCTTACTCGCTTTCAATTCATGTATGCATATTCGTCTCCAATTTACTTGCACCGTCCAAATTTGAGCTTGATGCATCATGAGGAACAAGGTTTAGTGATTTTGAGGGTCATATTTTTGTTGCTTTGCTGGTTTAGTATTTGTACTAGGACTAAAGGAACAGTTTCTCTTAGCCATTTTCATGTGATGTTGTCCACTGTTTGTCTCATGTTGGAAGAAGGCTTTTTGGCATTTTTTCTTTTTATTTCCCGCCTCTCATTTTCCTGAATTGAAACGGATAACTTATCCAAATCTGCTTGTAAACAGTTTCTTGGCGTATACTAAGTTGGCTGAGCACATAAATTGGATTGTTCACATTAAAATCTAAGATTTTGATAACTTATCCGTTAATACACACATGCTCAAGAATCTGCTAATCAATAGAATTGGTAAACAACATGCTAAAACCTCAAAACAAATAAAAATAGCAAAGATATAAGAACTCAGGACAAAATGAATCTATATATTTGAGTAGTAATAATATAGTATCAAAAAGCATAAGGAGAGTCTGATTCTCCGTGATGATGCTCCTACATTTGGACAAAAGCTCAATTAAGGTGCAAAAATATTATCTGTGACAGACACATTTGTAGTGATAAGCGCTGTTTATAGGATCGTTGCCTTCAACCGGAACTTGCTCGGCTCTGCACTTGAACCGGCACCCTCTGCACTCGTAGGTGCACGTTGGTGCCACCGACCCAATCAGCACTCTTCCAGGGTTATCCTGCATTTTCACAACTGAAATATCACTCAAGAATCAAGATTAAGGCTATTATTTTTGATAAAAATCTGCAATCTTAATGCTTACTTCTCTCTCTGCTGATGGAATACCATAATCCTTTCCATGCCACATTTGAACTCTCGACCCTGTGCCATCTGCAGCATTGCAAAAAATGTTTTAAAAAAAGTGTTTTCTGCATTTCTTTCTTGATGAAAACGCTCCAAGAAACCATAACAAAAGGGATAAGACATGCTGCAGCTGCATGAGATTTCCCAACCTCGTGCATTGAAACATCAAAAAGGAAAAATCACGTGTGACAGACTCAGACTAAGTACAAACACCACGACACGAAGAGGGAGAATTGCGACCTTGGATTAGGAGCGCTGCACATAGCAAGGCAAGGAGGAGCAAACGCTTCTCCAAAAGGGCCATCGTCTTTTGCCCTATTCGTAGTGGTGAAGTGTTTGGAGTGGTTGGCCCAAAGGGGAAAGGATATGAAAGATGAAGATAGGAAGAGAGTGGGATTGAATACTGACCATAAGGAGATAGATAGAATGGCTAAAATATGCAGTGCCGCTGCAAAAACAAAAAGAGGTCCCCAACTCAACTGACAAAACAAAATATTTCAAATAAGCAAATTGCTGGATTATTCCATGCGCCTACAAAATCTTATTTCGGTATAATCCAACTTTTTATTATTTTTATTTATTTTGTTGGTCTCATTGTAGGCGGGTGATTGGGGTGATTGATATCTTTCATACACACATTTTGTCTATGGGAATAAAATGGTGGGAAAAGATCAAAGGCATGTTCCAGAACTATTCATTTTGACTGGAATATGTTTAATTTAATTATTATATTTGGGTTTTTTTTACTCGTGCATGTGGTATATAGTACCCCCATGGACAAAATGTGTGTATGAAAGATATAAGATTTGTTTTTGGGCTTCCATGTCGATTCTTTAATTGTATATGGTAGATCCTAGAAGGCTAGAACCAGACGCATCAACCTTACTTTCTGGGGGTTGGGACCCAGATAATTAAAGAAGTATTCCCTCCGTTCCGTCGAGCTTGTTACGATTCTTTTGGATACATGATTTAAGGAGGGTAAAAAAGTAATGTAAAATGACGATATGAATATAATAATATTTAAAGTGGTGAGTAATAAAGTTGCTTTTACCAAAAACATAACAAACTCGTTGAGATGGCCCGAAAAGAAAACATAACATACTCGGTGGGACGGAGTGAGTATAAGGTGAGTTTATTAAATATTAAATTGTTTACATTTTAATAAAACCGACATCAACTATTAATATATATTTATAATTAATTGTACGAATTATGAAGAAAAGGTATACAGAAACATCCTAGAGGTCAGTGTCTAGCATTAGAAAACTAGGTGTGCGCATGGAACTTTTTCTTTTCTTTTTCCTTTTCTTTAAAACAACTAGTGCATGCATGTGGTATACCCTATATATAATTTGCTTTTTCGACTTGTAGATATATATATATATATATATATATATATATATATATATATATATGATCACTCTGTGACGATGATTGGGTAAATG
>JAYJMF010000031.1:91309-102955 GCA_036873715.1 Salvia sclarea
TTGGTTCGTAGTTCTTATTTTAAGGAGGGTTTTATTTTAGCCCACCCCTATATATATATATATATATATATATATAATTTTTTCTTGATAAATATATTTTTTGTGAAAATTATATCGTGTTTTTAATCAAAATATTTAAATTCACATTAGATACAAAAATAAGTGATATTTTGACATAAACTTACAAAAAATATATCATTTAAAAACATCAAAAATCTCATTATCAAGTTAAAAAAAAAATAACAAAAATTAGATTAGTTAATTGGATCAACCCCCTCAGTTTTCGGGTTAGCCCACTCGGACACGGGCTATTTCCGGTTCGCCTTCGAACTAAAATATTTCAGCCCTAGCCCACAATTTTTTTCGAATTATTTGAATTGGCCCGTCGATTTCGGGTTGTTTTGACATACCTATGATTTATTACTTTCCAATTTCCATGATCGATTAATTTTGAAACAAATATGGGAATTAAGAAAATATGAACTAGATTACTTTCCCATCAAACGTGCCTTAAATTTAATTCAAATATTATGGTTTGACATTCAGAACAGACCGGAAGGGTGACATCATGTGAGTATGCAGTGTAAATACATTTTCTAATGATATGGTAAAAAATAAATTACTCCATAAAATTTTGGTGTTCTTTTTATTCATTTTTTACTTTATTATTAACTCTACATTAATTTTATTGATTCATCAAATCTGCAAATAACCATCTTGTACAGTTAAAATATCTCAAGTTCAAATATATCGTAATGTGATCTTTAATGTTTATTTGTTAATTGACAAAAACACAAGGATTAATAGTGCTTTTATGTCCTAAACATTTAGCATTTTCCAAAATTTGTCTTGCGTCGCAAAATTCAGCGATGAAATAATTAGTCATCTCGCCGGATTCTTAAATGAAATTTTTTTTTCCACATTATCCTTATATAAGAATACACCTAAGAATCCGACAAGATCACTTATTATTACATCTTTGGACTCGCAAAGCGGGACATAATATAGAAATAGCTGAAAGGTGGAGGTCGTTTTTCATAAACATAAATTGATACCTATTTTAGAAAAAAGTTGAAAATTGAGAACACAAAACGTGTATTTTTAATATTGAAAATTAATTGGAAGAAATGAAAATTTGAACATCGATCTTTTTCTATCAATTAACAAAGAAATTAGAAAACCGTTTCACAATTCATTTGAATATGAGATATGTGGTATCGAGCATTAACCATACTATTAATATGCCAATCCACACACAAAACCCCAAGAACACTATATAGTCGATTCCACGAACTCAGAAGGTTACTATACTTTTGAATTTAACGAATTGATTAAGAAAAGAAAGAGAATATCCACAGCTGTAATGTCTGAATTTAAACGTGACTCTCCTTAGTTAATTATGAATAATTATAGTATATGTTATCCTAATTTGCGACATTTTGTTCGCGTCAAATCTAATACGACAGATTGGATTCCTCGTGCAATTGATGTCGCCACAATAATTTATATAAATACTCACAGTCAATACTCGGCTAGATGGCCGTACAGCTAATTGGATCAGCATCACTCATTTTATGACATAATTATTACTCCATCATTAACTATTAATACTACTTGTTCGGTTATTAATATAAGTCAATAAAATGCTAAAGAAAAACAAAATTATGTAGTGCGAAAACATTCACCACGTTTTCACCTTATTTTCACTCTCTCATGTGTCACTTTGTCAATACATAAATACAATGAAGATATATTTATTAAAATGTTATAGTAAAATGAAACACACAAATCAAAATTTACTAGAAAAATATAATACACTGTGTATGTGTAGCATAACCTATTTTGCTAAATTTAACAGATTGCATCTAGATGTGTATATTGGGGATCGCATATATTCTCCGTCCCGCCAAATTTGTTACGTTTTTTTTGGGCACATGATTTAAGGAGAGTTGAAAAGTAATATAAAGTGATGATAGGAATATATAATATTTAAAGTTGTGTGAGTGATAAAGTTGTCTTAAAAAGGAAACGTAACAATCTCGTTGGGATGGCCCAAAAAAAAAATACGTAACAAACTCGGCGGGACGGAGGGAGTAATAATTTTTTAATTATTCTAGTTAGTATAAAAAAAATCAATTGCATTCCTATACAGCTATACTATTATCAAAATAATTATTGTACGGATAGGTTATGATGGGATATCAGCCAAGATACCAAACGGCCCAGATACCAAGCCCAAATATCAGGCCCAAACTAACGAGGCTGCGCCCAGACAGCAGACCCAGCCCATCGGCGACAGCCCAACAAGAAACCTAAAGCTATCAGTATTCTAAAAGCCCAAGCAAAATTGTGGATAGGCTCGGATCACCCAGGGATAAACATAAGAATTAGGGTGGAACTCAAAGTCGAATCCCACTAGAGGAAGACCTCGAATGGAGATCCAACTCTCCAAGAACTCGGTCTCCTTATCTTTAAATAGAGGTTAGAACGATAGAAAGGGATTCATTCATTCATTGATACTCTTGTAATCTCTCTTGCATACTAGTAATAAAGACTCTCTTTCTCGCTCCGTGGACGTAGATCTATTCTCATAGATCGAACCACGTTAAATCTCTTGTATCCTCTTTGCATTCCCTTAGCTTACTAATTACCTCACGAAAATCAACTCGATTAGGTTAATTCCACTCATTTCCTGGCACTGTTTAAACTGGATCTCGGGGAATGAATCAGGATCTAGTTAAATTTCCAAATGGATGAGACCGCGGCTTCATAATTTTATGAATCTTTATTTCACAAATATTATTAATTTTTTGACACCAAATTTATCACCTCCCTTATTTACTTTTGTACTTAATGATGTTTTTTTCTCCTTGAGGGAAACTTGTAAGTTATAAGTGATGGTTGGTAGTACATGAGAACGGAGTTGGAAGAAATCAGAAGTTTCATGCTCATTTATAGTCTCATGACTGATATTAATTCTTATATATTAATGGGTCCAGAATAAGATTTATTTCTCATCTTAACGAAATTGTCTTGATTTAATTTGGTTTAAAAGTATTTTTAAACTCAATTTCTTCATAAACAAATTTACCAATAATTTACGAAAATATAAATTATTATAATAAGTAGAAAAATGACAAAAAATGTTTATATCTTTCTAGAAGACTATAGTTAGAATAAAGTAAAGCAAATAAAACTATAAAATATTTAAATTTGAAGAAATTTTGAAAAATCTTAACAGCCACCGCCTCAGGAATGTGATTTTCTTTTGGTAAATTGTTTTGGCTCACAGACAATTTTGGAGTCGTTTGTTTACTTTTCGAAATAAATTCATAAGTTATACTGTTCGGAATAAGACGTGTCCAACAAGTTCCAGCATCGGCTGCGTTAGTTAATTGCGTGCTTCATCTATCTTCCGATAAATGTCTTATTTGAATAAAAATTAACATTAATTAGAATGTTAATATCTTTCTTATTAATTAGCGGATACCGAAACAGGTATAAATATTAACACTATATAATTTTTGATAAAACCAAAAATATACTTCTTCTTCTTCCCTTTCTTTTACATTCTCATACTTAGAATTGATGAATCGTGGATCACTTTATAACAAGAATGTTAATATCTTTCTTATTCAATTAGCGGATACGAATTAGTTATAAATAAAAATGTATATTTTTAATAAATTTACTAGCGAAATTCAAAGTCTCCACTAACATGATTGGTTTTTTGTTTTTCATTAATAATTAAAGGTAGCAACGACATTTCAAATTTTTGCCATTGTGTAACATACAAGAAAAAAATTCTATAGATAGTAACGAACTTTCAAAGTTGCCACTAACATAATTAACAAGTAATCTTTTCTATCAAATATTAATGATGGAATTTCAGAAATTCCGCTGTTAATTAATTAATATAGTAATCTTTACAAATTTCAAGTTCAAACTAATACGCATTTATATTATTGAATTGATAGTTTTTCACTTTTCAACAACAGAAGGAAAAGGACAAACAAAATAAACAAACCCAACTTTTTTCACGCCGGTATTCCAAATAACATAATCAATCTTGATTACATCAATTTAGAAAGCTAATCCAATAAAGACGATACCACTACAAGTTGGCAATAAACAACTGTTTCCAAAATCAGATTTAAGATTGTAAATCTTATTTCGTCACGTGTATCGGAACAACGTTCACACATATAATCCAAAAACATTGAATTTAATGTTTACACTAAGATCATAGAAATCATAAACTATTACACTCTGCTTATGCCAAGAAACTTCCCACTGCTTAATTTGGTCCCATAGCTGTTGACAATTCGAACAACCGTACAAAAAGAAGGAAATTTCGAGTCCTTTTCCTCCTCCTTAATTAATCCATATTTAATTATTTGAAACCTTATTATATAAATATAAGTCATTAGCAAGTCATAATCCACAACCACTAAACTAGGGTACGTGATCAAGCGCTATTCCTTCCTTTTCCAAGTCAAGAATAGCTCCTACGGTTCAAACTTTTGTTTGATTTAACAATCTTCCACAACCCCCACCCTATATATAAGTAGAATTCAATTCAACACAAATCCTTAACACCAATTTGAATATATTCAAATATAACAAAAAAACATGTCTCAAGGCGAATTCGACTTCGAGTCGTTGAACGAGTTCCACGACTCGGTGAACTCGCTCCTGAGTTCACCGGGCATGAAGCTCGAGATCTGTGACCTCGGGCAGGAGAAGCTGGCGCACGACGTCTCAGAGGCGTCGCTCAAGATGGCGGACTCGTGCGCGGCCGCGAAGGACCTCCTCCTCCTGGCGAAGGACCACCTCCAGAGCCTCCAGTCGGCGTTCCGGCGCATCGCCGGCGCGGCCGACCACGCCGCCGGCAACACGATCGCCCCGCACCGCGTGCCGCGGAAGCAGCTGAAGAAGGCCATCATGAAGAGGCTGGACTCGCTCAAGGGGATGAAGAGCAGCTTCTCGTCATCCTCGTCGTCGGCAGCGGCGGAGGAGGAGCGGAGCCTGGTGGTGGTGGTGAGGCTGCTGAAGGAGGTGAGGGCGACGACGACGGCGATAGTGAGGTCGCTGCTGACGCTGATAGCGATCCCGCACCCGGGCGGGAAGGCGGAGTCGGGTCGGAGGGATCCGATATTCCGGATCAAGCTGACCCGGGTCGATAGCCTCAGCTTCTGGGAGAGGTGTGACGTGTCGGATGTCCGTACAATGATGAAGAGGCTGGAGGAGGTGGAGATGGTGGTTGACGACATGGGTGCTGAGCTCGAGGATATGTTTAGGAAGCTGATTAGGACTAGGGCCTCGCTTCTAAACATAATTACCGGTTCATTAATTAATTCTTAATTAGGTATTAATATATAATTAGGGTTAATAATTTTTTTAACTGGCTGCGACTCAAATTAGAGGTCGGGCTAGCTAGCATACGAATATAGAAAAATTGGATGTAGTTGATAGAGAAGCGTCATACTCGTCCCATATTTTTTGATTAATTTGTTCAATAGTCATTCGTTGGTTATCATGGATTACGTGATGACTTCACTTATGGTTTTACTATATTTTGTACTCTGCAAATTATAGTACATTTAGTAAATTCTGATTTTGTCCGGCTATTTTTAGTAAATTCGGCTATTTTTAGTAAATTCTGATTTTGTCCGGAAGTTGCATTCGATTTGTCTTTTATATAATTTGATAATTAAATGCAGAAATATTGTCTTTTATATATATAATCTTTAAAAAAGCCTAGAAGCTAGAGAAAAACATAATATATCGGATGTAATCATGTAAAGCTTCTTTATTATAAGAGCCTGTAAAATTTAATCCATGATAGATCTAAGCTTCTTTATCAGAAGAACGTGGATGCCAGCTCGAGACATGATCTCTATATATCTTGTTATATATGATTGGCGTTTTGGGGTGTTAATTTTAATTAGTGTTATTGTATATATTTATAACATTGATTATACTGTGTATAATTATGTATTTAAAGTAACATGAGTGTAAAATTTGAAAAGAATACGAGTCACAAACATGGGGTTCTTGGTTATTTGGCGAGGTGCAGGCCACAGGAACAAAGAATTTGATCTTCAACTATCAAGTGCAATCAAAATACATATATACTAAAATGTTTTAAAATGTTTTCTTGGAGGAATCTATAAATGAATTTTTAATATATATTCTTTCGAAAAAAAATATATATGAAGTTAAAATACATATGCGCTGGGACCAAATCTTGAAATGCGGTGTCACTAGATGACAAAATCCAAAGATTATACAACAAAATCAACAAAATTGAAGCTTCCTAATTCCTAAATACATATCAGAGTTCTTGTGTGTGTTTGTTTTCTGACGAAAAATACATATCAGAGTTCAATGCCAATCACAAAATTAATCTGTAAGATGTTAAAAGATGTTTGAACTTTATGCAGAGGAGCTCCATTTTAAAGGACAAATTATGTTGGGAGATAAATATAAAATCAATTCATGATAATAGCTAGCTTCACAAATTGAGGTTGTTTGAACAAGTTTATTCTCTGATCAATATGAAATTTGAAAGATTTTGTCCGGATTTAACGTAAGATGGATTAAATCTTCAGCTAAATTATTACTTTTTAAGTCCAAAAATGCAAATGGAAATTTGTAAAGAAAGGAGTGCATAAAAATGAACTTTCTTGCTTTCTTAAATGGACACGGATTTAGAAAAATAATTTTTTAAATCCCCAAAAAAAATACTTTCAAATATAAAATTCAGTATTTTATTCAATATAAACTTACTAATTAAATTTCTTTATAAACTTAATAAATCAGTAGAGGACGAGAGTGATGGCGATGCCCGAGTAGCCTTCTGCATGCTTTCCGTGCATATTTGTTGCAACCATTTGATGACTATCAAGGCGATCTCATGTATTATTCTAAGAGCTAGGTAATTATTTTAATAATATTTATGTTGATTCAAGTCCCATCTCATTAGAGCTTTTTGCTAATAATTGTGAAAAATGGGGCTGTATATGTATTGTTGTTTAGTACTCCATGACTACCTCGAAAACCATGAATTTATAAAAAATTTGGAAGAACTAAATATTTCAAAGCATAATACATTTTGAGATATTTTAGTTATAATTATAGTTCTTTATTGCTCATAGTCATTTATACGTCTTAACATATGGACTTCATCAAAATTATTTTTAATTTATAGTTTTAATTTTTAATTTGTATATATTTGATTATTCTTATTTTTAAATTACAATTAGTTTGACCACTTGAAGAGAAAATTCTAGCATCGTCATTGTTCTTGTTGTTGTTGTTTTATTGTGTTATTTTTAGTTGTAAAATTATCATAGAAAAAAATGGAATATTAAAATTCAACCCTTTAAGTTCTTCCTTTCTTTCCCCTCTTATTTGTTAAAAAGAATTTCAACATTCTTCTTCCTTCTTTTCCCTCTCTAACAACTCATGGTAATATTATTTAATCGTAAGAAAGAGGAAATGGTGATTTTATTTACCGTCATTTTTCCATGACAATTTTATAAGAAAAGAGAATATATTGTAACCTAGTCAAATATGTTGACACAAATTATTTAGTTTGAGCTCCTAAAGTTCTATATGGCCCAAGTTACGCATTTTGAGCCCAAAAGCTATATATAGCTCATGTTGTTTACAAGCCCAAAATTGATATATATGCGGGAGTCCTGCAAATAATGCTAAATTTCTAATATTATTTCTTACATGTTATAAATGTATAGAAAATGATGATAAGCTAGTTACTTTTCGTGAACATCTTATCCTTTCCGTTTAGGTGATTAGGTCAAACTAATATCATTCTTTTTTATTTTAGATATTTATATTAAGTCTAATACTTTAAAGATTGTTATACACATATATAGTTAATCCAACATAGTTAATCACTGCTCAATTTATTCATTTTATCCACAATTTCAACTAAATAAGATGAAATGGAACACCTCGTGCATTAAGTTTTATGACGCTTATTGATTTAATGATACCTAGAATTCCTAGAGTAAGTACAATACAACTATACATGCAAGTTCATAATTTGTACAACACAGTACCGTTTATTGTTATGCGCAAGGTAGTTTTGAGGAAAGCATAGATAGATCCAAAATTTCAGAAGAGTTTGTTGAGTAGTTTATCTTCTTACTCAATTGTATAAGAATTTAGGAAATGATATTCTTTCAGCTTAATAAACTCAAACATCTTAAATAAGACAAGACAGTAGGTGTCACTAGGGCTATGACTATCAAAACATCCATGTGGAAATTGTGTGAAAAACACTCCACAGTCCAACTACGCCTACAATTCGTACAGCTCATTAAAAATGCTAGAAAACTAAAAAAAAAAAACCGGCCCAAATCTATGATATGAGCTCTTCAAAAAGCTATCATTAGTATGTTACAAACTATACCAAAAAAAGCGGCCATAACGATAAAATTTTCCATCCGCCAGAAACAACGTTAAAAATGTGTAATAATGGCAAGTTCTGTCGCAAAATTGGGCGCCGTAATGACGGACAAATCCATTACCTAATTTATATTGACGATCTTTTCGGTCCGTCATGACTCAGTTCACAAAATTAATTTTCAGCAAAACATCATTCCGTACGTAGACGTCTTTTTCATAATAAAATTCACGACGGAAGATAAATAATTGTAATAAAATTAAGTTAAAATCATATCAAAATTTAAATTTAATTAAATAGCAACATTATATTATTTTTATTCACGAGATAATTAATTGTAGAGAAAATGAGACAATTGTATTAGTAACTACCACAATATTACTATATATCTAGATATATAGGAGTAATATTGCATGTTCTATTAAACATACAATATAAAATTTTTGGTATATATACTTTCTTTTTTTTTTTGAAAGTAATATACAAAAAATATCAATAGGTTTATCTTATCGGTCAAACGAAATTTGAAAAATCAATCATCTTATGATAATTAAATTTGGAAAACCGATCATCTTATGATAATTAATTAAATTATTGATAAGTTCCACGAAAAATAATTGATAAAGAGGATGTTTGGGTTGTTGGTCTCTTGCACCACGTGGTGGGGGAATATTAGTATTTTTTATTTTTCTCAAATCGTATGTGGCTACTGATTTTCTCTCCAAAAGGTCCCTAGTTTACGTGTGACTGGATTTGAAGAGGATATGTGTTGACTGGATTAATTAGGCTCTTTTGAAAAAGTGGTGATTGCGGTCAAGGATAGAAAGAGATATCCTTTTGGTGCAAGGAGTTACGTTTCAAAAATGAAGTGAGAGAAGGGTATATATGAAAGGAGGAATGGTTGGGAAGAGCTTGTGTGGTGGAACTATTTGATAAAACTTGTGCTTTCATCTCATTTGATTTAATGGAAATATTAGTAAGGAAGTAGGGGAAGAAGATGAGATAAGAATTTTGCATGATAAATGGGGAAGGTATAACAACTTGGCAACATAGCCTTACTAGTTTATTTAGAAGGTTACAAAGATGTTTGTCTCAATGATAAAGTAGAATGGGTTGGAGATATTGTGAAGTGGGTGTAAAGTTGGAGGAGGGATTTATTTGAGTGGAATATTTTCTTGTTTATGAGTTTAATTTAATCAACTTAAAATAAGAGATCGATCGGTACCTGAAAATGAAAAATAAAAGTTTTAGAATTTATACCTTGAGATCAGCTTACAATGCCCTATACAATTCAAAAAAATATATGGTTCAAGCTTACTTCAAGTAAAACAACAACTATGCGTTGAAAACATCTTCTGAATAGAATTCCGACTCGACAAAACTTTACGAAAGAGGAGTGTTGTTCTCATTAATGCATTTTGAGAACAAAACTCCTCTTTTCCAAGTATACACATGAACTCATATCTAAAATCTTAAAAGCCATAATTTAAGAAATTCTGTATACTCCTATCTATATTCTATAATTAATTTCAAATGGGTATTAAAAATTATACAAACACGTGTACAACGTGTCCCCGCGTCAAACACCCCAAACTTCAACCATTCCAAAGACCATATAAATTTCTGTGGCATCAAATAATTTTGCGCACTCAATATAAAGTTATAACCACTTTTCCCAGTCATCATATCATACTACCACTCACCTGCGACTGCAAATCTTCAACACTTCATTTATCCAATCAAAATCCTCATTGCCCATCTTCAATGGCGGAATCCTCATCCCCAATCACCGATCCGCGCAGTGGATTCTGCAGCGCCAACTCCACCTTCTACAGCAAGCGCAAGCCGATCCCCCTCCCCGCCAACCAATCCCTCGACGTCGCCACCTTCATCTCCTCCCGCGCCCACCACGGCGAGGTCGCCTTCATCGAATCCGCCACCGGCCGCCGCCTCACCTTCGCCGATTTATGGCGCGCCGTGGACGCCGTCTCCACCTCCCTCTCCGCCGAATTCGGCATCCGCAAGGGCCACGTCATCCTCCTCCTCACCCCCAACTCCATCTACTTCCCCATCGTCTGCCTCGCAGTCATGTCCCTCGGCGCCGTCATCACCACCACCAACCCCCTCAACACCGCCGGCGAGATCGCCAAGCAGATCGCCGATTCGAAACCCTCACTCGCCTTCACAATCCCCCAGCTCCTCCCCAAACTCGCTAATTCGAATCTCCCAATCCTCCTCCTCGGCGCACCCCAAATTGGGGGAAAATCGAGCCCTAGCAAGCTTAAAATTATCACTTCAATCGAGGAGATGATGAGGCGCGAGCCGAGTCCGAGCCGAGTCAGGGAGCGAGTCGACCAGGAAGACACGGCGACGCTCCTCTACTCCTCCGGCACCACCGGCGCGAGCAAGGGCGTGGTCTCCTCGCACAGAAACCTAATCGCTATGGTGCAGACCGTCGTGAGCCGCTTCAAATTGGACGACGGTAAGCACACCTTCATCTGCACGGTGCCGATGTTTCACATCTACGGATTGGTCGCCTTCGCGACGGGGCTGATCGCGTCCGGATCGACGGTGGTGATCCTGTCGAAATTCGAGATGGACGAGATGCTGATGGCGATCCAGAAATTCTCGGCGACGTACCTGCCGCTGGTGCCGCCGATCCTGGTGGCGCTGGTGAACAACGCGGACAGCATAAGGAGGAGGTACGATCTGAGCAGCCTGCACTCGGTGCTGAGCGGAGGCGCGCCGCTGAGCAAGGAGGTGATAGAGGGGTTCTCGGAGAAGTACCCAGGCGTGGGGGTGCTGCAGGGGTATGGACTCACTGAGTCCACTGGGATCGGAGCCTCCACAGACTCGGTGGAGGAGAGCCGGAAGTACGGGACGGCGGGGCTGCTGTCGCCGAGCATGGAGGCCAAGATCGTTGACCCCGAGAGTGGCGCGGCGTTGCCGGTCAACCGCACCGGCGAGCTTTGGCTCAGGGGCCCCTCCATTATGAAAGGTACGGATATCCATCTTACTATTATAAAATTAATATTTGCACTAAAAAGTGAAAGAAACATAGGAGTATAATTTTTAATCGGTTTGTCCCATTACAAGCATCCATATAACTAAGGGCACCGAGATTAAGAAAATAAGTACTCCCTCTGTCCCATTCTTCTTGTCCCGCTTTCCTTATTGGGCCGTCCCATTCTTCTTGTCCCATTTCCTTTTTT
>JAYJMF010000031.1:131381-147245 GCA_036873715.1 Salvia sclarea
TATATATATAATATATATATTAGTATAATAAATTCTCACCTGCTAAAAGGGTTTATGCCTTTTCAATTATTGCAGTAGCTTAAGTCAAAACTTAATTTTGTGTGATAAAAATAGTTTGCAGCTTAGCTATATTAGAGTTTGTATTTATGTCAAAGCCAATGGTGGGATAAATTGGCACATGGATTTTTAATAATATGAATGAATGAATGCACATGGGCTGTTACATCATAAATTTGTCTAGATCCACTTTTTATCTTGCCGTATGCTGCTACTCTGCTTTCCTAATCTTCAAATATAGTACAAAATGATTCAGTTAGACAAAAAGAAATTATCATTATTAAAAATTAGTGGAACTAGTGGTATTTTTTCTAGCTGTGAAGCACAAATATGGATGACGCATAACATATACTACCATATTGTATGTATAATCTCATATTTCGTTTCTACAAATGTGCGGTGTAATATAAGTCAAAAGTAGAAAAATATAATATCAAAATGTTGAGACATGTTACTTTTAGTTGTCATTTAAAAAACTATTTCAGCTTTCATACAGCATGAAACGCCGTTATTGATTTTGTCATTTATCCAACTATGGTTTCTATTTATAGACGAGACTGGAAAAATGCACTGTGCTTGACGCTTTCATCACTTCTATTTTGCTGGATTTTTGCATCTTTAATTGTGTTATTCCTCGGGTTAACAAAAAGGATAAAAGCACCATTTTGCCAGCTCGAATCAATCTGTACATGCTACTATAAATAAATCTAGTAAAAGTATAGTATTTCAACATTCAACACAACCCTAGTGATAATTTTTGACTAAAATGTAAAACAATTTTTTTTAATACATTTTCGATAAAATTCTTTTAAAATTAAAAGTTTATATATCCACGGAACAGGAACGGAGTGCAAAACCGGAGGAACTCGTACGAGGATGGCGTGCTCGGGACGACATGCCCGATCCCGCCGGGCCGAAACTTCACATACATTCTACAAATGAAGGATCAAATAGGGAGTTTCTTTTATTTCCCATCATTGGCAATGCACAAAGCTGCAGGTGGATTTGGAGGCATTAGAATCATGAGTAGGCCTCTAATCCCAGTCCCATTTGACCCACCAGCAGATGATTTCACTCTCCTAATCGGAGATTGGTACAAAAATAATCACACTGTAAGTATCATTAAAGTCATTGACATCTTTTATTTAGCTCTAGTCTTTATTTGCTATTATTAGGAATTTGGTAAATTTCCAGCTTTCTTGACAATATTTGGAGTAATTAATCAAAACATGAAGCCAAATTAATAAATTGCTAGTTGTCACATGAGCAATTGTCAATCATTATCAGTAGACTAGACACTTACGGATTCTTCCAAAAAATTTATTTTGAAGAAACGATTCTTCCAAAATTCCTAGAATATTAGGACACGCGAGAAATTTTGATGTTGAAAGAAAAATAAAATGGAGAATAATATACTCCACAATAACATTTTTCCACGTTTTATAAAATAAATTTATCGTTTTCTGAATTTTTGACATTATACTATTATATAAAACAATTGTTTTTATTTGGGATGTCGGTAATGTAGTGGGGAGTGGGGACCATCGACTAACAGCTAATGTATACTTACTCCTTAAAGGGCCGGGCCCGATTATTTATGGCCCATATGTTTTAGTGGGCCTACCCAATTAATTAACTACCAGTCTTCCACTACTTTCTAGTGCATTTACTATGTCATCTGTAATAACGGTCTTGAAATGCTACATTTCATTAATTTCATCAACTGACGTCTCAATGTCCACATACATACAATTTTATATAAATGTGTGTGAAGTGGACAAAAAATGTTACATAGTGTTAAAGTTGTTATACACTTATGGATGATGCCAACATGTTTTGTACCTAGTCAAAGAATAAAAGTTGAATTTGTATACCAAGAAACATGAAAGTCTTAGATATTCTTTTAGACTTTAGACATAGGAAAACATTTTAAGTCGAGTAAGCATTTCATAATTCAGCTAAATTATATTTTCTGCGTCTGCCACTGCCGACATGGCTTTGACGTTTTGGTAATGTAGGTCTTGAGGAAAATTCTCGACCGAGGCAGGAAACTTCCGTTCCCCCACGGCGTCCTCATCAACGGCAAAGGCCCCAATGCCGCCGCCTTCACCGTAGACCAAGGTAATCAATCACATCTAAACAATGTCAAAAGGTTTTGAAGAAGCTAAGTTTGTACTAAAAAATGCACAATGACGATGGATCGCAGGAAAAACCTACCGCCTTCGGTTATGCAACGTGGGACTGCAGAACTCCATCAACTTCCGCATCCAGGACCACAAGATGAAGGTGGTCGAGGTCGAAGGGACCCACACGCTGCAGATCAGCTACTCGTCCCTCGACATCCATCTCGGGCAGTGCATGTCCGTCCTCATCACGGCCGACCAGCCCCCCAAGAACTACTACGTCGTGGCCTCCACCCGCTTCACCTCCCAAGTCCTCACCAACACCGGCTACTTCCGTTACTCCAGCTCCAACACCCCCGCCTCCGGCCCCCTCCCCGGTGGCCCCACCACCCAGATCGACTGGTCCCTCAACCAGGCTCGCTCCTTGAGGTACATACATACATACAAACATACATAACACTCTGCATTCCCCCACAATCATCGGGGGGTGCTGGGGGGGCCCGAGCACCCCCAATCATTCTCCCTTCCCCTGTTTCCTCCCCTGACTAAAATCATCATTTCTTCCCCTGCAGGACTAACCTGACGGCAAGTGGGCCGAGGCCCAACCCGCAGGGGTCGTACCACTACGGCATGATCCCCACGGTGAAGACCATCCGCCTGGCCAGCTCGGCCGGGCAGGTGAACGGCAAGCAGAAGTACGCCCTCAACAGCGTCTCCTTCGTGGCCCCCGACACGCCCATGAAGCTGGCCGACTTCTTCAAGATCGACGGAGTCTACCGCCTGGGGAGCATCTCCGAGTCCCCCCGCGGAGCCGGGATATACCCCGACACGTCCGTCCTGGGGGCGGACTACCGCACGTTCATCGAGATCGTCTTCGAGAACTACGAGAACATCGTGCAGAGCTACCATCTGAGTGGATACGCCTTCTGGGTAGTCGGGTGAGCTCTCAAACTACAAACACCCCTTCATCTCCCGCAATAATAGTTTCTTATATTATACTAACGAAACGAAAAAAACAGAATGGATGGAGGGCAATGGAGCTCGGGCAGCCGGAGCCAGTACAACCTCCGCGACGCGGTGTCTCGTTGCACGGTGCAGGTGTACCCGAAGTCGTGGAGCGCGATCTACATCGCCCTCGACAACGTGGGGATGTGGAACCTGAGGTCGGAGTTCTGGGCGAGACAGTACCTCGGGCAGCAGACGTACCTGAGGGTGTTCACGGCGTCGACGTCGTTGAGAGACGAGTATCCGATCCCGAAGAATGCGCTGCTCTGCGGGAGGGCGAAGGGGAGGCACACGCGCCCCTTTTGAAAATGGAAATGAGGCAAATTGAATTATTTGGATTGCTGAATCTCGCAGCAGCTTCAATGATGATTTGCAGATGTAGGTCTCTTCTCTTCTCTATATGCAACTGCAACGCAAGCACTTCCTTCTTCCACTACTTGCTTCTTCTTTTTCTTCCTCAATGTTTTTGATTCAGTTAATGACCTTACCTCGAGGTCGCATTCTTTTTAGTTTCAACCTACTGGATGTTGTATCTTTCTTTTTCCTTTTTTCATATTTATGGATGGTTTTTATACAATCATATATAGTTAAATAAATTGAAATTTAATTCCACATGCATATCAAGCCTTTATTTTGTACGCTAAAGTATTGGCACACTGCAAGTGTACGGGTGCATGAGGCACATTCCCTTCATATTCCATAATCTACAAAACATGTAATGAGATTGGGATGACACATGTTTTAATAAAAGTTGAAATGATGATGGTGTTGTTTAGTGGAGAAAAGATCTCACTTTTTAAAAAATAGGAGTGTGTTGATTAGAAGAGATATGTAAATAAAGTGAAAAAGTGAGGATAAAAGGGTAAAATAATTTGACTAAAAATGGAATGTATCTATTCTTTGGGGAGAACGAAAGTAGTAAAAAATGTCTATACTTGTGGGACGGAGGGAGTATTAATTACACAACAATAACTTCCTTAATAGAGAGGAGCACTGGAAGGAGCAAAGACAATCATCGAAGAGGAAATCGCGCCAAAATTAGAGATTTCGAGAACCCGAAACCCCTTTTGCATAGCTGATTTTGGCTGTCAAAAACTCTTTTTCGGCCGGGGGCATAATCACCGATCTAAGCCATCAAACCAAAACACGAATCCTTAAATCTCAAAATCCCAGAATGTCCGTCCTCTTCGACAACATCTTCACCAACGATTTCGACACAATTCTCACTTCACTTCTATACTAATAGAAAAATGTATACGTGACAAAATATGGATTGTCTATTATCTTTACTACATATTATATTAAGAAGAATATATATATTAATGCATCACATATACTGATATACATTAAAAGTCTATTTCTATGCGATTCCATCTTCCAGAACTATATTAAAAACCAATGTGTGTTCCAAAAAAAGATTTGATTCAAAAAGTATTACGTATTAAAATATATTAATCCATTAGATATACATTTAATTCATACAAATTACAAAGTCTGTATCAAGATAATACAAATTGTGAATTTTTGAATTATATTTCAATATTAATTTTTGGGTTGTACATTTCATTCACGTAAATCAATATTGATTGTTTTCTTAGTTAAACTTGAGTGGTTGAGGGAGATTGTTGATTCGAAAAAGGATAAGTAATAAAATTCCTTTTTCTCAAAAAAAAAAAAAAAAGACTTAGAGGGTTTAGGGTTACTCACATGCACTTCAAATAAAGTTCGATAAATCACACTAATCTCAAGTACTATCGTATCGGCTTCATTGATTAGCGTATCCCTGGTTCTAAATCATGTGTTAGCCATCACCTCTAATTTCAACTCAAATCAACACAAAAAGTCATGCTCAATTGTGTGTTAGTTTAGTGGTAAGAGGTTAATGCCTAAGGCCAAAGATTTTGAGTTCGAGTCCTCTGTGACGCGACCTTTAAATTTATGTACTACTTTAACAAAAAGATGAACCTCAAACAGATAAATCAATCCAAGAACGGAGGTGGCAAAGTAGTTTTGGGCTAAATTAGTTGAGTCTGGCCTCCTAAACTATATCCCAGCCCAACCCATATTCAATATATGCTACCTAAAACTTTAAAATTTGAATATAAGTGATAAGTACAGACTTTAAAGCTGAAACTACTACCCCACAATAGTTTTTTTTGTGATGTTACTAAGTCAATTATAGATTTATATATAACCATAATAAAATCTATCAAGCTAAATAAAATAAGCACAGAAACTCTGGGCTCTCGAGGCCCGACATTTTGGGCCTCTTTTTTTATAGCCCAACCCGACCCTATTTTTGTGTGCCGGGCCTAATTTTGCCGGCTCTAGTTAGTACTTAAATCAAAATAAATTTAAATACGAAATATCCATCTACATTCTACAGTACTTTATAATCCTTGAATAATAAACAAACTAGCCACGCATGTTCATGGTCACTAATAATACCAATAAAAGAATAGAAATTTCCTAGCGCCTTCTTTATTGGTTTGATGCTTTCAACTTGAATATCTCGATTTATCTCGTCACTTCTCTTCCAAAAGCATCAAGCCTCCAACAAAAGATGAAAACTGTGAGGAAAAAGAAAACCAAATTATGGACTGAGCCACTCCACTTAGGGATGGGCTCCACTTGAACTGACCCGACTCATATCTACAGTTTGATTTTATTATTTATATTATTTGTATTTTATATTTTTAACTTTTATAACTATATATATTTGTGAGATTATATTTTATATTCTATAAAAATATATATACAAAACATTTTATCCCACGTTCAGACATTCATTTCTTCAATAATTATATGCTTTATCTATATTTAATTAGTAATTAGTATATCTATTTTTCTTTTCATTATCAGGACTTTAATGAAAAAGCAACTTGATTACATGTGCATTAAAATATTTATATACACTATGTATTGAAAAAGGTTCAAATGAGAATTCATTTTTAAATTTAGAACTTAGAATAATTTTCAAACATCCGATCGTAAATATCTGTGGTGAATGTATTATTTGGAGTTTTGTAATTTTGGTGTCAATTGTAGTAACTTTTTCATCTAGTTACATTATTTATTATTCATAGGCTGATAGGCGTTTTCACATTTTGAATGAAGTTTAGCATCCTACAAAATCATGTCAATATCAACTTAGTTAAACAGTGTTTCACAATCAAAATTGTCAATGTCATATTCAAGCATTGAACAAACCAATTCAAGATTCAAGGGGTACAATGGTCAAAATGCAAAATAGATAGTAAGTGATAAAAATTAAATTAATTGGATAGGATTATTTTTGGAAGGAAATTCAAAATTGGATCGGAATTGATCACGTTTCACACCATCCTTTCTTAAATAAGAAAATTGGGAGAAAAAATTGACTGTTTCCATCATCTCATCTCTAAAAGCCCATACTTCATATTCGCAATTCCCCATACATTTTGGAAGTATTAAATTATTACACTCATCCTTTCTCAATTTCTCTTAATTTTGAGAAACTTCTGCAAATTTGTTCCACTCAAAATTCATCCATGGCGGAGAAGATTGATCCCCATCTCGTTACATCATACGAATTCCCACAGGTACAATTAACCTCAGCTTTCTCACAGTTTTTGTTTCACTGTAGATTTTTCTCCTAATTTGCCTTATTTTAATTCCCTCTCCTAATTTTGGCGGTGAAAACGCGCAACAGGCAACGTACAGCTACACTGAAAGGTAAGCTGAGCAAAAATGGAATACTGTGGTTTCTATTGCTCATAAATGTGATTCAAGTGTTGGTTGATGATGAACAGAGACGCTGCAGTGTATGCGCTTGGTGTTGGAGCTTGCTCGAGAGATGCGGTGGATCATAAGGAGCTCAAATATGTTTATCATCAAGATGGACAGCAATCAATTGAGGTACTTACTTTTAAGGATAAATTACTCTCTCACTTGGGATTGATTGAAAAATGAAAGCGAAATGGTGTTTTCTCTTAAGATCAATTAAATGCTTAAGAGTTTTTTTTTTTTTTTTAGGTACAGTAATTGCTGATATATGCATATAGTTCCCCATTATTACCACTCAAAATAGATTTGTGCTACTTTTTTCTTCTATTTATTTTAACTTGCTCTCTGATTTTCTCTATATGTGTTTCACAAAAATGTCAAAATTATTATAATCATCACTACTACATAATTAAAGAGCTTGTTGGACACTATTTTTAATCCAAGGAAGATATGGTGATTGATCCACAAAGTCTAAGTTAATGGTGTTGAAAGTAGTAGTTTATGTAGAACTATGATGTACTCCACTAATAGTAATTTGAGTAGCAGTTAAATTTGAGGGCTTGAGGATTGACTACCCCGCCCACGTGGCATTGCCACATCAGCAGTGGGAGAACGTGCTCACAGTGGGTAGGGTAGCGATTCTATGTCTGAATCCCATTTAATCATAAGCAATTTTGAGAGTAGAAATTCAAGGTTGGCTTACTCAGCTTGGTTTCAAATTTCTTTCTCTAACTTATCTGTTCTCACTCCCTTAGAAGTTTGTGTATGTGTTCAACTGGTAAAGAAAATCTATATGTATTTTTTTCATGCAGGTTTTGCCAACATTTGCTAGTCTATTTTCTGTTGGAGTTCTGCCATGGCTTGCACAAATGCCGGGTTTGGCGTAAGTGTTTTGTTGATTTCTCCTGGCAAGTTTGTATTCTTTACGTTATATATACTGCTCAAGGAATCTTGGTTGTGTAGCTTTAAGTATTTTCTGGCATTTTTCATTTCCAGATTTGACCCTCGTCTTCTATTACATGGGCAACAGTACATCGAGATCTACAAACCTCTTCCTTCTAATGGTTGTGTAAGGTTCTTACTCATCTTATCTTAGATTGTTATCTATGAGCATGTGTTTTAGCTCTCTCTCTCTGCTTGCTGGAGCTCATTAGTTCTTGTGTCTATTTTGATACAGATACTAAATAAGGCGACTGTATCTGGTTTGCATGACAAAGGTTTGCTTCAAATATTAAACCAAAAGCACTTCTCAAAATCTAACTTCTAACAAAAATCATTATTTTGTACTTATCTATTAATCCCCCCGTCCCATTCATAATGATGTCCCACTTTCCTCTCTTGTGTGACTAAGACTTTCAGGCTATTGTATGTTTTTGTTTTGCTTACAACTTTTACTTTCTTGCTCGCGGTTGAATATTCCATTCAGTAAAGATCATATTTGGATTTCCTCTCAGGTAAGTCAGCAATTCTCGAGATTGAAATTTCAAGTTATGAAAAAGAGTCTGGTGTATTGTTGTGCATGCAACGGTAAGGTTTCATATGTGCAGCCATATATATCTATTATTTTAATGCTTTTCTTTTACTCTATTTTATTGTATGTTATCCCATAGGTTGAAACATCTTTATATGGTTTAATAGGATGTCTCTCTATTTGCGGGGTGCTGGTGGATTCTCAAAGTCATCCCAGCCTTACTCTTTTACCAAATCCCCTTCGAGTCAGGCATTGATGTATAAAATTCCTAAAGGTCAACCATTTGCCGTATTTGAAGAATGCACACAGCCATCACAGGTATGTGGGGTTTTATTTATTGGACCAGATATAGTCATTCGCTCAGAAGCACATGAGTGAATAGGAATAAAGAAATGATAAAAGTAAAAATAGTACTATCAAAGATTCTTAGATCAGCAGTTGCAGTGATAAATATACACAACTACATGGGATTCATTTCTGTTGTTAAATGAGAGGGACTGAATAAAGCTTATACTCACCATAATAATTTAATGGTTTTCATCATTGCTAAAATATAATATGTAAGTTCATTTCATTATGCAACTGAATAAGATCGACATTACTGGGCATTGAGCTTAAGATTATGAAAACTGAAAAGTAAATATCGATGGATAGATGAATTAGGTCTAAGCACTGCTGATGTGTAATTATGAGTTGTTATTGACTTATTTGCTTGTCTTAAGTGGACATTTGCTTTCAATTGCAAAAGAAATAGTTATTCTTACTCTTCTCCATCTTGGGCTTTTTATATGTAAAAGTGGCCGTGATAAAAGCTGACGAATGGGTAATTTTGCAATGTATACTAGATTCTCAGTTGCTGCAATGTATACTAGATTCTTTTGAAAATTTATTGTTTTTGATATGGATTAAATAACACATCGACAGTCACTTCCAAAGGCCTTGGAAGCGTTTGAATATCATTGAATTTTTAATTTTTGAAATGAATGATGCAGGCCCTCCTTTACAGACTTTCTGGTGATTACAACCCATTGCACTCTGATCCTAAGATTGCTGAAACCGCTGGGTACATACTAAACCAAAAGACTCCTAAACTCTGGTTGCTTTTTCCTGTTTTTTAGCATCATAGATTATTTCTCCGACCTCCTTAGTTACCGTATAAGTTTGCTCGAGATTTGATGCTAGTATCATGCTGTCTGTCTGATGCCATTTGCACGTTGTTAAACTGGATCAGTCTTTTTTAAATTTGATTTATATAGATTCTCTCGTCCAATCTTGCATGGACTGTGCACACTCGGCTTTGCAGTCAGAGCCATCGTCAATAGCATCTGTCGTGGAGACCAGAATATGATCCGGAGCATTACTGGGAGATTTCTATTACATGTCTACCCAGGCGAAACATTGATAACGGAAATGTGGGTCGAAGGATTGAGGTAAACACGATTTTTAACTCTTAAACTAGTTATAGATGAGATGAGATGAGATTGTGTACTATATACATGACTCCAGCTTACGAGCGGGTGCAATGTGCAGAGTGGTTTATCAGTTGAAGGTCAAAGAACGAAACAAGGCTGTGCTTTCTGGCGTCGTTGCTCTTAGCCACTTTGCCTCATCTCTGTGATCTCGCGTGATGCAGTCTAAGTTTGCTTGTGGATTATGTGCCTCTGAATAATATGGTCATTTGTTGTACCCGTTTCATGGAGAACCTAGCGATTTTAAAGCTTGTGACAAATATTGTTATAGATATTGAGACTTTAGATTTTACCATGGGTATTAGTGTCCACGTTGTAATTTTATAGACCGATCCTTAAATAAAGGAGGGCATAGACTAATGATTGCTTTGTTATTATAAATATAGCATAATTATGTAACATTATCGAATGGAACATAACACGGGCACAGGCTAACTTGATTGTTAATTTTGCCACATAAAATAAAAGACGTCGAAATTACATTTTTTAACATTAAATATAAGCTCCTTCAAGAACTAAAGAAAAAAATACTATCTTTAATCTCTCCTGACAATTGCGGAAAGGATTCAAATTGAATACATAATTCTAGCAACAAATCTTGACAAGCGATGTCGTTTGTCTTATGTGATGAAGGTTGACGGCCAAGTCAGCTTCTATTAGTTCATGTCACGTTTCCTTTAACGTCATTACATAATTAGTTATAAATGTAATAATGTGTAGAGTTATATAAAGTGTACAAAAGTTAGTGTATAAGTGATTATCAACTCTATTCCATTGATTATTTTTACTATGAAAGCAGAGATATATTTCTGCAAATTTGAACTTAGCCTGTATTCTCAAACTATAGTTATAAATTAGGCATTAAGAAACTATAATCAAAAGGGCGAATCAATTTTGCTATATCCAGCTCCCTTCCTAGCAGTCTCCAATTCACATCTATGATTTGCTACCATCCCAGCAGCAATATAAGCAGCAGCAAGAGTGAGTGAATCAGCTCCATGATTTTCATCCATCCCTTCGAGCTCTGCCTTCACGCGCTCGGCCAACTCCACGTTGCCATACACTCTGCACGCTCCAAGCAATGCGCGCCAAGCAGTGGCGTCCCTCTCGACTGGCAATCCTTTGATCAGCTCGTACGCTTCCTCCAGCAACCCGGCACGGCCCAAGAGATCGATCATGCACCCATAGTGCTCGATCCCTGGCTTCAGCTCATACATTTCCACCATCCTCTTGAAACACCTCAATCCTTCCCTCACCAAACCTCCATGGCCACAAGCACTAACAACTGCCAAAAATGTCACTTCATTGGGCACGACGCCCTCCTCCTCCATTCTATGAAAAAGTGCGACTGCACGATCTGCTCGCCCGTGCACTCCACAGCCGGAGATCATGGCCGTCCAGCTCTTCACGTCTTTAGACACCATTCTATCAAAAACATCGACCGCCTTCTCGAGCAGCCCACTCTTGGCATACATGTCTACTATTGCTGTGCCAAGAACTGCATCCAATGGCAACTCCTCCTCGACATAACCGTGCACATACTCGCCTATTCCCAGATCCCCAGAGGCGGAGCAAGCGGAGAGCAACCCTGCCAAAGTAGAAGATGTGGGACTTACACAGTGATCCTTCATCAATCTCAGCAACTCCATTGCTTCTTCAAGAAGACCACTTCTAGCATAGCCATCAATCAAACAGTTCCACAACACAACATCTCTTTTCACATCGATTTCATCAAAGATCCGACGAGCAGAGTGCATGCGGCCATGCTTCCCATACATAGAAATCAAAGCCGCGACCACGTTCAAATTCGACAAGAAACCAAACTTGGAGCAAGATCCATGTATAGACTCTCCCATCCAAACATTCGACGACTGCCCTGCAGCCGACACGACGCTCAGCATAGTAGTCACACTGACACCAAAACTATCTCTACACAATAGCTTAAACAAATCCAAAACCAAACCATATTCCTTCACGCAAAGATACCCTCCCATTAAAGTATTCCACGAAACCAGATCTTTCATCACACCCATTTCATCGAACACTTGTCGTGCACCTTCAGTTTTGCCACAAACGCAATAGAAATGCAGAAGGGCATTCACCACATTCAAAACCAAATCAAACCCAGACTTCAAAACAATCGTATGAACTCCGAGCCCGGCCCGGAGCTCCATCAAACGGGAGCAAGATTTCAGAACCGAAACGAATGTAAACTGATCAAAATCGAAATCTTGGCCGTGATTTTCAGCCCTCATGCGATTGAACAAAAGGAGGCCTTTTCTGGGATCACCGCTGACGGAGTGGCCACGGAGCATGGTGTTGAACATGTAAAGGTTGGGGATTTTGATCTGTTTGAAGATGGAGTCTGCGTAGTTGATGTCCTGCATAGAGATTTGGGCGAGAAGCTTGCTCAGTGGGAATGGGATTTGGTCGAGACCAGTCTTGAGCATAAAACAGTGAATCTGAGCAGTTTGACAGAATTGATCGCATGATTGTAGAAGGGAGATGAGATTCTGGTGTTGAATGTCTGAGGAAATTGTTGAGTAGTAGCGATTGACGGACCAGTGTTTGAATCCGCGCCAACACTGCGACGTAATATCTCTTTTGAACATAAGCTGAGATTTTTTTCCACCAAAGTGTTACGCAATTTGAATTTGCTTTCAGATAAAAGAGTAACAATAGTAATAATCCATTACATCCATATGAAAGCAAATGTCCACTTCCCTCTCAATACTTATATATTTATTTATAAGGATTGAAGGAAGATATAAATTAAATAATATTCGCACCAGCCAGGGGTTAGAATATTTATAAGGATTCAAAAAGCCTATAAATTAGATAGGGGCTCTAAAATATTTATAAGGATTTCCAAAAATTAAAATATGTATAAAGATTCAAAGACAATCTAGATCACATAATATTACTCAGAATAAATGAATCAATATATGTATAAACAAATAAAATATAGATCACATAATATAAATCAGAGAAAATGTATAAATATAGCCATTTTAAGATAGTAAAAATAAGATTTGACTGTAAATATATAAAGATAAAAATTAGCCTACCAATTCGCACATACAAATTCATGAAATGGTGAATAAATAAAATTGTAAATATTACTAGTATTTATTAAAAATTCAGTATAAAAGATTATACTCCTACCATTATTAAGACGGAAGAAGTATAATGAACGCGCCAGGTAGGGGTCGAACCTACGACTTTCTGCTTAGGAAACAGACGCTCTATCCACTGAGCTACAGGCGCCTCTTGTATTATGTAGTTATACGTAAAGATAAAATTAGTGACAAATTACGCCCACAAGCATCAAGAGCTATGCTATTATTTTGTCCCTTAATGATATGCAATGTTTTTCTTTCACCTGAAGGGCTGAAGGTGTCTTAGATAGGTACTCTTTTATCATCTTTGGGGGCGTTTGGTTTCCTTGATTAACTTTGATTGATAAGGTTAATCAAGTGTTTGGTTTGCATGATTGGGCCCGTGATAGATTATTTGGCCCGCATGTTATCATCCATTTAATCAAGCCAAATTTGGGTTGATTATTAATCAAACCTTCAATTCAGAATGCAAATTTACAAAATTATTTTTTATTAAATTTATTTTAGTCATAATAAGTATGAGGAAATGGATTGAAAGGACAATTTTGGTATTTTGCAATATTTTGGTTATAATCACGTCATTTATCAAACCTTGTAATCAAGCAATCCAAACACATGATTAATAATCCAATCATCATTTATCTTATCAATCTAAATTATCTAATCTATCCTATCAAGGAAATCAAACGTTCTCTTTGTGTTTTGCCCACAAGGTTTTCACCTTGTAGGGATTGGAAAGTTTTAATAGTATCCGGTTTAGAGGTTTTGTTAAGTTTTTGTCCTTTCTTTATTTCCAAATTTCAGACACAGTTTGATTCTTTGTATTCAATATTATGTGAACTTATGGTTATCATTACAAAGTATGTATAAAGCTACAGAGATTTCGAAGATTTATTTTAAGAGTCAAATAAATTCATACATCTCTGTCATAAAGAAAAAGCAAGTTTTATGTAAATTAGGTAATCAAATACTGTAATATCTTGATTCTTGAGCAGCCCAAAGGTAGCTAGTAGCCTAGTAACGGTATAGTATTTATATACATAGTTTGGCAATATTAATCAATTGTAGTCTATGCGTATTTATATACTATCGCTTTGTTGGGCATTGACCTACTCGCTTGATTTTCAGCATAGAATTTAGGATGTTAGTGTTAAGAATACTATAAACATGAACAATAATAACAATTGTTGCCACTAAAAAATAAAAGCACAAAGTATAATTATGATAAACAAGAAAATCATACGAGAATTGGTATAGCTAGCCATGTAGTTCGTCTTTAAAATTAGTTTTGCCAAAGTAATGGGTTTTGCACTACTATTTTCGAACTACAAATACAAGAAATAATTATAATGAACATGTACGTTGCTATTTATGAAAGGAGAATATTTCCCAAGTACAATCAGGCTCACACAGACAAAACAAGCCCGAGCGTCTTGGCTCGGGGCGCGTCTCCCTGAATTAAAATAATACTAATTATTTCTATTATAAAAATAATAAGTAATTCTAGGTATTTTATGTGGATGTCAACGGAGATCTTTCCCTTGCTCATCTGATGCGTTCTACACATATTAAGATCGCTTTAAAATGATAGATTGTGAGAAAATTATAAAGATTTGTATGATTCGTGACGTATAATTAATATACTCAAACCATATAAGAATAATATTGAGCATATTAATCATATGAGAACTTGGATTGAATTGCATATTAGATTGAAAAATAAACAAGTACTCCCCCCGTCTCATTAAACATGACACTCTTTCTATTTTGGGTTCTTCCATAATTCCATTAGTAATGCACAAGCTCAAAAAGCAAATAAATTTCTCTTTAAATAGTCGACAAGAGTTGTTTACCAAAATAACAATGGTTTTTTTTGGATTTATCAAAATTAGTTGTTGAGTTTGATTTCGTAACAGAAAAGACATTTAAGACGTCTTAAATGTTAATGTATCTTATCGAAAAAATGATTTTCGAAGTTTCACTTATTGAAGGACCCATTTTTATTTCTTCGCATAGGACCCCCAAAATATCAGGGCCGACCCCTGTTCCCTCCTTATCGCCCCTCGCGTGGTCGGATTGACATTAACTTTAGGCTTCATGCGTATGATCATTAGTTGTTATTCTAGCTAATAAAGTTGCATGATACATGTTTTAGAAAAATTGTATGAGATTGTTTCGTAACGCAAGGTAATTATAGATTCATTAATCTTTCTATAAGCTAGCGCTAGCAGACATGCATGCAAAGTACACGTGTTCTTGTCTTTGTAGAGTGTTGAATTGTTTTTTCTCAACACACAAGACATCACGCCTTTTCGTTTCGTTTGTTTATTCTCATCCTCAATTGATCGAGCTGATTATCTATAAATATCTAGGATTAATGGTTTCCTTATTTTATCAAGGAAAGTGAGAATTTACCAATTTAGTTTTATGTAAAAATGTAAAATCAAGAATACATGGTAAGACTTTGTATATCTGGAAAATAATTAAGAACATTATTTGGTAGCTAGGTTAAATTTTCATTTCCGTTTACACAGGGTTGTAATCCGTCGAAAAACTCGACGAGAATCATTTTATGCCATGATTTGTAATATTTTTATTAAGAAGTTAGTTTACTCAAATTCGTATAATAGTAGTACTTGTTAATTGTCAAAATTCATTAGATTTTTTGCCTCGCCAGAAATATTACCTTTCAAAATTTATAGTAGTTTACACGATTATCTCACCTTGTTGGAGCGTTGCATGGTTGCCTCGTCAAAATATTACCCAATAGTCCCATCCTGTCTCCTCTCCTCTCGTCCTTATTGCCTCCAATGCAAGGTAGTCTCGTCTCACCTTGTTGGAGCGTTGCATGGTTG
>JAYJMF010000031.1:156840-173778 GCA_036873715.1 Salvia sclarea
TAATGGTGTGATCATGGTGTTATGAGCTTCACTAGTTAGCAGGGCTCCCTTAAACACATATGTAATTGAATAATCATCTCCTGTTGTAGTTTTAAATAAGTCTTGATTGCTTCGTCCTGATAATAAAGCGTGTTAAACTTAATATGGTTTATTTTACACGAAATCCATGGATAGGTGCTACTGGAGTTGGCTAGGAGCAGAAATAAGGTTCCCTTGCCGAAATCAATAGCTGGGCTGGGGATTCCTTTGCCTCCGGAGCAGGACACATTGATCAGCCCCAACTATCAGCTTGCTATCCCAAAGAGGCGTAACACGCAACCGCCTGAGGAAACGGAAGAGGATGAAGAAGCGGCTGATGCCAATTCTAACCCCAATCTGAATCCTTCTCAAGACCGGAGAAATTTGTCTCAAGGAGCTCAGCGCGTTTCGTTTCCCCTTGGGGCCAAACAGTCGAGATAAGTCTCCTATTGTCATATGATTGTAATATTTACATATTATCTATGTATCAAGCAATTGTTTTCGCTTGTATAATGCGCTTAGTTATAGCCAATGGCAGAATATGTAAAATAGCCTCAGAACTTGAATGTATGTTTAGGCAAACTAGCAGAAGAATGTATGTGTAACAACTGTTGGTGCACAATATACCAAGATTATTGCAAACAACCTCCGTAATTCATTTGACATTTTTAATGTTACTGCCTCATTTAGATCTCTCCATACCATGTATTTCGTTCACTTTATTTCATTCTTATTCGTTCATTTCCTATACATACTAACCATATGAATCACTTATTCTTTTAATTCTATTACTATCTAATCCATACCTGCATACATCATACCAACCAAAACCTTATTCATGAAGATGGGAAACCACAACCATGCATTACACACATATTTTATTAAAGTCTAGTCATGTTCGAGTGTAGTCTCTTGGTAAGATGCTTTCCTTCCAATCGATAGGTTAGGAGTTCGATAATCACCTAGAGGTTTAATGTGTGAGTTTGTTTGTTTTTATTTAGTACTAATAAACTTTTGAAAATAATAATAATAATGTGTAAATCATTCAAGAAAGATATTTGAAGTCTGCATCTATTAATATATCATACTTTATTTCTATTTGCTTAATATGTAGTAATACGTAGAAAATCATAGTTATGAAATATATGTATTAATAAAATAAAATCTAAACTATTATCTGAATCCGAAATGACTCTCATACTAGTAATTATATAAATACCACCATCCTACCAATACCATGAAATAAAAATTAAACCTTCAAATGCTTCAACTAGGCGATCAATACCCCCACAACAACAAAAGAGTCATCCCCGGCCACCACTCCTCCACCGCCTTCGGGTGGACACTCCGTCGACGGAGGCGGCGGTTGACCACCATCCGCCTCGGAGGGAATAAGCGCCGCCGCGGTGCAATTCTTGCTAGGGTAGTGAAGCTACAATGGCTAAGGGCAACATATATGTGCATGCTAAATAAGCTCAAAAATCATTTTGTGAAAGAGATGGACATTGAAGGGGCAGAAGAGTCATTTCCGCGGAGGAGATTTTCACAAACATTGGTCCCTGAGCCGCTAGGCTACTCCTGGTGGGTATAATTATTTATGCATATATATTATCGGAATAATAAGGTAAAAATGTAATTTTTCGTTTGGGCATGATTATTAGAATGTGGGACACTACATTTTGTTGTAAGTCTGAAAATTTGTATTTAGTTAAAATTGAAGTCTTAATTTTTAGTGTTATCATACTGTGCATATTTTGATTTCTCAACTGAATAGGGAAAAGTTCAATGACTCAATGACAATAATTCAAATATAATGTGAAGTTAAAGTATTGAGCGACCTATTAAAGCAAAATTACATTTGAAATAAAAGTTTGATGCACTTTTACCATTTAAAACGACACATATATATTTCTTTGTTGGTTTTCTTTTGCACAATTATAACAATAGTCACCGACTCATCAGAAAAGATAATTTAGTAATTTGATTTTGTGAATGTTGTACATATATATTTGATTACGTTACTAGATATGTGTAATGTTTAATGTGGTTATAATCATGCATCAGATGTAAATAGTCTCTATCTAGTGTTAACAAATGTTGTATGTTAAGGAAAATCTATATCTACTAGATATTCAGAGTAGATAAAGTCATAACTTTATTACTAGATTTTTAGAATTATATACTTATTGAGGTGATCTTCTCTGATGATGTCCATACATGAAAATATTATGATTTATGAGTATCAAGTCCAAATTAAATTAATAAAATTAATAAATTCTAGTTAAATAATTTATTATGATTAAATATGGACCCTATTTATCCTCACATGAAGCTTTGCCTAATTTCAATCATTCTACCCTAACTATCCTACCAAAAAACTGAAAAATCAAATAACAAATATATTCAAGCCGAACTCTATAATACATCTAAATGGGCTGAATTTGTGGGCCTATTGCCCACATCTAATCCGGATAAAGGCTTCCTCTTGCTCGACTTATGACTTAGAATAGGAGAGACAAACAATTGGCCTAATGCAAATATTTGTCCAATATTTTTGGATGTCGGAGATAATGTGAAAAGTGGAATAACAAGAGTGAGTTGGGAGAGTAGGGACAAAGTTGCCGTGCTTGGGTAGAAGCTTGCACGTTTTCAAAAGGCTACACGCCTACTTCTCCACACGCATCCACGTGTTTAGGTCCTTCCCCCAATTATTTTGATATTTTTCATTTTATGGGATATTATCATATATATATCCAACTAAGTTTGTAGCCACTATTCGAGGTGTGCTTCTAGTAAATTAACTTCGCACATGTAACTAACACTATAAAAAGAAGTCGTATGGATTTTAGACTTCTACATTTGGTATGAAAGAGTTTTAAATTTTTTGGCACATAACCATCTTTTTTATTTTAAATTTTCTCCACTATATTAACTTTATTAAGAAAGAAAATACAAAAAGAGAAAAGATAAAAAAAGCCCACCACTAGCTTTCTACCCATTTATCACCTTTTTGTGGGGATCTGCGTTCTATTTTGCTTCACCTCTCTCCTCGTTACTTCCTCAACTAAGACTACTTCCATTATTGACATTCCATTGATCCAATATTCAATTAAAATTAATTTCTCTTTTTTACCTACACAACCCAACCTTCATCTTATTCTTATTCTTATTAGTAACACTTACATGATATTATAAATATTTTTTATTTTATTTTAATTGTATTAAAATTATTAGCTATAATAGTTTTAAATGTATTAACAAAATTTAAAACTAAAAATCATTTATAAATTTTATATATAAGATACAATTAAATACCATACATTCATAAAACGAAAATTACAAGAGCTCATATTGCATTAAAAAATATTACCAAATTACAGATAGATATATAAATTTTAAATAACAAGTACAATAATTATTAAATATTAACCATTAACATTTTTTTCAATTTTTAATATTTAAGTGGCACCCAATTAGAGGGTGCCACATAGGCTATGACATTTGAATAGTAGAGTGGCGGTTGACACACCCCCATTGTACAATGTCATGAATTATTCTTTAAATTTAAAAAAAGTTTTCTGTCCTTTTGTGGTGACATTGACAAAAATGTCACCAATGTGGGTAGTCTAATATGTCGATTATCCCATATTACTCTCAATGTGGGTAGTCTAATACGGCAAGAGAAGGCCTCCGCGAAGGATCTTTCGATTCGAAGAGTGTTGTTGCAAATTGATTGCCAAAGTCTCTATAATGTGATGCGAGAATGATATATATGTTACATGGGAGGTTGGGGAGATCCTATGACGGGCAGAGGAATTCAATCAGGTTGAATTCAGCTAGACAAAATGGATAATAGGGAATGAGATAGCCGAAAATCACTCTCAAACGCATTGCAGATCTTGATATAAGATGCATTAGTAACTTAAACTTTCTTAACGAAGTTACTCAATCAACAAGCAATACACGACGATTCAAGATGACTACTTCAAAAGCTCGATTGCCTAAATGGTAATCATTATAAGAGTTAGATTGGTAACTAAAAATAGCATTTTAGTAATTAATAACCACGCCTCTCGCGAGTTCTTTTTCTTTATGGGTCTCGTTTTCTCTAAAATAATGATAATTATAACCAGGGAACATAAACCAGAGTAGGAAACTATATCATATAAAAAGAAGGATAGTAAATCATGAAAATTTTAGATAGTTTCTTTCCAGTTTATTGCTCGTATGGGGGAAACAGAAATTCATGTGATCGAATCTCATGAACAATAATTCGTTGAACAAAATTATTCAACTAATAGGCCAAGAATTAATTATCTCGTCGGAAAGACACGATTCTTTCTAGGACATTCACACTCAATTGGGTAGAGACGGTGCTGATAACGTGTGATAAACTAGAGAGAATGATGTAAAGAGAATATATGTGTCATACAATGAGGAGTAAAGTCTCTATTTTTAGGGAATTACAAGAGTTAGGGTTAGGATTTAGACATCACTAAATAGGGTAGGCCAAACATACCATAAATATTCCATAACACATCTTCGATTAAATTAATGAATAATATGCAATTTTTGCGTTATCTTTTATTCCGTTATCATTATTTATACATACATAACCACAATATATTGAAGAACATAGAACCTTTAATCCAACTCGTTCCAAAGTTAAAGTTCTCAACTTTATCTTCTTCATCTTTTGTTTTTTGACTGATTTTTCATCTTCTTTTAATATGTACTAGTATTTGAGAAATTCTGACTTTATATACTTTTGAATAGGGGTGAGAATCGGGACGGGACCGATACCCGTCCTGAAGTTCCGATCCCGAAAATTGGGGATTTTTATAGTCCCGGTTCTGAACCTGTTCGGGACTTTGGGAGTCCCGAATCCCGAAATGGGATCAAATTTAATCCCGTCCCGGTCCCAATCCCGGATGTAAATTTCCCGAATGTCCCAAATGCCCCGAATTTCTCGAACGGGACAAAAAAAATACTCGAATTTAGAAGAAAAAACTTGCAATATTTAAGAAAAAATGATATATTTATTAGTTTAATTGAGAATTAAAATTATAACCCTAGAAATATATATATATATATATTATTTAATTTAGAAATTAAAATTAAATTTATAATAAAATTGCAATTAAAATTAATTTCGAGAAATTGGGATAGTCCCAATCGGGATTCGGGACTCCCGAGTCCCGAAATTTTCCAAAACTTGAAGTCCCGATCTCGGTCCTTGTCCCAATCCCGAAAAAATGGGACTCGGAATGGGACGGAAATTTCCCAAGTCCCAGTCCCAAATTCCCACCCCTACTTTGAAATTCTCCAGTTGACAAGATTTGAGAAATGAGAATATATAAATTGTGGTGTTTCTCCATTTACATGTGAGTTTTAAATTAATTCATTCAGTAATTTAATATAATGTGATATATGATGGGTTACTCTGCATAATGCATGTGATTAGGCTCTTGATTTTCTATTAATGTACATATCACTTATTTATTGATGAGCATGTTATTCAACGCGTTCACTCAATAATAAAACAATATAAAACCAATTATAACTCGTAAGTCGTAAATCGTAATGATGAGCTAATTTAGTATTGTCAAAGTATTTATGTACATTGTTTTCATTTTAGTGAAGTAACAATCACCTAGACCTAGATTCTTCTTTGATTCTTGAAATGAGATATATTGGTCGACCTAAATTTTATTTAAAAGAATGTGCATATTATTTATAAGTGCAAGGGAGGCATACAAGTAATTATTCCAAAATATTACACGTCAAAATTGATCTTTTCTCAAATGGCCTAAAAATTGTAGAATAAATCTAAATCTAAATATATATTGACGTAGCAGAATTTCATATGGATACAGTTTGTTGCTGATATTTATGGGGACTATGCAATTTGCAAAGCTCAAAATATCAAAGGCCCGTAAATATATATGGCCCCATTTCCCAACTTGCATAGGTAACGAAACAATTACTTGCTCTAGACTCTAAAATTTGGGAAATTACTTGTAAAAGTCGCCATATTTTAACTAACACGCCATCTTTCATTATTTATAGTGCCCATTTTATGTTATAGTAACCCATATAAATATATTTAAGGAAAATTATAAATTAAATCATGAACTTTACCCAAATTTACAATTATAACATGATTTTTGGATCTTTGCAATTAAATACATAAATTTTCATTTTTTTGTAATTACAACATGAGTGTTTTTTCCGACGAACAGAAAATCGAGTCAACACCCACATTCCCCACGAGCAACCCCTCTCCGATCTCGCCCGTCAAGTCCTCGCCGGATAAATTCGGTGCTGACTCAATTTTTCATTCGTCGGAAAAAACACCCATGTTGTAATTGCAAAAAATTGAAAGTTTGTGTATTTAATTGCAAAGATCTAAAAGTCATGTTGTAATTGCAAATTGGAGTAAAGTTCATAATTTAATTTGCAGTTTTCCCATATATTTATTTATGCTTTTAAAATAAAAATATTAAGTATTGTCTATAATGGAGGAGTTTGCGTGTGTTTATTTATCAAGAATTAATTATTCTTAAAGTGTTTTGCAATTTCATTATGGCAACATTGACATTGGTAGTTTGTTTATCATACTATAATTTCGTACCAGTGTTATATCATGTTTAATGTAAAATAACATAAAAACTGTTCTTAAGAAAAGTAGCAAAATAATGACGAAGTAAAAGTACTTGGACCACAAAACTTAACCAACCCCATAAATGTTATTAAAAGAATGACCAAAATAATAAAAATTCTGATCCAAAATAATAAAAGCACCATTTAGACATAAAGTATTGGGGGTTGGTTTCTAGAAGATTGTTTCTAACTCATTAGATGCTAATGCTACCCATCTTATTGTTGAAAATGCACTTATTAGAACAATTTAAGTTTAGTTAAATGGTAAGTGTTGGAATATATAAAACTTCTTTCTATGGAACACACATGCCTTGTGACGAACCAAACCATTAAATTTTATAATTTGAAACTTCAAACTAATCATATGATATAAGTAAAGTCATAGAGATCTTAATCTAGAGCAGCATACTTTTCCAATTATTATAATAGATATAATATTGTTTTAGAAAAAGAAATAGTTAATACTATACTATAAATATCATATAGATTAATAAAGAGATGGTCCCACCGATAAATCAATCTTATCCTATAGCAACATAAATTATTTAAATATGTGTCACTTAAAATGTAAGCAACACGCTAGAAGCTTCCAATGATTGGCAAACTTCTTTAGAAAATTAATTCACTTGTGAGAAAAAGTAATTTAATCATGACATTATGAAGCTAATGGATTATTCCATCTCTGCCCCTAGCCACCCCAAAACCATTATGAAGCTAATAGATTATTCCATCTCTGCCCAAGCAATATTCCAAGAAACCATTTTTTTCAATGTTTTAACCTTTTATTTTAAATCTCGTTTACACTTTTCTTTGCTTTCTTAACATATTTTGGTTTATAAAATTAGGATGGGGATCAGCTAGAAATGTTCCCAATTCTATTAACTAGAAATTAATATAAGATTAATAATCAAAAAATATTTTGTTGTGTGTTAAAAAATATCATAATAATAAAAACATTATTTAACACGTAAAAAAAGCATAATACAAATAAGGTATTATCCTGTGAGTAAGAAAGCACGCCAGATTTAAAAGATCATTATGAACCATCCATTAATCAAGATCAAAGGACAAGATCGATTTTTAGTTAACAAAATGGGGAGGATTTTATTTAGCCCCTCCCTATAAAACTAAAAGCATATAATATAGTTATCTCAATCTCTATTATCTTTCAAAAAAAAGTCATATTACCATTTCATTATTCAAAGGTCTTTCAATTAATACGACACATAGCTTGTAATAACATCGAAATCAATATTTCATGTAACTACTAAGCCATCCTAAGAAACACGGAGGATTATTTGTGAAATTGACTACAAGCCTTAATATAATTAATTCTCTAAAATAGAATTATATTGAAAAATGCACAAACACATCATTATTCAAAAGTCCACATATAAATCATTCCAATAAACAAATAAAGGTAAAAATTCATGTACCCCTGATGTATATATGCATCAACTTGTAATCAAGGGTGATGGGATAGAAATGAGATACATCTTCATATGTGATATATATATCTCGATGTATATGAGTTCATCTCAACAATAAATTTTTAATATAGAGTATTTATTAAAGCTAGCATTAGTAAATCAAAGAAACTACACGATATGTCTATGTCTAATTTTGACATAATTTCGAGCATCAAAAGTTTTAAATTTGGACATATCATCTGAATTTCCGAAATTATTATCACTTACATTGTTGCATTAGACTAATTCGGAACACTATTATTTTTCTAGTACCAGTTGACCGGATTATATTAAAACTTAATTTCAGCTGCAATAAAATGAACTAATAATAGTTATAACTATTATAATAGTGTTAGTATTACTTTAAAACAAAACAAATTGGCCATCAACTTTAATTTCCCTAGAAAGTGAAAAAGAGAATAAAATATAATAAACGCGTCCTAAATTTGCTGCGCTAAAATCCGCATGCCGTTATTTCAGGTACAGTCGGAGGGCATTTTCGTATTTTAGCACCTTCCGTTGGCATAAATGCTCAACCATTTCAGAGAAGTAGGGAAAAAAAAGAAGAATCGGAGGAGGGAAGAAGAAGAAATTCAGAAGAAGTCTCCATCACTTTCTCTCTCTAACAATTTCTTCAATTTCTTCTCGTGATCCATTTTTCTTCGTTTTTCCCCATTAGCTTCTCCGATCTGCACATATTTCTGTACAAAAATCACACTCTTTAGCGCCGCGAATCTCTTTAAATATCTCTAGCTAGGTTTTATTTCCAATTCCGTTTAGGTTTGCTTTTATTCTAGACTGTAAATTAGAATAATTAAGCTCGCAGCAGAAACCGGGGGCTCCAAATCGCGGCAATTATTCCAAAATCACGAGTTTTAGGGCCCCAAATTTGGTCCGATTATGACGGTGCCGACGATCGCTCTCTACGCGAGCCCTAGCAGCGTCTGTTCCGCGCCGCACCAGATCAATTCCCATTCTCCATATGATTTAGACGTGAACGGCCGGTCAACGTCGTCGTCCGCGGCGTCGCCCTCTCAAAGAGCAGTCACCGGGGGATTATCCTGCCTGTTTTCGACGCCGTCGATCAAGTCGGCGAGTTATTCGACCGGGGGCGAGGAATTGGGGTCGCTGTGGCATGACAGAACCGAGGAGCTGGGGTCTTCGCATCGGTACTCGTCGTTGAGCTCGTCGTTTAAGCGAGATCAGGCTCATCAGAGCCCGATTTCGGTGCTCCAGGGCCCGAGTAGCTCGATTGGTTTGAACTCACGAAGCGTGCCTATGAGATTGAATGGGGATTTCAATTCAATTAGGTCAGGAAGTGGTTGTATGTTTAATGGATTCGTCAGGCACGCGTTGGGTGCCTGTGTAGATTACGATTTGCCGCCTTTGGGCTTGGATGTTGTGGACTCTGATTCGTCGTCGTCGAGTATGTTGCCTACAGATGATCTCACATTCAACATGGAGGATAATTTTGTGGAATTGGACATGCCTTCTTACGCGAAAGACTTGCTTTATGAAGCGCAGTCGAGGCATCCGATTTTCAGGGATGATTTCGTGATCAAGGCTTTTGACGAAGCAGAGAAGGCTCACAGAGGCCAGGTACCTTAAAACCTCGTTTTGATTGGGTGCATTACTGAGTGTAATGATGAGTTTGAAATTGAGCAAGTTGATGTTTTTGATTTGTGTAGAAGCGAGCTAGTGGCCATCCTTATTTGCAGCATTGTGTGGAGACGGCGATGCTGCTGGCAAACATTGGCGCTAATTCTACAGTTATTGCTGCAGGGCTTTTGCACGATTCCGTAGACGATTCTTTTGTTACACTTGACCATATTTCAGCGTCATTTGGGGCTGGAGTTGCAGATTTAGTTGAAGGGGTAAGGAAAGTTTGGCTTTTTATTGTTATAGATTGGCTTTTGGCATGTGATATGTTGGTTTTCAGTTGAAGTGTGACTATATATATACAGTTCAACCTTCATTCTGGCGATCTGTTTCTTTCGTTTTCAGTTTGTTGTTATTAGTTGTTTCATTGAATTCAATAGCTATCCAAAATGCAACTTTTGATGCCTCATTGATTTGTAAAAATGTTAATAGCATGGAAACCTGTATTAAACTGTGGCGATTCTGCCAGGTGTCAAAACTGAGCCAAATGAGCAAGCTTGCGCGGGACAACAACACTGCCAACAAGACTGTTGAGGCGGATCGACTGCACACCATGTTCCTTGCAATGGCAGATGCTAGGGCTGTTCTCATAAAGCTAGCTGATAGGTTGCACAATATGACAACTTTAGATGCATTGCCGATGATCAAACAGCAAAGATTTGCTAAGGAAACTTCTGAAATATTCGTACCACTGGCTAATAGATTAGGGGTCTACTCTTGGAAAGAGCAACTTGAAAATCTCTGTTTCAAATATCTCCACCATGATCAGTATCAGGAGTTGTCATCTAAGCTTGTGAAGTTCTTCGATGAGGCTGTGATTACTTCTTCTGTAGAGAAGCTGGAGCAAGCTCTAAACGCTGGAGCAGTTTCTTACCATTCTCTGTCAGGCAGGCATAAAAGCTTGTTCGGCATCCATTCCAAAATGTCCAAGTATGTTTTCTTTTCATTCTCTTTAAATAAGCATATCTTTTACATTTACCCAAATGAACATATAGAGAAAACAGAGTTACATGTACTTAGTGACAGTCTTGAGTTGCCATTTCTTTTCTTTCCTCATTCATGTGGGTTTCAGTTGCGTTTTTCTTGTGTAGTTTGGTGTTGAAAACTGCTGTTTTGAATACAGTTTATTTGGTTATCTACACTGAGTTGTTCAGTTTTTGCTCTGGTGTGGTGCTCGTATCTCATGAAATTCCTTTGATCTAACCTCATGTAGGAAGAAGCTAAATATGGAGGAAGTTCATGATATCCATGGATTAAGATTGATTGTTGAAACTGAAGAAGAATGCTATAAAGCTCTCAAAGTTGTCCATCATCTATGGGATGAAGTCCCTGGGAGATTCAAGGACTACATAGTTTACCCTAAGTGCAATGGGTATGCTTTGTTTTTTAGTGGTGAAGATAATTTCCTTATTGGTTTCCCATATAATATAACTAATGTTGTGTGCTTCCTATTTGCAGATACCAATCTCTACATACAGTAGTGACATGTGACAATATGGTTCCTCTCGAAGTCCAGATCCGAACAAAAAAGATGCATCTACAAGCAGAGTATGGCTTTGCTGCTCACTGGAGATACAAAGAAGGCGAGTGCAAGCACTCTTCCTTTGTTCTTCAGATGGTTGAGTGGGCGCGTTGGGTTATCTCGTGGCAGTGTGAGGCAATGAGCAAAGACAGGTCGTTGCTTGGTTTCTTCGACTCCATGAAACCACCTTGTACGTTCCCAACCCACTCCAAAGATTGCGAATTCTCTTGCAAGCCTCACTGTGGCTCCAACGGACCCGTGTATGTTATCATGATTCAGAATGACAAGGTTTGTGTTTGTCTCTCAAATATGTTTATACGAGGTCAACAACACGGCCTGATCTAAATTCCGGCTTGCTTGCAGATGTCTGTACAGGAGTTACCTGCAAACTCATCTGTGATGGATCTGTTGGAAAGGGTGGGTCGAGGCAGCTGTAGATGGACGTCGTATGGGTTCTCTGTGAAAGAGGAGCTGAGGCCGAGGGTGAACCATGAAGCGGTGAGTGATCCGAGGTGCAAGTTGAAGATGGGGGATGTGGTAGAACTCACTCCGGCCATACCGGATAAGTCGCTGCCCGTCTACCGGGAAGAAATCCAGCGGATGTACGACAAGGGCTCTTACCATATCAAGTGCAACGCGTAGCCGTAGTAAGCTCGAATTCATTTATTTGTTGTATTTCTATACCATTTCATGGCAGAAAATCTGTATGTTCTTGTAAATACTACATATATTTATACAAAAATGAAGGGGAAAAAAAAAAGAAGAATTACCTATTAATTGTAACGTGATGCCCGAGCTTAATTCTTCTTTATTGCACCAAGTATTTTTCATAGATTGAGAGATTTGAGAGGCAACTATGGTGGGTGGGTGAAATGTGTGCGGGGAAGATAAGAATACACATTATAAAATAAGTAAAGAGAATCACAACTATTCCCAAATTTGTAAAGAGAGAGATATTGCTATTATGCTCCATACAGGAAAAAAAGAAATAAGTTTATTTCTTGAGTAAAAAACCACAAGTCATCAACATTTTTATTAGACAGAAGCAATGAAATATATATCCTAGAGGGTAAAGTAAAGAAAAGTAATGATAAAGTAAAGAAACTCAGTCGTTCCATCCATCAAGACGGCGGAGACGTCGAGGAGGAGGAATAGGAAGAGGACGTCGAAGATTGTGGACTGGTAGAAGGTTGTAGGGCGGGAGGCTGCAGACGGGGCAGGCGCGGTGATCCTTCAAGGGCCAGACGACGCAGTGGTAATGGAAAAGGTGGACGCATCGGAGCTTGGCTATGACCGTCCCCACAAAGGGCTTCCCTCGACAAATCCCGCATTCCTGCATAACAGCGAGCCCCTGGTCCACGTCATCCACCCTGACCCCATCCCGATTGTACAGAACTTCCCCCAAGAAGTCCACCATGTCCAAGTTGTTGACATAGGTCGTCCTCGCTCTCGAAGATCTCGTCGGGTTTAGGATTGGGGTTTATGAGCATGGAATCGGTGAGATTGAGAGGGCGCAGGGTGTCTGGCCATTGAGGCGTCGCCCAAGGTGCGGACCTCGAGGTCGAGCACGGTGGGGCGCCCGGCCGAGAAGAGCAGCGCGGCGTCGAGCAATGAGTCGATTTGAGGCGGCGACATCCAGTAGTCCCTGAGCCGCACGGCCAGAGCCCTTCGCAAAATGGCGGCAGAGCGATGTGATGATCCGAACCTCTCTGAGCCCAAGCACTAGGAAATTGGTTCTCATATCCACCACCCATGCAGGATCGCCGGTGAAGGTGTAGAATGGGATGATCTCTTCATCTACTGCATATTCGAAACCCCTTCCTTTGCTACTCCAACCCGCCATCGCCAGAGAGTTCGCTGCCTCACATAACCTCCATCCCTTATATACATATACATGCACTTTGCGATCGGATCGGATCGGATTGGATTGAGGAATTTGAGTTAGGTTATGATATATGATTTTGAATTATATGTATACACATTTATATGTGTGTGTGAGGGGTGGGTAATCTATCACAAATATATGATCCCAAATATAAAATATCTATAGATTTGATATAATCTTTGCAAATTTAAAAAATCAATTAAATTTTCAAATTTTTGTTTGTACCAACCAACAGACATTTGCAAATGACAGTGTATATATTTGCAAATAATATTGTTTGTATATATTACTACATTCTCGTTGCAAATATCACTCTGCAAATAACAGTATACATATTTGCCAATTTGGTAATTTCGAGATAATAAATATATTTTGAAAATAAAATCTCATCAAATCTAGACCACTCAATCTTCAAAATTAATGGATGAGTATTTAAATAGGGGATTGTATTTTATCCCTCTCCTATGTGAGAAATATATTATTATAACTTTTGGCAAAACACATCTTTAGGTCCTTATACTTTTGTATTTAATTTCATTAGATCCTGTACATTTTTTTGACTTTAATAGATCCTTGTAGTTATATTTTTGAATTCATACGTTCCTTATTTAACGAAATAGTTAACTTTTGTGTTATCTAAATTAACAAATTAAGTATAATTTATCTAGAAAAATAATTATTTATTATTTATTTAATTATGAAAGATAGATGAGATGATCGTCAATGGAGCTTGCATTCCAATGAATCATTGGTGATTTTGTGTTTTTACTGCATCTTATTCATGGGTGGCATCATCAATTTTAGTGAAGGAGACTTTTTCAAAACACCAACGGATTCTTCTCTCTAATTTATTTAGTCTTAATTGGTGATTACGATCTCCACCTTATGCTTCCCCATCAGTTATTATAACAGCTTAAATCAAATGCGCCGATGGTATTTGATTTTTCCGAATACCTTTCGATATCTTCAGATGCTTTCCGATATATCTTCTGCTGGGTTAATGCAGAGATTTCTTTGAACGGCGGAAATGTTAATGGCTAACTCATGGGGTTAGTGCAGATGCTTGATAGATGAGCTTAATTTTTCATGATTTCATATATCCATTTTTGGGAATAACATATCATTTATGTCAAATGTGAAATTTAATTAAACAATATATAATTACTTAGTTAACGGAAGTTAAGACATTCTGTCAAATAAGGACTATATATATAAAATCAATGCTAAAAGTATATGGACTTATTAATATCATAAAATATACAAGAATCTAATGAAATAAGACACAACAATACGAGGACAAGAATGCATTTTGCCTTAACTTTTCTAGTATGTGTGTGAGTGTGTGTAATTATTGGGGAGAGAGAGGGTTTGGGTGGTGAAGTCACGACTCACGAGTCTTGTTTTCTTGGTCATTCAAATGTTCGGGAAGAGACACATTACTGTGCGACAGGTCACACACTGTGCGACGGATCAACAACCCATGTTGATCGGGTCATTGATTTTTTTTTTCTTCTAAGAAAAGCCCAATTTTGTCATAATGATGAGTGACAATTTGAAACACTAAAAATGTCACTATATTACTACAAGTGCCGTATCCAATAAATAATAGTGCCCCTAATAACAATAATAGAAAGAGTGCCAATTTGAAACACTAAAAGTGTCATTTTATATAACTGCAAGTGTCATTTCGAATAACTAATAGTGTCCACTAAAAATAATAATAGGGGGCGGCTAACAACAAACGGCTCCGCCTTCGGCTTAAAAAATTAATATATTAGATAATGAGATCGGCAACAATTTTGTCTTTGAGCTCGCTCCGGATTCGCCTTCGACTCCCCCTCACTCGACTCATGACATAGAATATGAGCAGCAAACAATTTGTATTTTATTATATAATTAAAGTGTCATTTTAACATACTAAAGTGTCACTTTGTACAACTAACAATGCCCAAAAAAATAAAATAAAATAATCGAAAAGTCAACGTCTGGTCAACGATCAACACGGGTCGTTGACCGATCGCACGGGCTGCGACCTGTTGCATAGAAATATTTGCCTTTTATGAAAGGTCTTATCTACTTTTCAACTCTATTAATGTAGAATAAAGTACATTTTGAGTTCTAAAATATATAATTAGTGTTTCAATATAAATGTCTCAAACTACTGATAATTCTGATTAGTTGGAGTTGAGTTTTCGGTATCGCAATGTTGTCAACAAAATGTGTAAATTATAAAACAACAAATCGGTAAGAATTATAAGATCATTTGTCATGCGTTGATTAAGTTAAATTAAAGAATACAACAAAAAAGATAAGGTAGTAAGCTAGTAGTATTAATTAATTTATACTATACTAATACTAAAAAAGTCTTGGTGACAAAATATATAAATAATTGTCTAATATATCCCTATTATATATTTAATTTTAAGGATATTTATGTAAATTACTAATTATCTATTTATGAATTATCTATTAATATAAGAAGATAATTACACATTTATCTATAAATCTATAAACTTAACCAACTCCAATCATATTACGACTCTATTTACAGGATCAATTAATGGAGACCATTCATAACAATCAAATTAAGTCAAAATTTTAATTAATTAATTAAAAGTAACTGATTAAAATTTATTATGGCTAATAATTTATTAATATATGTATTATGAATTGTGTACAACACGGTGAGTCCCATATAATAAATGAACATGTATTCTTCTAAAAATGCAAAGCTGCCGGACAAGCCTTAACCCATCACATCTCCCCCAAACTGATCCATAAAATATATATATTCACACCTTTACCTTTTTCAAATCTATTTATGATTCAATTGACTTGTATAGTTGTATACAAAGTTATGAGGGTAGCTTCCTAAATTTATTTATTTTTTATTTTTTCTGTGATGTAACTTTGTACCTACTAAAAGTAAATACTAAACATACTGGCATTAATCAATATTAATATATAATTCTAAATATATAATTCCAATTCCCATAAAACATGACACCTAAGCCCCCAATTTCCTCTACACAGGCCACATCAATTTTTCTTATTTATAATTGTTTGAATTTTTCTTATTTATAATATTTTGAATATTTTATATCTTTTTCATTATTCTATGATTAAATGGATGTGTGATGAGAGCAGAGAACCAAATATCAACCTCACTTGCACAGAATGATAAAGCAGTTTGGAGTGTCAAGACGAATAAAACTCTCGTGTCTATGTCTATCAAAATTCTTTTAACCCTTTTTCTTTTGTTAAACTATCTTGGGATCACAGTATAGAAAAGAAAAGATGAGAAAGCTTTATATATAGGATGTGAATACAGAAAGAAGAAATAAGAGATGCATCAATTGCAACCTTTATTTTGCTCCATCAGAAATATGAGAAACCAGGGGTATTTTAGGATTATGACATGTGAATATTAATTATTATTATTATTATTAGAGCATAAAGCATCGAAATTGATAAACGAGGCAAATCATATAAGACAATTAAGAAACTCTGACTCAGAAACATCCCCACTTAGAGTAAATTACACATATTGTCCTAACGTATGAACGTTTTTACGTCCGTGTCCTAACCTAAGCATAATTGCAAATCGACACATAACGTATTGAATTTTTTTATGCCCGTGTCCCGATGCTCGGAATCCGGCCAAAATGTCGCGCTGGCACGCCGGAATTCCTACGTGTATTATTAAAATTGTTTATTAAAAA
>JAYJMF010000031.1:186597-197203 GCA_036873715.1 Salvia sclarea
CATCAATTCTATCATTGGAAACCGAAAAAGTAAAAAACATGTAAGAATGTGTAAGACAAGTACATATATGATTGAGACTTTAGGGGTATTTTCGTAACCTTGGGCATGTGGTGCATGTTCCTTATATTTTTGGGCATAAACACCTATTACCTCTATTTAATTTTGGGCAAAGATGCAAATACACCCTTAAACGTTTTTGTGAAGAGCAAATACATACCTAACGTTTGATTTGGATTAATTGCACCCTTAACGTTTGAAAACTCGGACAAAAGGGCCCCAGCTTTTGACGGAAAATTAACGGTGTTAAAAAAATCGATTTTTGTTTATTTATTTAATTTTTATTTGCACATTTAAAAAAATTATTTTCATGTATTTATTTGTTAAAGGTGCAATACACCCTTAAATATTTTTTCAAGTAATTTTTTTAAAGGTATATTTACACCTTTTCCCTTTAATTTTTTTAGCAACCACCATCTTTAATCATGAATTTTGTGTTTTGTTCGCTACTTCAAGATTCACAGACCAATATTAATACATATTTTTTCTTTATATAATATAATAATATTAATATCTCACTAAGACCGAAATATATTTTTATATAGCGGTCATATTATAATACTAATATTTCAATAAGACCAACGAGTTCCTAGTGATTAGTGAATGATCAAGTTGGAGCATCAAATATTGTTGAAACATAAAAAAAATATTATGTGTGTTTCGATTTTAGATTCATTTGCGAGATATTGCGAGGTGAAATTAGTGTTAAATACGATATTTTTCATGTCTCGAAATATTGATTTTTACTTTATATTTTTATGTTTTAGATTTGAATTTTATGCTCAGCGAACTTACATTAACTAGCCTTACTAGTTGTCCCGAAATATGAAAATTCAGGGTTAGGGTTAGAAATTTCTAACTCGAATAGTCCGACAATCCGAACGGATTGACTCGATTGACATCCTCTAACTGACGGGGCCAATCTCATAGGAAGTGCGTTCAAATACAAAATACAATCTAAATGAAATATTTTAAAAGTTATCTTGGTCGAACGAGCCAGAGCTTGGCTCCGGCCCTGCGGTGCTGAAGCTCCCGAGCACATCCTTGTCACTTTGTATGTGAGTTCAAACCAAGAACCCATCATCAATCTAAAACCAATTTAGTCGGGCTTTAATCATACTAATATGTACTGTATTATACGGATATCTTAAATATAATTGATAAAATATAGGAGTATCAATTCGATAGAGCAAAATAATTGAAATCAACATGTTTACATAGCATAACCATAAAAAGATTTCATAAATATCATATTTGAATTCCAAAATCGTCGGTAAGTCGTACAATAAATCAGGTTCACGAATTAGGTCTGGTGGAAAAAACCATTTTATTAGAAGAATATATACATAAAAGGGGATACAAAAAGATGGTACGTATTTGATCCGATAAGCTCTAGCTCCCTTTCTCTTTGTGGGTCTATAAAACAAAACATCGATTTCAATCGATCTTATCCATGTGATGCGACGCCTATACAAAAAACCACTAACAACCCTTCACACATGGAATGGATGCACAAACCCAAAATATCAAATATCTAACGATCCAAAGCACTCAGCACAATCCTACAAAAACCAACAATTTACCAATTATGTACGTTAGAATCTCAAAAATAGCTTCAATTATTAATCGCGGCAAATAATATCAAAGGAAAATTAATATTAATCCTCACAGTCCCATGCAATTAATAGAGAGGGTTTTCCCTCTAAATAGCTCCGTGAATTTTCTATTGGATTCTAGTTTTATTGTATTTATGGATAATTTTACAACTATAAACTCTTAGAATTGCCATATATATCCCCATTTATATATGCAATATTTGGAAGACGTCTTATAATCGTTGTTCAGACATACACACCTTATAATCTGCAAGTAATATATATATATATATGCACAAATGAATTTGTAGTGATCTAACAAACACACGTAACAATTCATATCTATATACAAGCTGATCATTTCTATGAATTTCGTCCTTATTTTGTTTCTGGAAATCGATTTAGCTCATATTATCTAGTAATGATTGAGGCCTGAGGGACTACTACTTTTACAATTTTTTTTTTTTAGTTTTTCATATTTTAAAATAATAATTTATTCACATTGCTACAATACGATTGGTCTACATAAGAATCTAACTCTATATGTATAATTTTTTATTTTCATTTTAGTAGTAAATTATACAGAGAATTTAGATTGAACATCGAAGGACTAACTAGCAAAAAACATAGAAGGGTATAAGAAAAGTAAAAAATGTAGAAGAAAGAAACCAACCAATCATAACCAGTTGGAGACTTGGCCACGGAGTTTGGCAAAGAAGGAGTTGCCGATTTTCTCCTCGTCAACTTCTTAAAATTACCCCCAGGGGTATTTGCTGAAAACCCAACACAAACCAAAACTATCAAAATCACCCCAACAATTTCCATGCAGAAAAATCACAGCGAAACAAAATTAGATCTATTCTCTATTCCAAAACATATTTCATTTTCTCGCTCTAAAGCTTAAACGATCTGAAATTGAGGATCTCGGTGTCGATTCTTACGCGTGAAGGGCGAGGTCGGAGTGGTGGAGCACGACGGCGACGACGGAAGCGGCGGCGAGTCGACGGCAACAGTCAGATTGCGATAATGATTGATATCGCTTCGAGGAACGGGGATGCTCGGAGAAACCTTGTGGATCGGAGGCGGAGGAACCGGATCCAGCGGCGGTGCGGAGGCGGATCTGGCGGAGAAAGAGTTGTATTTGCGGAGTTTGCCGAGGCCGGAGTCCGGCGTTGGACCAGCGAGAGTTTCATCCCATAGCTTGTCGAGAAGTCCCATAATATTGGAAATATGAGGTAATTTTTGTAATTTCCAGATAGTTTTGAAAGTAGTTTTTGCTAAGATTGCAGAAATTTTAGTTGAATTTATACAAAAGTTATTTTATTTTATCTTTATTGTTGCCTGTTTGTTGGTGTGGAAAAGAGGAGAGATTTTTTTGTTGAAGACAAAGAAGATGAGTAAAAAGGAGTAAATATTAGTAAATGATAAATGAATGGGAGTGTTGGAGTGAGAGTGGGAGTTGGAGTTGGGGGGTGAAGGTCTTTATAGAGAGAGAAAGGGTAATATTAGGTGTTTTTTATTCTTTTATTTTCATTTATTTTATGAGATGATGGCTTGAATAAATAAGTATTTAGCAATGGTATTCCCTATTTAAATGAGGTTTTTCTCTTAAATATGTATTTATTTTATGTCGGTATGTTTATTTATGTGTGCGTCTAAATAAACCCTTATTTTCGTATAACAGTTTACAAATTACACAAGAATGCAGTAACTAATAACATTATTACTGGAGTAGTATATTTATATACTCCATAATGCAAAATGATCATATATGTTTCACTATTTCTACATACATCAATGATGAGAATTCTCAATAATTTATTTGGAGATATTTTTATTATTATAACCACCACAGAGATATAATACTAATAATTGAAATCTTAAATTAGACTAACTTCCAATCTACGACAATAATGCATAAATAAAGAATTATCGTATTAATAAAAGTATGAAGAGGCGTTCTTGATTACGACCACGACGATAAGAATTCATTAAACCGAATCATTATGTGATTAGAAAAATTAAATAAATGATTCAATAGATCTAAAGGGGGAAGTTGACCTAGTTGCTGGGCTCAAATTTTATTTACTAGTTTGAACACGTCATCGGATAAGATTGATGCTGAAATCCACCTATTTTTTGGTATGGAAAATTCAGTGCCGTAGGCCCCACCTCTAGTCACGTGATAGGGATGGTGCATCCTACAAAGTTTTCCTTTCTTCTCCTACAAAGTGATTCCATTTTTTTATTTTTATTTATATTTATTTTTTCCTACAAAGAGATTCCAATTTACCAAAACTATACATACTATACTTAACACAATAAAATATTGATAATAAATTAATAATTAGTGACTTACATTTCCCTTATATGTAATTGTTTCCAGGTACAGTTATAACTTATAAGGTGTAATATTTGTTTGAGAAATTTATCTCTATATTGAAGTATATTTTTCTAAACTTTAGAAAATAGCTAAATAGGATATGTTAATTAAGACTCAAGATGTCTTAAAGAGAAAAGAAGAAAATATTGGAAGAAGAAATTCTGGGTATTATATATATATATATATTTGTCGAAGTCGTTTTATTGGCTCGAAAATTGATTGATCTAATTTTTTCAACCCCATCCTATTTGGAAAATCGATCAGGTCGACTCCAGTTTGGATTCTACTTTTAGAAGTGATTATGTGTAGTAGCTCTTAGCTGGGTAGTTTAAAGATAAGGATTGGTGTGTTTTAATTCTATTCTTGACTAATAAATCAAAATAATGTAGAGGAGAAGTAAATAACTCATTTTCAATACGGATGTTCGTATTAGTCATTTATTTTGCCGTACAAAACTTTCTTTACTCTCTAAGCCTCTCTTATCTATTTTGTATGTATGCGGCATGCCTATTTTATTTTTCCTACTAGTGCATAGTTTATCATGATGACACCTTCCATTTGATTAATTTATTTGATAACTAATTACAAACACGTGAGGAACCTTTATTTTTCTAGCAAGAATACGTATGTATATATAAATGAGGAGATGTCTTTCGAAGCAATATCTCTCAACCATGTGGGAAAATATTCGGTCCAACACTCGGAATATAAACATCTAATCGCTAATTGTGCAAGACTGTAATTATGAGCAATTTTATTGGCCGATCTATACATATGAAATATAACAATGAACGTATACTCTCTACCTAAAACCAAAAATTCCCAATATCATCCGGCAAAAGGGAACCTCCCTCCTCCATATATGTCATTATACACGCAGCCAAGAAAGAATTTGTTAGATTTCAAACAGTCGTAATCTCAAGCTCTAAACACTGCACAATACCACGAACCCCATAGGGCCACGACCATGACTTCCGCCAACGTGACTGTCGAAGAGGGATACATCCTTCTCGACACCGCCACAACCAGCTCCGAGGCCGGATTTGACACCACATTACCAATCCCGAAGGAATGGGCAACGGGTCGAACAAAGCATCCATATCAACCCGCTTCGACTTTCTACACTTTTTATCGCCAAGAGTGACACCCAGCTTGTTCGCCATTAAGAAAGTCAGCCCCACCTTCCGAAACTCTTCCCATAAAACCACATATAGCGCCTCTGACGTAGACGCTCACAATCAACATCCACCTTTTTTTTTTATTGTAGATTATCGCTATAAATGTTGATGCACATTTAAGTTAGGTCGGCCCAATTAATATATAGATAATGAGATCGGCAACAATTTTGTCTTTGAGCTCGCTCCCAGTTTGCCTTCGGTTCCCTCGCTCGACTCATGGCTTAGAATAAGAGAGACAAACAATTGACATAATCGTTAGACCGCCCTAATGCAAGTATTTGTATTAAATATTAGTGAGCTAATTAAATAATTTTGCAGCGCATAACTTCGTATATATGGCATCAATATACTATGTTTGTTTAAAAGATATAGTCCCTCCGTCCCGCTTGCATGGGCTCATCTACTTTATATATTTATAATATCTCGGTCCAAATAAGGAAATAAATTAAGGTCATAATTGTATATTTCTATAATTTTCTCTCCCTACTCCACCACTTATTTTATTCAAGTTATACTTTTCTCAATCACAATATTTACTCCTTTATGTGTTGGCCAAAATATCCATTTAAGTTGAACATTTTGTGTTGGCCACATTCCATATATGGTAGAAAAGAAGCCTATTAACCCATCCCTTATGACACTTGATTAGTCATAAATTTTCGTGCACCCACAAAAGTTGGCCAACACAATTTCTTTTACACTTAGAAATATCATACTTTATTCACCAATCAACCACTCCTTAATTTCCGTGCACCCACAAATATTGGCCAACACAAAACAAGGGGAAGGGGTTATATAATTTCTATCTCATGCTTTAGCTTTTATTTATTTATTTTATTTAAAAATGGACTGACACCACTTTAATGCTTTAACACTCCCTCCACAATCTCTGTACCCCATTTTTTGGGATGTTATTAATGGGATGGAGGGAGTATTACATTCTTATTAGTACAAATATAATATCATAACAATTGTAGCTCAATACCGCACGCAGATGAGACCACTACACCGTACAAAGACGGTACAACTACCCGTACGTAGGTGGGACAACTACCCACACCAAAGTTGGAAAACTACCCACACAAAAGTGAGAAAATACTGCACAGGGATTTGAACCCAAGACCTCACATAGGGAAATCTCTGGGTGCCTCAACTTAGCCATTTGAGCTAGACCTCTCAACAAAATTAAATTCGTTGAGGTTGAAACTTGATAGTAGGAAGAAGTGCACAAAATCACATTTAGGCTCCTCCCGACTCGAGTAATTATAAAAAATAACGACGTTAAAAAGAGTCCATGAAAATATAGTCTAAATAGAAGAAGTGCGGATTTGCCACAAGAAAATAAAAAATGGGTTCCAAATGGGCATTTGGGTTGGGCTGAAAGCCCAAACTATGCAAATCAATCCAGCAAAAAGGTAATTCTCAACATAGCTTCCTCTTTTTATTCTCATTAAAACTAGTAAGTATACCTCTTTCGAGAAAAAAAAAAGAAAAAAAAAAACCTATTTAACCTATACCCCAAACCAAAGAAATGATGTACCGCTCACCATTCGGTGATCGTGAGCACCTTTCATGAGTATCAATCACGTTTACCTTAGTATTATATATATATATATATATATATATATTTATTTTAAACATATGCTTTGATTCTAATATCTTCGAATTTATTATTTACATCATTAATCGAACACATTATAAAATACTAATACTTGATTTCTTCATTTATCCGTAAGTAAGATGGGAAAAAAAAAAATTGTGGATTTACTTATATGTAATTTATTTATGGAATTAATGATATCTATAGACCCAAGTCGCTCAACTAATTAACTATTTCAAAGTACACTCTTAGAGCTTACAATAAATTTATTCAAATTCGAAATTTTAAAATTCATCTCTAGAAAATGTGTTATTCTTAAATATTAGTCTGAATTGTGATCCTATGGTTATTATTCAGTCTGAGTTTACAAATACAACATGTACTTATCTTGCTATTTAATCTAAGTCAAAATTTTCGGCCAATCAAAATTGATGCGCATTACATGAAGCGGATCTATGATGTAAGAATCACCTTTGGACGATGCACATCAGATTTGGTTAGCAAGAAATTTAACTTGTGTATAAGTTATTGACTACAATTAATAACTCCAAAGAAAAACTATTCAGAACCATAAATCATATGTTCACTTGAAATGACTTAATGGTTGAGTGGTTTATCTGTGACCATAAATCATATGTTCGAATCTCATTAAAAGCCTATGAATTTACTTGTCACGCTTGATTTTCCAAGCCAAGCATGAATTATCCATTCGTGTGATTTACAAGTATTGCATACGAATGTAGAATTATTCTTTACTGGAAAAAGAAAATTTAATGAAGTATATATCATATTGTTCAATCCTCATTCTTTGAAATCAATGCAAATAATATGTACTCTATCCGTCCACGAAAAATGTATTTACCTTTGTTGTTTTGGACCATACCTCGCACATTTAGAATTCATACCATAATACAACTTAATATTTACAAAATTGTCTACTCCACTTTTTACCATAATAATTTAAGATGGGAACCTTTACTCATTCACACTTTAAGTACCAAAATTTTTTAAGATCCCTATCTTCCACCAACAATTTTACCTTACCAAGTCAACAAAATGAAACCCTTTTCTATTGACACTTAACTACCATTTTTTTAAAAATCTGCGCCACCTATCAAGTGATAAATCTTGATAAATAGAGGGTGTATCGTGTATCATTATTATTATTCTTATCTTAGAAGGCAAAAGACAATACTAAATACCATATATAATTCCAATAGTCCGGAACTATACTCTTAAGAATCCAAGAGAGTATCATTATTAAGTTACCTACTCTTATGTTTCCGATTAAGTTCCAATATTACATTTCATAACGCAAAATATACCCGATTTCCGAATCGTCCAAGTTGGAGTGATTGTGAATGGCGATAAATATTGAAGATTGCAAGTGGGGTGAAAATATAATTAAAGGAAAATATAAAGTCGGCGGAAATTTGCAATAAAGCAAAGTTGTAGACCGAACCTGTTGATCCTTGGGGCCCACTACCTTTTTGGATTGAAGAATCCAGAAACTCAAGCTGACGTGCCAATGATAACTTTACGTGTCGGTGACATACTGCACCCAATTATTTTTTCTCGGACCCCTTTTTCATCGATAATATTCAAACTTAATTCCACGGAATATTTGTATAAAAGATCGATTTTTAACAGACAACAGAAAATGTAGAAAGCTTCAATTTTAACAGGCACCATAATTATTTTTATGTTTTATGACGAACCAATGAATAGCATGAATTATAATCACTACAACCAAAGCAAATGCAGAAACAAAAAGGTAATAAATCAAATAAAAATGAAGAAAGCTTGACAATTAATACATATGAACTTCAAATGTGTCCATACACAAATACAAGCCAAGAAAATAAATGTGAAACACAAAATCAACTGAACACTATGCCAATTGCCAAGAGACACTTTAGCAGATCACAGCTTCAAATCCAACCACGAACGCGAATTTTGCATCTCGATTTGTCGAGTGTATATGTATATGTAGGATTAGGCAAATGTTAGAGCTTAGTATAACAAAATTTCCAACCGTACCCGCTTTTGATGTTGCAGCATATATTTAGGCAGATATGCCTCTAGACGAGACGTCATGTCCAGTCGAGATCTTCTGCTTCCGCCCATCCCGCCTGCTGCTGCTACCTCCGGCCCTTCTTGGCATTCTTTCTCTGGCCCCGTTTTCCTGATGATCCGCCTGTCTTTGTCGCATTAAGAATCGCCAAATGAATCCCGATGTCCAAAGGAGGGAGTAATTAAGTAGAAATATGTGAAACACTAATAAATTAGAATGTTTATACCCTTGTGCAGAACGCTTCGAGTGGGGTGGATTCTGAGGCGAACTTTCTAGAGCTCATCTCGGAGGAGTTCCTCTTGTTCGAGGCGCTTGATGTCTCGTTGCAAGAATCATGGGACGACGCACACGTGGTTGAACGAGAAGAAGAGCCGAAGGTATCTGTGTCGCTCTGGAATATCTCCTGAAAAAGGACTTGCAGATCTTCAAAACTCTCATTTCTACATTCCTGTCAATCATAAAGAGCTTGTCAAACATATATTTCCAAAATTTAGTAACATGGACATCTAAAAAAGGATACACTATAGATTGCATCTTATAAATGATGCAATGTGAAACTATTTGTTGCCTTAAATCTGGAAAATTCAGCTCAGCCATGCTGACAATTGAGCTTGGCGTTTCGTTCAGAAACAGCCAATGATGTAAAAGGCACTAGTCGATTAGATTGAGGGCCTCGGTCAAGAATTGCATAAGCTAAGATGCATATGACATATGACAAGAGATGCGGCATATAAGGAGAATGGTTAGAAAGAACTCACATTCGACTTATTTTGGTTCATCATTGTTGCCATTTCATTCAAGAAATCACCCATACCCTGCATCATATAACAAAATTTACTCATTGAAACAAATGAAAGAAAAAATTATCTCTTTCAATAGCAAGATAGGATGAAATGACACAAGAAGTGAAAAACCATTGAAGTATAGACAGAAACTGCAGAAGGCCAGAAGCTAAAGTGCTATATTCCATTTTCTTTTCTAGTCTTTATCTTTAAATCCTTAACCATCCGCAATTTCTTTCCTTTCTCCACTCTTTTACTCTCCAAGATCAGAAACAAATCTGTCCACATTTTCTTGAGGTTACAATGACTACTAAATAAGATGATCCCACTAACTGTTGAAGGGAAGCTCCTACAACAGCAACAGCCCCTCATCTTAACTTCCAATGCCAAAATCAATAACAAAAACGTCACAAAAGCAATACTTGCAGGCATGATTGATAGAATACAACTAAGGCGGGCTGCAATGGGTTCTGTAAAGGCCTCTCCTCCTTTAGGGGAGGGAGATAGGAAAGAAAACTCAACCCATAAACACCAAGTACCGGAACAGTTTCTTGAATTAAATAGGATTTAGGGTGACATGAAATGCGCGGTAGCATAATTAAAACTCACATTTTCGTCATCATCATCATCGCTGTTATAGACTCCAACGTCGTACAGAAACCTTTTGTTTGCATCCGAAAGAACTAATAACATAAGCATCTCGTGAGTCCAATCATCATACAAGAAGAATAAGTGCACTTGCTATCATGTTACACTATCAGCAAATAATTACTAACCAAACTGAAATATGCAGAATGATTACTAACATTATTGATATCTTTCTACAACAAACACCCCATGTATGAATGAAGAGTAAAGAATTTTGTTGGAATTTTTTATATGAAAAATCCTAGTATAACCATATTCCAATATGGTGTTTATTTTAAGTAGATGGATT
>JAYJMF010000031.1:206656-230478 GCA_036873715.1 Salvia sclarea
TCACAATCTAATATGTTGTGATTTAAATAGAATCCGTTATGAATGGATTATACTGTAATTTAAGAAATAAGTTTCCAACTAAACATGCAAGTGACAAAAATAAACTCATAAGCGAATTGAAGATACTGTAAATGTAATACTATTACTATTTAATTATTATTGGAGTTAAAAAATGATAAGAATGTAAATACTTGCAAAAGAACAAACTAAAATCAATCATGAAAAAGAATCGAAGCCTACATAACTTATTTGCATAAATGAAATAAAATAAAATAAAAACTCGAACACAAAGCACAAAATGATGATTGTGAAATAATCTACCATGAGACCATTATTCATTCTCTAATGAAATGGCTGCCATTTTTATAGATTAAAATTAGATTGGCGAATTTAAGTTGAATGTACAAATTAGCTCAATTATACAAATTACACTAATTACCATCACACTTAATGGTGTCATTTACCATCACACGTTTCAAATAGAATTGTGAACCATGTCATCAATTCAATTGAATTGAATATTCATAGCAATTAAATGGAATAGTATAGTGAGAACAGAGTTTGGTTTTATGGAATTTCGAAAACACAACAAATAATTATATTAATTCCAAAGGTCAAGCAAATAATTTTGCTCAGCTATTGACTTTATAGAAATTCCTAATTATAACTGAAACAAATATTAGATCAAACAAATATTATTGTACATAATTAAGGTAAAACTATATTAAATTAATTAATAGATAAAAGATAGATTGTATATTCAACCACATTTTTTTTTACTTATTTCCTATCAAAAATTTCCCTCCAATATTTTACCATCTTAAATAAGATGACAATTATTTAGTAATTGTAATTGTAATTATTAAAACTATGACTATTGAAATTCTAGGATAATTAATTTTTTCATGAATCATTTAAGAAATGTAATTGTAATTATCAAAACTATGACTATTGAAATTCTATAATATTAATTTTTTTCATAAATAATGTAAGATGATAAAATATTGGAGTGCAAATTTTTGATAGGGGATTCCCTTTTAGTATATTATATAGATATAGATATAGATTTTATTGTATTATATCTTAAAGGATATTGTATTATATTGTATGAAATAAGTAATTATTAGTTTTTTATAATCTTATTATTACAATATAATTAAGTGTTATGAGAATAAATAATAAGAAACACATATTCATTTCATAGTTATATTCAAAGAAAAAATGAAAATACAAATTAGTGAGTCTTAAATATAAACATAAAATAAAACAATATAAACATAAAATAAACAATATAAATAAAAATGAAGTACGACTATTTCTTCTTATAATTCATTTGGATTTGGATATTAAATAAACTATCATATATAGGCTTTAAAGTTTAGGGTGTGTCCCTTTGGTTGTAGAAGATGGAAAGGAAAATTAACATCATTTAAATTTTTCTTCTTTTCTCTCATTGTCTACAAAAAAGAATTTCACAATTTCTTATTCCTTATTTTTTATTCCAATGAAGGAAAAATATTATCGTACCAAAAACTTTTGGTATTTCTCGTTAGAGTGAAAATGAGAAAAAAATTGTGAAATTCATTTATATAAACAATGAGAGAGAATAATGAATGGATATAAAGATTTTCTTTTTAATCTTTCCATGATTTTTTTTTTTTGAGACCCTTTCCATGATTTTTTTATAATATAAAAGAATGCAACCTTAAAATAGTCCAACCGAAAATACATTGAATTGTAGTACAATCAATATGATACCTAATATAAATATAAATTCAATACTATAATTTAATTATTCAGTTATTTCAGTATTAAAGTATATATATAGATCTGGATAACAGGTTAGCCCACCAGAGCTTAATATGAGGCCCATTTAAAATATTCAACAAGCCCATTTGATCAAGTCGAATCACGGATTGCAATGGGTTTTGGCCCACTCATTCAATAACTAAGTTTTTCACATTCAAATTCGTTTAAAGTTTAATTATTTATTTTTACTTTTTTTTAATTATTTATATAATTTTCTCAACAAATATTAGTATTTCCAAACATATATGTGCAAACGTGTTCCCGCGTTCATGAACGAGCTTGTATGAGATCGAGCCGAATATGTACGCAAGCGTGCAAGCCGGACATTCCTAAGCTCGAGCTCGGATCGTTTACAAAAAAATACATTTCGAACGAGCTTTTTCAGTCGAGCTCCGAATAGCTCATGAGTTACTTAAGCTAGCTTTTACCCTCATATCAAGAACTAAATTTTTCACATTCAAATTCGTTTAAAGTTTAATTATTTATTTTTACCCTTTTTCTAATAATTTATATTTTCTCAAACAAATATTAGTATTTCACAAACATATTATGTGCAAACGTGTTCACGTACACGTTCATGAACGCGCTCGTATGAGATCGAGCCGGACACTCCTAAGCTCGAGTTCGAATCGTTTTAGAAAAAGAAATTTCAATGAGCTTTTTTAGCCGAGCTCTGAATAGCTAACGAGACTTAAGCTAACACTCTATTCATACAAACAGCGCGGACGTGGAAATCCGACCCGCTGAGTGAATCATCTCCTAATTCTACTTCGAAAAAAAATCCAACGCCTCCAGCAACCGCCATTTTCGAGAGGAAACGGCGAAGGAGGGAGGGAGAGAGCTCCACAGGCCATTTACTATCCGCGATGAAGGCAAAGAATTTCCGCAAACGAAGCTTAGAGGTCGAGGACGAGGATCAGGACCAAGACCACGAAAAGAGGTGCGCTGCTGTTCATAACAAAAATTTCAATTAATTGGAGAATTTCGATAGATCTACATATTAATTTAGCTGAAATTCGGGAGAATTTTCACTCAGCTTGGCGTTGTCGTTGGAGGAGGTCAAATTTCTGCAGAGACAGAGGGAGAAGAAGTCGGGGATACCCGCCCTACCGGCGGCAGCGTCTCCGGCCGCCGCGGCTAACAGTAGCGCCGCTGCTTTGGCTCGCGCTGTTATTGAGAAGAATGAAGGTGAGATTGAGAAGGATGACCTAGTTTTGCAGGATACGTTTGCGCTAGAAACTGCAGTCATGGTGGAGGACCCTAATATGTAGGTATTCCTTGCCCTAGTTAATGTCTTGCTCATTTTGTTGGAATTTCATCGAAGAAATTGTTTGTATAAGCATGAATTGTGTAATTGGAAACCTTCATCAGCAATGAGCTGAGGTTATAATGCTGAATGTTTGATAGTTTGGTTGGGGAGATTGAAACTTTGAAAGAGAATAGTAATCCGATTTGTCGACTAGGATTGAAGATGCAGTCAATGTTGAGCTGTTGGCAGTGCAGTGTTCATGTTGTGAAATTCAACGATGTAGCTAGTTTTAGGGGAAAACATGGGGTGCTTGAACTGTTATATACTTATATAATTATATTGCATCTCAAGGGGGCAGAACATGGGGGTGAAGTTTGCGATTTTGTAGTTTCATGTCTTCAAAATTATGGTGTTTATTTCGAATAGGTTATAATGCTGATGTCTGATAGGCTTTTGCTTGGGGAGATTGAAAGAGAATAATAATCCGATTTGTCGACTAGGCTTGAAGATGCAGTCAATATTGAGCTGTTACCAGTGTAGAAACCTCTTAGATGTATCTTCTATTCATGGTTCCCTGTAATCCTATAGCAGTAACATAATTTTGATGAAACATTCCCCACGTATTTTGATAGAGTTATACTTTGTTCTTAAATTCGACTACATAGCTAGTTTTAGGGGAAAACATGGGGGTGCTTGAACTGTTATATTGCCTCTCAAGGGGGCAGAACATGGGGTTGAGGTTTGCGATTTTGTAGTTTCATGTCTTCAAAATTATGGTGTTTATTTCGATTAGGTTATAATGCTGAATGTTTGATAGGTTTTTGCTTGGGGAGATTGAAAGAGAATTATAATCCGTTTTATCAACTAGGGTTGAAGATGCAGCGAATATTGAGCTATTACTAGTATAGTGTTCATGTTCTAGTCATGGTTGTTAAAACTATCTTCTAGGAATAGAACACTTCCACCAAGTCCATGTAATCTTATAGCACTAACATGATATAGTTATAAATGTACTTTGTTCTCAAATTCAACTACGTAGCTAGTTTTAGGGGAAAACATGGGGTACTTTTAACTGTTATATTGCCTCTCGAAGGGGCTGAGCATGGGGTTGAGGTTTGCGATTTTGTAGTTTCATGTCTATTATGGTGTTTATTTCGAAATAGTTTAAATATAACGTTTAATTAATAACAGACTCATACCTATCGTTTCACAAGATTCACAATTGTGTCCCCCCCGACTCTTTTGGTGCCTGGTAGATGATGTGGCTTGTTGGAGCATCAACATGGAATGACACACATCATTCAGCTATTTCCACGTGTTTATGCCAAGTTAATGGCCCGTCAAGCCACATCATCGGTTAGGCACGGGAAATGAGACGTGGGACACAATTGTGAATTTCGTGAAACAATTGGTATATATTTGTTGCTAATTAATGTTGGGACATATTTGTGAAAACCACCAAACTTTGAAGCATAAAGTGATATTTGACCTTTGAAATATTACTTGCAAGCGAACAACTTCCATGTTCCTTTTCATTGTCTAAATTTTTATATGGAGTAATTTACGAAATTGAAGAACTTATGTTTGTTGTTGTCATTAAGCAATATTCCATATGCTTCAGCCATGTATGTTTGCTTTATCTTCTTTCTCTAACTGTCTGAATCTGATGGCAGGTTGAGATATGTAGAACAAGAACTGGCAAAGAAAAGAGGCAAGAATCTTGATGCAGAAAACCAAGTTGAGAATGATGTTAAGCGTGCAGAGGATGAGTTGTATAAAATTCCCGAGCATCTGAAAGTGAGTGATGACTTTATTACTCCATTATGTTGTTCTGCTTTCTCAAACCCTTTACACCCAGCATACATTCCCCACTTTTATACACTCCAATTTACATCATCACATTTTGTTGATTTTGGAGGTTTTCAGCTTGAGAGTGCCTTTGACATAAGTTGATAATAAAATGGGAGAGTGGGTTTATTGAATGATGATGATCGAGTCAAGGGTATTCATATTGAGAATGAATAAGTCTTCAAGCAAGTAACCCCAAAAGAATCTCGAATTGAAATAGAAACTCAATTTTACAAACTCCCCTGTTATTTCATCAGGTGAAGAAGCGAAGCTCAGAAGAGCAGTCTACGCAGTGGACAACGGGGATTGCTGAAGTTCAGCTTCCCATAGAGTACGCTCTTTCTTTTCCTTTGTGGTAGACAATTCATTTCCCAATCAGTGGGGAGTAGTGAAGAAACTTCTATCTTGTCAATATCTAAGGAGAAAGGTTGTTAGATAAGAACAATCGATGAACGAATATAACAATACTAAGCTTCATCGCACTGTGAATCAGCTATGTGATGATATTTCACCGTCGTATAACATGCTTTGAAAGTAATCGTATGCTTGGTTCTGAAAAATATTTCGAAGTGCTAATGTATTAAATTGTTACTCTGTAGATACAAACTAAGAAATATTGAGGAAACAGAGGCTGCAAAAAAGCTCTTGCAGGAGAGGAGGCTTGTGGGCCGTACAAAAGCAGACTCCAGCATTCCTGCTAGTTTCAGTGCCGACTTTTTCCAGCGTGGCAAGGACTACGCGGAGAAACTTAGAAAAGGTGCTTGTCTCCAATTCCATCCCTCTCCCTTGGCATCAATCATTCACTGATGGCATCTTTGTCTTCCTTAAACCGATATTTGTGTGAAGATTAGATTATTAGCCCACATTACAATAAAACAGAGAAACAATAAGTTGCCAGATAATAATCTTTAGCCTTCTCTTTGTGCTGGTATGCTGTTCACTAGTAAAATTATATGCCAATGAATTCTAAGATTCCTTGACCTAAGGCACATGAGATGGATAAGCTCGTGATTGCGTTTTACTGAATCATGTGTTTTCAACCTTAAATTTGTGTGCATAGATATATACTATGGCTTTTTTTTTCAGTCAGAAAGATGGTCGATTCTTACATCGGTGTTTATCTTCATATATTTTCAGACCATCCCGAGCTTTACAAGGATAAGGGAGCGCAGGAAACTGGCGCGGAGGCTAAAAATCAAGATTCCGTTGCAGATGCTGGCCGAAGGCAAGCTGCCACAGATGAGTTCATGCTGGACCGCTTCCGCAAACGAGAAAGACAACGTATGACACGAAGATAGCCTGAATAGTGGATGCCAAACTGTATTCTTTGTATCCTATTAAGAAGGTAGTAGCTCAAATGGAAATTAGTACGAGACGAAGGGCACTCTTTTCCTGATGTCACTAGGTTTTCAATGAGGTCCGCCCCCATCCGATGCACAAACTAGGGGTACCTACGACTTTTATGGCAGAGGTAAGAGCCTCGATCTTAACCATACGTGCGGATTTTTGTCTAAATTTTTCTAGTGTCCCGATTTTGGCTACTCGAACAGTTTATGCCTCCCCTCCCCGGCCGAGTTATATACTCCGGTTGTATCCCCTCTCGGGCATGCCCGAGTTCAGTGTGTACTTTATCTTTATCTTTATCTTTTGCTTTTAATTTAATTTATCGTACCGTTTTGACCAAAAAAATAGTGGATGGATCTTGCTTTTAAGGATAGCATTGTTGACATGCTTCATGGTGGGTTATGTTTTTCTTATAAATACTTCCATCGATTTTAAAGGGAATATAGAAAAGAAACAAGAATTTAGATAGAGCCAAGCCTTGAGCTTTTCCCTCGACCGGGCTCGTTGATGAGGCGATATCGGCCAAAATGGTGAACGGGTAAAAAGTGAGACGAGGCGACAAATTCTAACGATGCCCCCTTATCGCACTGGTTTTAGGTACATGCCTGCTGTTTTTACCATATCCCATTCGCTATTGGCCCAATCTCCTTGATTCTCGTATGTTGTTGAAGAGCTTATTCAAAGAGGAATATTCGATTGTTGAAACGTTTATTTAGTGAGGACCATTCGATTATCACAAACGCTCGTGTTTCTCAGTTTCTTTTAGCCATATATTTCGTCGTCTACATGTTCGAATCCTTCGATTATTTCATTGTCGGGATGCATATACGAATGAGAAGCAATGACGAAGTTCTTGCCACGTCATGAAAGTTATTAAAAGGGCTACAACTTCAACTACTCCCTCGGTTCCATTAAAGATGACCCAACTTTTTGGGCACCGAGATTAATGAAAGACTTTTGTAAGGCATAAAATGTTAAGGATCTATCTAATTTTTGAATTTTATGTGTTAAATTTTTGCTTTTATTGAAAAGGGGTCATTTGTAATGGGACAACCCAGAAATGAAATATGACCATCTTTAATGGACTGAGAGAGTAATTTAAAATTGGTTAGTTTTGGATGAAACTGTAACTAGTGTCAAGTTTCATGCATTTCTCTTTCAAAAATTGAAATCCAAGGATCGTAACACAATATCCGCTAATTACATGGGTAGAAACTGAAAATATCATATTCTCGTTTTTTTAAATAAAAAGAAAAAGAAAAAGAGAAAACAATAAATAACAAGGTCAAACTCAAACATTATTTTACATTATTATTAATTTCAAAACAGCAATATAAGAATAAACAAATATAGCAGAAAAAGGAAGAAGCAAAAAAGAGTCCTCCCTTTTCCTCCAAATCATATCCTCGCTCTCTCTCTCTCTCTCTCTCTCTCTCTCTCTCTCCCTTCGCAAAAGAGCTTTTACAAGAAAGGAGCAGAAGCAGATTCTCTCCACAGCTGTGAGCCAACCAATTGCAAAACCTCCATTTACTGCTCTCATTTATTAATCGTTTCAGATTAGGAGGAAAAGCCAATCAATACTATAAATTAAGCATTTCTTTTTCGAGAATTAGAGCGAGGAAAGAGGAGAAATGGCAACGCCTTCATTGCGACCTCCCAATTTTGATTCCTTCAGACTCTCTCACTTCTCCACAGCAATTCCAATCACAGCTAGTGCTAGCAGTTTCAGCCATTTCGTTTCTCTCTCGCCCCCTTCGCTTGGCCATGGGAGATTCGGCTCTTCATGCTCCTGTTCCATACGGAGAAAAAAGGTATATTCCCCTTTTTGGCCCCTTTTGCTGAATTTGTGTTTGTTTTGGGGGTATTTGGGAATGTGAGTTTTTTGGGGGTTAGGGAAATTGGGGGAATGAGGCTTGCGAATTGTTGTTTTGGAAGGGAAAAGATTTGAGCTTGGTGCAATTTGGTGGATTTTGTGTTGTTTTTATTTCTTTGATGTGTTTCCATTTGTTTAAACATGAATAGGATTCGATTGTATTGTTTGATTTTTGTAGTGCTGATGTAGACTTGGGACATTTTGAAGAAAAAACCTTGTTGGGAGTTTCATGGAATGTTTGTTGAATGAGTGAAATCTGAGCTGATTTGGGAGCTGTGGATTACTGTTTTCTGTTATGCACATTGTTCTCGTTATGGTTTTGACACAGTTGGCTTGTCTCGTTTGAATCGATTTTCATCGTTAAGAGGGCATTTGAAGTATTCAATTTTGTAGAATGTTTGTTGAATGAGTACATTCTAAGCTGATTTGGGAGCTATGGATTGTTGTTTTCTGTTATGCACATTGTTGTTGTTATGGTCTTGATGCAATTGGCTTGTCTCGTTTAAATTAACTTTCGTGGTGAATGGTGATAGGTTTCTACCATTTTATTGTTAATTAGCGGCTAACATAGTTTAATGGAGCTAGAGAAGATAATCTGTGGAATAAAACTGGTTTGGTAGTAATTTTTGAAGGTGTTTGCTGATTGATTTGTTTAACTGTTGTTTTAATATAATCAATGTGCTGTTGATAAAAAATGTGAATTTAAATCTCACCTTGACGAGTTGATATTTAATTTTGGAGGATTTTTTCTTGTTTTTTGGTTGATTTTGAAGTTGAGTAATAATATTGCTGTTCTGAGAGAGGATCTTATGTTAATTTAGATATAAAAAAGTGGAGGTTTAAAGTTCAATTTCGAGAATTATCTTGTGCAAGAATTTTTCGACTGTGTTTTGATCAATTTACAATTTTGTGGGTCCTGGCTGCCATTTCCACTTTCTGTTAACAGTTCCTGCTGATGTTATAACTTATTTGGACGTTTATTCGTCCACGTGTGGTGTTGATTGAATGTGTTTGCGATGTCGGTAAGTTTGTTAGGTCTGTTGGCTTATATGTCTAGTTATTGTGAAAATAAGATACCGTCAATGATGCTAAAAACAAAAGTTGGATTTCAGTAATACATTTATTGTCTTATGGGCACGAATTCTTAGTCCACGTGTCGACTTGTAAACGATCGAGCCAACCGCGTCCGGCTAAGCAGCTTCGAGTCCCTGGCCCACACCCTGGTCCCAACCAACCGCTTTTATGAGTAGAGTAAAAATTATTCAAAGTAAAAGAGTAAATGTAAAAAATGATTTTTAATGGTTTTATACATGATCGCATCCACAATTATAGTGCGTTAGGGCTTAGTAATAAATGTAAGCAATCAAAAGAATTGAATGATTCCGCGATGAATGATGAAATAAGAACACGTCTATTTATACCGCCATTGGCGAAATCCAGTTGTCTTAGACATATATTTCCACGTATCAGTTGGTTTTCACTAATCATTTACTACCAGGGGCCTGTGTTTTCTATGTGGTGGTATAGTTGCTTTTTGGATATGAAGGAGCAAGCCAAAGCATAGAGGAATTCGGAGATGGAGACAAGAACGAGATCCAGATGTTGGGTTCGGATGAAGAAGTCTCGACTCAGATTCCAACCCAAGCCCAGTCTCTTGTCGAAGGGTCTGGATCCGTTATGGTGTCCGAGTATAGACCTGCCCCTGATGTAGACTACCTGCAGGTATGCGCAGATCTATGTCTCAATTTGCTATGTTATTGTCGGTTACTCATTTGGCTTGTGGTATTTGCGGAAAATATGTGGTCTTTGAATTTCCATAAACGAGTAAATTAACGGTATTGAAGATGCTTGCTATTTCTCACTTTTCATACCTTAGTTGGTTGTCAATTTCAACCTCGATTGTCAATGGTATGTTTTGGCACAAAATGGATAATATAGTGTCAATGGTGATATAAGATCTTCGATTTATTTTGCATACAAGGATATTATTTGCTCCCAGCTGATTAAAGTATGTGTAACTATATAACAATTGGTCGTTTTCTTCTTATTTCAGGAACTGCTGGCGATTCAACAACAAGGCCCGAGGGCGATTGGATTCTTCGGGACACGAAACATGGGATTTATGCACCAAGAACTCATCGAGATTCTCAGCTATGCGCTGGTCATAACTGTATGTCCCTCAAATATTTATATATTCGTTAATTATTCATCATTATTTGAAAATTTTCAATAATCTTACAAGATTAGTCACTTTTCTAGCATGATTTGGCCTCTAAATGAAAACCCACTTTCAAACATGATTTGACCTTTAACGAGCTTTATTTTACTCTCGTATTCTTTGGACTCTTACTGCTCCTGTGATCTTCCTTTGCAGAAAAATCATATCTTCACTTCAGGAGCTTCAGGTACTAATGCTGCCGTCATTAGAGGAGCTCTTCGAGCTGAAAAACCAGAGCAGCTAACAGTGATACTGCCGCAGAGTTTGAAAAAGCAGCCTCCAGAGAGTCAGGAGTTACTTTCTAAAGTAAGATCCCGCGATAATTAATTTTAAATTTCTTGGGATCATAACTTAGGACAATATTTTCTTTTCAAATATTATCGTTCCACCTCTCCACAATATCATTATATGTTGCAGTTTTCTCCACAATGAATGTGACTCATTTACTATATCCAATTCGATTGCAAATATCGTTTTTTCCCCATTTATAAGGCGATGGTTGCCAAACGATACGGATCAGTGATGCCGATGCCATATCGTCACTTTCTCTGAAACTACGTAGAAATTAATTCCTAAATTCTAATATGCTTCTTTTTCCCTCTTCTTTGGTTTAAGGTAAAGCACGTGATCGAGAAGCCTTACAACGATCATCTTCCATTGATCGAGGCTAGCAGGTACCTTCTCATTGATTATTGTGTCTACGTGGCTAATTTTAGAATTTACTTAAAACGCGTTGTTTACATGAAATGCAGGCTGTGTAACATGGACATCATCTCCCAAGTGCAGCAGGTCATCTGCTTCGCCTTCCATGACAGTAGGTTGCTCATGGAGACGTGTCAAGAGGCGAAGAACATGCGGAAGATCGTCACTCTCTTCTATTTGGATTGACCGAGGCTCGACTCGGCCGTGCATTATTCATCCAGAACTTGAAAAATCTTGTTTTCTCTGTAGAGTAGAGGAAAGCACAGAAACAAATGCTTTTTCTTTTTTTGTTCCATCCAGATTAGAAGAATTTGAAATATATGGCTCATTTGGGTGGGAATATATATCATGGAATTTCATTTTTTTTCTTCATGTTTTTTACTATCTATTTAGTATTTAGGGCATGGTTTACAATTAAGTTGTATGCAGTGTCAAAAAAACTACAGGAATTATATTACCTCAACATATATTATAATTAAGGGTTAATATGTTTTGTGTTCTTAATTTTCAGCATTTTTTTTCACAAAATAGGTTAATTGATGTCACAAAATCCAAGATGATATGATGAGTCACCTTGCCGATTCTTAGATTGATTATAGGTTAATTGAGGTGCTGAAAGTTGGAAGACAACAAAATTAAAACCCTCATTAAAACAATGTATGGAGATAAACAAGTGTATTTCCCTTTAGTAAAAATGTTGAGAGCATCAGAATCCACCATGAAACACTAGCAAACAAGAATAATCATAATATGCATATAATTAGTAGAATTTACAAAATGTTAGGAAGTCTGAGAAAGAAGCACAAAAGACTATTATAGTACACAATGCCATTCATCTGAAAACTTCCAAGACATAGTGAAGAACCGTGTCGAAACAAATGCCATTCATCTGAAAACTTCCAAGACATAGTGAAGAACCGTGTCGAAACAAAGCGCGCATCGCTGGCATAAATTAGCCCCACGACCATCTCTACTACCCATGATTCAACGACATCGAGCACAACTCCCTATTAGGCGGGCAACGGTTCCTCGAGAACTGCAATCATGCAAAGAGGGGTATATAATTGCCTGGCCTTAACCATCAAGAGATCGAGAGAGATAGAGAGAAAGAGATGAACCTTTTCTATGTTCAGAAATTTCAGATGAAGAATTTGCAACGGCTTCTGACACGGACGGAGCTTTGGTTGGCACATCGGGAAGGTCCAGCTCGTCTTCTTGTTCTTCAGCAGAAGGCGCTGCAGACGGAACTTTGGGCAGATCGGCCAGTGTTAACTGTAACAAAACGAGAAGATTCTTTAGTTCCCAGCTACTTCCTATTTATATTTAAGGGTTAATATTCTAATACGGCTCGATTTTTGTGCGTGTGAGTACTTTATGACATGACATTTTAAAATAGTCAAATATATCCCAAATTCCCAACAATTCCTATATTATACAAATATAGCTCTCAAATCTCATATTTTGGCTATACTTGTAATAACGAGCAATGGTTGGGCCATATTTGATAATTTTAGGATATCGACCCTGTATTAAACTCTCATGTTGAAGGTAAAATATGAACAAGTATTTGATTTATGGTGAGATTCCAGTTGTGCCAGAGCAAATATAATGTAGGAAAGTTGGCTAATAAGCATAAACAAGATTGGAACGAGCCAATTATGTATCGTATAAGCCTATGGTAAACCATCATGCTTGCCATAAAAGTACTAAACGAAAATTGGAAGAATATGTTGTAAATTGTAATACGGTAGATACGGTTATGGTAAATTCCAAACTGGAAACTGAAGAAATTGGGGTAATAATGGCATAAGAAAATAAATTATAGACCTGAGCTTCTAGATTCTCGAATTCTGCCAAGACTTCCTCTTCGTCTTCCGCTGATAGTTTCTCTCCCAAAATGGCGTTGATTTCCTATACCAGAAAAAAAAATAAAAAAAAAATAAAAAATCAGAGGCAATTCGAAAACTAGATAAAATTACTGAAATGGGAAAGGTAAAACACGCTTCATGACATATCGAATTATTTACAATCCCAATTTCTTCTTTAATTGAATAAAATGTGTTGCAAAGTATTGTTGTATGCTTCACATGTATCTATACTCGCTTTGCCAGAGAAAGAGAATATAAAATGTATCTTCTCAAGGGGCACAATGATAAATATTAAAATCATTTTGATTGATAGAAAATGAGAGAAAATAATTTGAAGTTTCACGTGAGAAGAAATTATTTACTACCCATTTAATGAAAATACACTATGTTGCGAAGTCGGGTACACAATTGGGAGGAAGAGATAGAGACACTCACATCTTGATAAGCTTTTGCCTCGGCAGAATCATCCATCAGTTTTTGAACATCGTCAAGGCTTATCTCACTTTGCATCGCTTTAACAGCGTTGTTTCCAGTCTTCAAACTCTCAAACACTGCCTTCTGCTTGCTTGCCAGTTCGACATCTGCTAACTGAAGCAAATTTCAGCAGAAAACAGATTTCAATTCTAATAGGTATAAGAAACCTTCCACCAAAATAAAGAGACAACGAGATGTGGAAAGCTTGACCGAAGGAAACTTACTTGCTGCTCTACATTGATGAGCCAGCCGTCGACTTGCTTTAATAGGTCTTCTTGAACCTTCTTCTTCTTCAATGCTAACAATGCCCTGTCTTTCTTCTTCTCCCGAAGTAAATCCTTTGCCGCTTGCTTTTCCGCATCGATTACGGCCTCTAGCTGAGAGTATTGAAGGCAGAAACGTTAATAAATCTCGTAGACAGGAAGATAACAGGCATAATCCACCAAACCGACTTATTAAGGTGAAATTGAATCAAGTAAATTGTCTCCTTCAATAGATATATCCAATTGTCGATTCGATCCCTATCTAACTGCACCATTCTACCTTGAACCTTCTAATATTGCAAACACTAAATCCCTTTTACCAATCAGCAGCCCCTATTGATAAAGGGCAAAATCAATTGAGAAACACACAAATTTGCAGAAGCAACAAAAACAAAGTAAATTGTGAGCTCCAATATCCAATGATGATCGATTCCCATCACAAATCAGCAGCTCTCATATAACAATCCAAACTCGAATTGAACAATTCCGCGGAAATTGAAGATCATGAATTGCAAAGCAACATAAAAGACTCAAACCTCACAAACAAAACCCTTCAAAAACTAAGAATTCATCCCTATATAAGTGCACCATTCTCCCTTCTAACATTGCAAAACTAAATTCCATCACCAATCAGCAGCCCCCATCGATTAAAGGGTGAAATCAATTGAGAAACACACAAATTTGCAGAATCAACAGAAAACAGAGCAAATTATCAGCTACAATATCCAATGATGATCGATTCCCATCGCAAATTAGCAGCTCTAATATAACAATCCAAATTCGAATTGAACAATTCCACAAAAATTGAACATAAGGACTCAAACTTCACAAACAAAACCCTTCAGAAACTAATAATTCATAAAAAACCCCAATTAACAAATCATCAATTTATTAGAAGAATGATTGATAGAGGAGAAAATCGCACCTGCTGCTGGTATTGGGCGAGCTTGCGCCTCTGAGTTTTGAGAGAGAGAATGGCTCTGTCCACCTCCGTGATCTTCGGTTTCTTCACAAAAACATTCCCCATTTTTCTCTCAATCCCTTTTTGAGAAAACTTCAAAAATTGAAAGGCGAAATATCATGCGGCATGTGTATTCAATCCACAGCAGAGACAGAGATATCTCTCTCAGCTCAGATTTCAGAGAGAGAGAGTTTTTGAGATTGGACAACAATGGAGATGGAAACGACGAAGCAATTTTCTTTATCAATAATTTAATTTAATTTAATTATTTTTCAACGTTGAGAATCCGCTCTAATTAGTTTAGGATTGCAGAATAAATTATTATTGTCAAAATTATACTTCTGCCGAGGGAATTTCAAAAGGAAATTAGCAAAAAGAAGTTACTTTTAATTAACCTTAAAAAAACGTTTGATTGCAAATTCATTTCTAAGTTGATCTGTAATTTGCAAAATTAATGATATTAAATATTTTATTAGATATTAGAAATTAAAATAATAAATAAAATAAAAAATATAATAATGCTAATAAGACTTAAAAGGTGGAAATTTAAAAGAGAAAGAGAGGGTTGTGAGATTGGCCCGACCCATTAAGATTAAGGCCCAATCACTTCTTTTTGCCACAGGAGAAAATTGAGGTCGAATTATTAATATTTTCTTCACATAGTAAAAGTATTTTTCTACTTGAAAGACAGCCCATTTTAGCTGACCCAAAATCCTATGTAGTTTTTCTTTACGCCCAATTAATTAACACAATTAGATTGATAAAATACAAGATTTAGTGTGAACTTTAACTATTTTAGGGGCCGTTAATTTTGAGTAATAAGTTTAATTGATAAAATACAAGATTGAGTATTTGAAAGATAAAATTGTCAAACTAGTTCAAAATTGAAGAATCCATCATTTATCCATCAAAATAAACATTGGATTAGCGTCAATTATTTTTATCAAAAATAATTCATGCAAAGTAATCGTCACCTTAAAATTTGCAAAATAATCCATTATATTCCTTTGAAAACTAATTTTCTCTCCTAGAATATTTTCAATTTCTTTCTTGCCTAAAGGAAATTAATAAAACAGACAAGCCCATTGCTATATTAAATCTTAGACTGGCCCAAATAGGTCCAGCACATGATGGGCTGGCCCGAATTTTGTTCTCAAAATCATATTTTTTATTAGGGGTTAATTGCCGCTATATATACTAGCTTTGATCGAATTCTGACACATGGGCTTTTATTTATACTAGAATTTGCTATTGCGCGATGCACGACAATAATTATAGTAAACTAAAGTAAAATAAAAGATAATTAGAACTAAAACTAAATGAAAAAACTAAAATAAATGTAGAATATAAATTTTTAAGTAATATCGATTAAAATCGCACATTTTTTAGATATATCATAACAAAAATATCTAAAAACGTTATGTCGTGCGGTGTAGGAATTGGCATTTTAAACTTAATAAGTTAAACACTAATGGTAATTTGAAATCAATTTCAAATTGATTTTCAATTTGACTCCACATTTAAATATAATATAGTATTACTACTTTACTATTTAATGCGGTCCCGAGAGTGGTGTGGGCATAGCTCGACCAAACATGGGCACCACACCGGAAACCCGGAGGCTCCTCACCGCCGCCGATTACTTCCTCCAACGCCGCAACTTCCTCGATTGCAGCAAGTACGCCTCCCGCGCCCGCGACTCCGACCCCACTAACCCCGCAGTCACCAGAATCCTCTCCACCGCCGCCGTTCTCTCCGCCCCCAAAATCTCCGCCACACACCACGACTATTACGCCATCCTCAATCTCCCCTATTTCGAATCCGACGCCTCTCGAATCGGCTGCAGCTTCGAAACCCTAACTTCAATTCTCGATCCCAATACCAACCCCTGCCCCTTCTCATCGGAAGCCTTTGATTTGGCGGTCAATGCGTGGTCCGTGCTGTCGAATCCGGTGGAGAAGGCCAAGTTTGACGCTGAAATGCGGGCTTATATGGGTGGTGCTTGTACGTCAGGGAGTGCCAGTGGTACCTTTTGGACAATGTGCCCCTATTGCTATCACGTGTACGAGTATGATAGGGTTTTCGAGGACTGCTGCTTGAGGTGCTCGAATGAGAGGTGTCGAAGGGTGCTGCACGCGGTGCCCATTGGGGGGCCGCCCCCGCCGGACGTGGTGGCGAAGGGCCAGTACTGCTGTCCGGGGTTTATGCCGTTTTCGGTTCGTACTAGCACTGGAGAGGCGATAAAAGATGAAATGTGGGCTCCTTTTGCGCCTTCTCATCACGTAGGTAAAGGGTTGGATCTTAATTCTGCTAGCTATGGAGATTGCATTGTAGTTTTAGATGATAATAATGGATTTGAGAGAACAGGATTTCAGGATCATGGTAATGGCGACAAGGCAAAATTTGAAGGCAAATGTGAAAATGCAGGTGTGGGGGTGAGAATGAAGAGGAAGAAATCTGTGCCCTGGAAATCAAAGAAGTTGTTAGGTAGAGGAATCAGTATCAATGGCGATGAGGCACGCTTTGTTTATGGAGTTAGAGAAGAGAGTTGCTCGAATGTAGATAAAGACGAAGGTGAGGTTTCAAAGGCTTGTTTTGGGGGAGAGGAGTTTCTTGATGGAGATGATGATATATTCATAAGTTTGCCGTGCGATTTTGATTTGGGAAATGGGGTACCTATGAGTTTGTAGAGTTTCCTGCTACTTCCCTTGATATGTTCATACAACTGACTGGAGCTGGGTAAAGGTAATTGACGTATAGGCTGCTCCTTTTTTGATTTGGTGATCATGGTTTTGTCTGTAAATCTTAGCCTTTTGGGATGTTGATGATGGAATGTGCTCTAGTATAGCTTCCATTGAGTTGGTTTTGCTTTCATCTTGTTTCTTTAAATTGATTCTGTCCCTTCTGATGGTTAATTTTACTTTATGGGGGAAAAAATTCTTTTTATGTGGATCTATTAACTCATGTTTCTATTTGCACCAAATCAAGAATCGCCACTCTCAGGGGTTTCTATTTCTGAAGCTTCTCTAACATAATAATCAAACTTAGTCAGCAAATATAGCAATTTAGTGTTGGATTGTGCCTTTCATGATGGTCTTGCCAGATCCTGTATTCTTTTTCCATTTCAGTTTCAGTTTCAGTTTGGTATTTGACTATTGCAGGCTGCTTGTATAGTTATAAGACATGAGTTTGGACATATATAATAGAGACAAGTAGAATGTCATCCATTCACATGCCATCCGAGTTCAAGTTTAGCAGTATTTGTAATGGTTTGTACTTACTACCATGTCTTTTAACAAGCTATTGTAATCTGTGATTGGAGTTAGACTGTTAAAAGGAGCTACTATCTTGCATGGTTCCGAGCCTGAGCTTTGTTGGTTGAAGAAATCCAATACCTAAGCATTTTTTGTGGATACCTTATATATTTGATTGCCTCCTCCTATGGTAGTAACAGAACACTCACGGTTCATTACATGTAACCACTTACTTAAACTTCTTCAGTCTCATATTTTGGTATTCTTATCTGATAATATTGTTTCCTATTCTGTTATTCTTTCTATTCCAAATTGCTATTTGACAATATCCAGAGTTGCTGTACTAAAAATTTGAAGAAAGAACCTTAATCAAATTGTTTAGGTATGAGGTATTTGAAATCCTGGTCTAATTAAGCATATTGCTGCTCCTTATTATTAATCTCTTACCTATTCTTGGGCTATCATTTTGTTTAATTGAAGTTGGAGCCCCTCAAAGAAGCTCTAAACTATTTTCTTAAACTGCTTTAGGTGTGCATGATCTCAAATTGATTAAGAAAGAGACACACGCACGGTATGAATTAACCAGAGGATGGAAGTTTGGGCAGAGCAAGCAAGGAAGACCAACATCAGTCCAGACAGAATACAACATACCAACTCATTAACATCATTCTAATCCTTCCAAATCTACTCTTTATACTAAACAAAATGATAATTTTCATGAATCTGAATCATTCATCTCGGAAAATAAATGGACCAATAAGTGAGGAACCATTTTTATCCCTTCAATCGCAATGATTTATAGTTCATGTATCACTTCACTTGATGAGTGCATTACTTGGGTTTGAATCTCATAAGAGACGAAAATTGCATTTTTTGGCTCATATATTTTTCATTACGAAGCTCTGTATCACTCGATATCATTTAGATTCTAGTCTTATTAAGCATTTGTTACTTTTTCTTCCCCACTAATAATGTCAAGACTGAATCCATATTTTGATCGTAACTTGTTACCAAATTACCAAATTCTATTACGTTACATATGTCCTAAACGCCTCCAATGGTGCAAGTAATAATCGTAAAATAGAAGTACTTTGAGAAACATAATAAGACCAATTTTTTGTACAACTGTAAATGTACTTAATAATAGTTATTATTATAATTATTTTGAATTTATTAGTGATATCTATCGATAATGTGGTAAGGCTGTGCATTAATTAATTGAAATTAAAAGAAAAATGATAAGTTCGTCGTCCCACATCGGAGGAAGGAAGGGAAAAATTGGTAGAATGTGTGTATAAAAAGGGAAGGGGAGGAGAGGGAAAGTTATCTTTGCGCTTGGGGCAATGACGCAGCTAGTGAGGTTCTAACCGAGGCGCGTCTATTGCTGGTTGAAAACTATTTCCAAACCCCCTCTTCGGCCTTGGCTTGACCTGGGCCGTCGAGAATTTCTGGAAGGGCTCCCTTTTACGAGGGTAAGGCCCTACAATTCTAACTTTAATGTTGTAGTTTGGATTGTGGCTGGCATTGGAGGGAGGCCAACTTCCTAGGGTTATATACACTGGTTCAGGAAAATTTTAATTCCTACAAACAATTAGGAATATATTCGTTACATCATATTTTTTCATTTCGACATCACAATTCACAACCACTATATGGAGAATCATGAGAAAATAAGAAAAGAAGGTGGACTATACCTCACCAACAATTTGATTATAAAAAAGTCTTGAATGTCGAGTACCTCAAGAAAGAGGATGGCAACAACTGCGCAGTTAATAAGTAGTCTAGGTTTAAAAGTCATGTCAAATTTGCAATTATGCCCAAATGTGGTGATTTTCCAACAACTAATTTATTCCTAAAGAAATTATACAAGTCCCAGAGGTCGTGGTAAGGTGACTTCAAAGATCCTATTAAATTTATTCTCAAAAAAGAAAAATATCCTATTAAATTTTACAAAGTTGTAGTTAGAATTGGTAAGAAGTGATAAGATGGTCAAAATATGGATACGGCGATCTTGACATTTTTCTGATCACAATGATGAGAATTTTATAGTGTTGGTTCCCATGCACACACAAGAAAAAGGACTAGAATCCAATTGATACCGACTGCTCAACTTAATGTAAATTTCATATAAGATTAAAAAACCAAATATTCAAGTACATCTCAACTCATCTAACCCATATCTCCTAGCTACAAAGAACATCCAAATGTGCTTTCTTGTTGGAAATGAACTCCAAAATTTCAGAAGATAGTTGAGCTTAATTAACTAATATTTGTTTGAAATGTATAAAGGATAAAAGGCGATGTTGCAAACAAGTGTATTTCATCGATGAAAGTTGACAGGGTCAGCACACCTTCATACTTACCTTAACAACATTGAAGAACCTTCACCAATTTCACCTCTATAAATGTTTGACAGAAATCCTCAAATCAATATCAACCTTCTTCCAAATTAATCAAATCTCACCACTATCAGATCCATCAATGGCAGCCTGCAACTTTCACCTACTTCTCTCTCTGATCATGGTGGTCTCACTGTCGAGCCTCAACGTAAGCTGGGCGGGGCGCCACCTAATGCAAACTTCTCCACCCGGATTGCCAACTATCCCACCACTCCCTAAGGCCACACTGCCACCACTGCCCGCCATGCCAATCGCAACATTGCCGCCAATTCCAACTCTGCCAACTAATCCGGTCATGCCAACCGCCACAATGCCACCGCTTCCTAGCACCCCTCTGCCAACTAATCCGGCTGTGCCGACCACCACATTGCCGCCGCTGCCTAGCACCCTGCCAACTCTGCCGACTAATCCGTCCCTGCCGAAGCCCATATTGCCACCAATGCCAACCTTACCAAAGCCCACATTGCCACAAATGCCTAGCATACCCAGTGGTGTGCTGCCTCCATTGCCAGCCAACCCACTCCCAACCATGCCTTCTATTCCAACCATCCCCACTGCAATTCCCTCCTCCCCACCACCATCAAACTAGGCATAGAGATTTGCCGCCACTATTCAGCTCACCCTTTTCAGTATGGGTTCTATGATATAATTTTCTTTCACTGTCCTGATATTCAGTATTAGCTATTCATGTAGTCTGTTTCAGTTTGGATTCTTCCAGTGTTGAGTTACTGTATTGCATTTTGTCTGAGCAGATCATGTTGTGATTAGTAATGAGATATCCTATGTATATGTTCCTTGTTCACCACTGTCCAAGAAGAGCTTCTGCAAACTCTGCCCAAACTTCCATCTCTCTGGTTGATACATACCCTCTCTGTGTGTGTGCGTGTGTGTGTGTGTGTGAGAGAGAGAGAGAGAGAGAGAGAGAGAGAGAGACAGAGAGAGAGTGAGAGAGACTATCTGTGTTTCTTAATGTACCTTGAGCAAGTAATGCATCATGCATAGCAAAAACATAATAATTTGCAAGGCAAATCAAATCTGCAAAGTAAAGCAAATTCCCTAACACATTTAACTTATTTTTAAAAAAATTACTAATGTCAATGATAGTTAATTACATATGGAAATTTATATTGCTCTGTTTTGACTTATAAGTATAGCTTTGAAAGATCATGAGTTACCGTGAGGAGATCGTTAAGGAAGAAGTAGGGTTCAGCGTCGGTAGAACACAATATCACGGCTGCAGTTAGCCTTTAGAGCTTCTTCCAAATTTTCCGCCTTATCAAAATCAACTTTAAAAGTCACCATTGTGACATTATCTTTTCCAGTATCATAATCCTGTTTGATGTCCTCAGCTTGAAAAGACTGAAGCTGCAAGTCAACACAGATGCTCAATTATTTATTAATTTTACTAATACTCGACTAACTTGAGCAGTTCTATCTACATCCTTTTTTCGTATAGAGTAGTGGAATGGCATGCAACAAATCTGTAACTTCATTTTTACTATGATCACGCGGAGTAGCAATTAGGAACAATGTAGCTTTTATCAATTCAAGAATTGGAGAAAAATGACAGTATTGTTTCTGATTTGCTCATTTCAATTTGATTGCAATTATATAAGCAAAATTTTAGGTGCTTTTAGCTTTTATTTTAATCACTACAAAGTCCAAATCTGAAAATAAGTAAACATAGTACTATATATTCAATAGCTGTATCGGTTTGGACTTACTTGATGGTATAGAACTCCCAAAAGATCAAACGTAATCTCCAATCCCATAGGAACCTACAGCCAAGAAAAATAAGTAATGTTAATCATGCACGAGCACTTCAGTGATATACAAAGTTACAAGCATGGATATGTAAAAGGTGTTATAGAACTCAATGAGTGCAGGGGCAACTGATCGGGATAAGTCAAATATTAAAGGGAGATATAGAAACTATATTACTTTGGATTTTACAAGACAAGTTGGGGCATTTCTTAAGCATTCTGCAGCTACCCCTCCATAAGCTCTAACTAGTCCTCCGGTGCCAAGTTTGATTCCCCCGAAGTACCTAACCAAAGAGAAACATATCAAATGACCGACATTGAACAACTTAGAGACCTAGAGCTAGTTGAAGTAGATACAACAAAGTTTGTGAAGGGCATCACATTAACAAATTCATGGCCACAATACGATATGATACACACAATTACTGTTTCAGGATACCTTTCAAATGCTTGAATGAAGTGGGATGTAATGCATATATACAAAGACGTACCAAAACCATACGCAAACAAAGTACCTGATAACAACCACCATAACTCTATCTATCCCAGAAGCCTCAATTGCCGATTGTATTGGCTTGCCAGCTGTCCCAGATGGTTCACCGTCGTCATTACTCCGAAATTGATCTCCAATCTAAAACCAAGTACCAAATGAGCTACATCTTGCAACTACACTAGTACAGTGGATGATTTAGAGTGTCAGTTTTCTTGATGTGAGATTTGTCATTTTTTCCGATCATTTCATAACCATAATTAAGATTGTCAGCAGATAATCATCCATCCACCGGAGAACATAAATTCCTGATTATGGTGATGATTATGCAGATATAAAGATAAGTTGGATGACCTTATAAGCCCAGCAATTGTGAGTGGCACGGGGTTCACGAACCTGATCGATCAGCAGAATCCCATGAAAATAAATAAATAAAAAACCTAAAAGGGGCAAACTGAAAATGAGGAATTGATTGACCTCGGCGAGAAAGGAGAAAGCGGAGCGCTCATCAGAGATAGGGGCTGCAATGGCGATGAATTTGCTCTTCTTGATTTCTTTATCGAAAGAAACTCTCTCTTTGAGGGTGGTGAATGCGCCGCCGCCGGAAGAAGCGGTGACCATTGAGAGACCTCTGGCGTGGGAAAAAGTATAGGTTGTAAAAATGAGGGTTAGATTGAGACGGGGTGTTGGTGTTGGTGTTGGTGTTGGGAAAGAAGTGAGCCGCAGCGGCAGCGGCAGCGGCATGGGCTGCTGCTTCTGCTTCAACGCCGGAAATTTACTTGGATTGGGAAACTTGAATTTGGTTTGCATACTATGTGGATTCCAAAAGTCCCATCCTGTTTGCGTCTGTCTATACGAAACAAACCTTTGTTTTTAGAGATTAAAATTCAAACGTCAAACCTAGGTTAGGTTGTGCTACCAAACTCGTACCAGATACTATTAGGCCTAACTGATGCGGTATCCGTGTGTGATGAGGTTGTCCGGACCTTTTATACAACTAGTGCGCACACGATGCGCGGCTATAATCAAACTAATTGATATACATTAAAAGTAACTAGTAAGTAGTCCGTCGAAATTCGACGGAAAATCAATTTACGTCATTAATATTAATATGATATAAAAAAATTATTTTAAAATTTTAATAATCATAAATTAATAATATAAAATTATAAATGAAAATATGTTGAGAAGGGTGTTTCTTCGATTTTTTAGCTATATGTTTTAAAAGTGGTATAAAATAGCTCTATATTATTATTATTATTATTATTATTATTATTATTATTATTATTATTATTATTATTATTATT
>JAYJMF010000031.1:238769-249159 GCA_036873715.1 Salvia sclarea
TGACGGGTTTGGGACGGGTATGGGTTTGAAAATTTTAGACGGGTATGGATTTGGGAAACGCTTAATGGGTGGGTACCTGACCCATTGTCATTCCTAACTTATTTTGTCAAACACTCCGCAACAACTTATAAGTTATTTTAAGAAACTTATAAGCTCAACCAAATGCCCTCTTAATTCGTATGCTAACTCAAAAACAACTTATAAATTGTTTTAAGGAATTTATAAGCTCAATTAAATCGGATGAGATCCTCTGTCCTCAATTCTTCGTGTGCCACAACGAATTTCGATAGTTTTAATAAAAAAATTTGTAGAATAAAAATTTATTATTACATAATATATTACGACTAATATTTATAGTAATTTTTTTTAAAATACCATGATTTTTGAATATTTAGGTTAAAAAAAAATACTTATTTTGGTTGATTATTCAAAAATCATGGTATATGATTTTTAAAAATTATATTTTTTCACTATAAATATTAAGCATGATATATTTATTATATAATAATAAATTTTTATTTTACAAAATAAATATTAAAACTATCAAAATTTATCATAGTACAAGGTGACACACGAAAATTAGAGACAGAGAATCCCATCCCCAACCAAACACCCAATTAATTCGTATGCTAACTCAAAAGTAAACGTATAGAACGATGCAAAATTGCAGATTGAGCATGCGGCACGCTACATAGGCACATCCCAGTATCCAATAACAGCAGTCCACGTCAACAAAATTCCACGTGGAAGGATCTGATTCGCAGCCTCCGTCAGTCACACGTGGCGATCCCAAAACTCTAATTAATTGCCCCACCGCAAACGATGCACATTCTGCAGTTGCTACATTGACGACGAAAACGAAACACGAATTGCGACTTCGATCGAAATTATTAGCCGGAGCTCCGGCACCGCACAGAAGCATTAACCGTGGCTCCCCCCACTCCGCCGCAGCACCAACACAGCAACCTCACCCGCAGGAAATCCGCGCCGGCGTCCGCCTTCTCCGCCGCGTCTTCGTCGGGTTCCACCCGAATAGTCTACCGGGAGTCTGTTGGCCGCTCATCCGATCCGGATCTGAGCCTGCCATTTTGGCAGAGGACTTGGTTCATCGTGCTGTTGCTAGTGATGGCAGTTTCCTTTTTCGGTCTCGCGATATTCCTGCTTCTCACGCTCGACTCCGATTATGTTTCGACACCGGTTTCCGCCGCCTCCGAAGGCGTTCAGGCAAGTGATGTTTCTTCTTGATATGTTTTTCGCGTACAGTGTGTGTGAGCTAGAGATGAGATTTCTGGATGATTGAAATTAATATTGGCTATTTGATCGGCGAGATTAGGTATTTTCTATCGTAAAATTTGGTTTAAATTGAGAGAGTCGGAACTCTAAAGTTTAAGATATTATTTTCCTGTTTTTGTTTCTGATTGGAGTTTGCAACTTAGTAATGAATCAGGGCATTTATGAATTCGCCTAAATATATCAACTTCGCGTTGATGTTGCATTATTGGAGTAGGGTTAATTTGAGAACTAACTTGGTAAAGGTTTCTATTTCTGTTTTACTTCTGAATGGCGTTTGCTAACTATTATTTCCATTAGAACTGATTAAGAAGGAATTGTAGATAGGAATAGTGCAGAAACTAAGAGAACTATTTAGATTGAGAAAGCTAGTTTGGCTGCTTTTGTGTGCATACTTCTGCTTTACTGACTCAAATGCTGAATAGCTGAAGTCATTTCTAGCATTCAGTTGATAAACTAGTTTTATATGCATATCGGTGTTTTGATTGTCATTGTACCATTGTATGAAATATTTTGTGTAGATAACATATGGCTCAGTCATCAAGCTGATGCATGGGAGGACAAAATTCAGGCTGCACTCACATGATGTTCCCTACGGCTCCGGCAGTGGGCAACAGTCTGTTACTGGTTTTCCTAATGTTGATGATGCCAATAGCTACTGGGTATGTCAGCACTTCATTTGTTTGATTATTCTGATGTATTTGTTGTTCCTTTGTGTATGTGATCTATTAATTCTGGTTCCTAGACTGTTAAAGAGAAGTTCTTGTTTTGCAGATTGTAAGGCCTATACAAGATTCATCTGCAAAGCAAGGCGACTCGATCAAAACGGGGAACCTTATTAGGTTGCAACATATGAAAACTAGGAAGTGGCTGCACAGCCACTTGCATGCATCGCCGATATCAGGCAACATGGAGGTCAGTGTTCATGAGTTTGCTTAGGAACCTTCCTCTGCATCAAATACTTGAATATCTATCTTTCAGTGTGCTTTTGTGGCTTAAAACTGAGAAAAATGTATCTTCTACTTTTATATTCCATTGTGCTTGAACTCCATGATTCTGCTAGGGTAATGGTGACCATCAATGTTACTCAAATTTGCTTCGCTTTGAAGTCATCTAACCTGATAGTTAATTTGAAAAAATCAAAGGATAGATTATCAAGGCTTTAGCTTTCATTGCCAATCTAATGTTGCATTTGGGCGGAGGGGTTTAATTCAAGGATTTAAAAATTTGTATTGGAATCTGTCAAAAATAGTTCAAAATGAGAGGTGGATATTAATTGTTTAATATGGTTTTGCAATCACTCTTCAAACTCATCCATCCAATACGACCTAATAATTTGGTTTCATTTTGCAATTTTATGAATAGAATTTTATGGAAACAATGTTTCACTCTTTTACTAATACGTTTTTGTGGATTTTTTTAAAGCTTCTTTTTCACTAGTTTGATGCATATTGTTGTTAGCAGAGAAGCAATCCTAAATTAATTCTTAAAATATCTTTATGTCCTTTTTCTATTTAAGACATATTATTCCAGAGTCTTTCTAGGTGGGGTGCAGCTTCTGAGTGACAATCTGAACTTCAAAAAGTTGATTGATGTAATATGGCTTAAGCATAACTTAAAGTGCGCGATAGTTTATTAAGAGAATCTAATATCTGCTAAATATGTTAGCTCCTATAAGTACTAAGCTTGCAGTGGCATCTTCTCATGGCACTTGGACCTAAGATGCCACACACTGCATGGTTGTCTATTCCGTTAAATAATTAATTTAATAGTGTGGATGGTTGTCTATTTTCTATTCCATCTTCTCTAAGCTCAATATGTTTCATAGTTGATATTCCATTAATTTAATAGTGTGCATGGTTGTCTATTTTCTCAGATATGCTTTATCAATGGGCAAATGACATTCCTTTGCTTTCCCCTTCTGTAACCCACTAGTAATAAATGAGTAATATTTATTCATGAAATGTTTTCTGCCAAAAGTGCTTATAGATCCTACTTGATTGTTAAAGGAATTTGTGTTGCCTTCCTGCTCTTAATCATCTTATTTGGTATATTCACTAATAATCTGATGAGTATCCTACTAATCAACCTATTTCATGGACTGTCATTTATGCATCGTGTTTATTCTAGAAAAGTCTTATTCATCTGAACTACTGTTGAGACTAGTGGAGAAATGGACTTTTTTTCTCTGGTTGATTATTGCAAATTATAGATTTTTATGAGTTTCCATTAAACGTATTTCCTCTGTCTTCAACTGGTTAAATACTTGTAGCTTCATCGTGTTTGATAATTGCCTTCTGAGAAATTTGTTTCTGGATTGCTCTACTCCGTTTTCGAACATATTATCAATAGCCTTAAGCCTAATTACTATGTGATGGGGAAAAACAGGTCAGTTGCTTTGGCAGTGATGGCGAGTCTGACACTGGGGATCATTGGAGGTAAGATATTTGGTTTTGAACCTTGTAGATTATGTGATTAGGTTGAAACGAGGCATTCACAGTGTTTGTTGCATGTGGTTCAGTGTTGAAATCGAGGGAAGTGGAAAGACATGGAGGCAAGATCAAAGGGTAAGGCTGCGGCATGTAGATACCGGTGGGTACCTTCATAGCCATGACAAGAAGTACCAACGCATAGCTGGGGGCCAGCAAGAGGTAAGAATGGAATGATAATGGATTTAAGAAGGTTCGCTTCCAGCATCGATTTCAATCATAATGCTTATATGGCCTCTGGAATTCTTTCAGGTTTGTGGCGTTCGTGACAAGAAGCCTGACAATGTTTGGTTAGCAGCAGAGGGTGTTTATCTTCCGGTCGCTGAAACCAAGTGAAGTAAGTAGTATGCAAGCAGTATAATTAATGACTAATCAGTAGTTGAGCCGCTTTCTGTTAATTTACTTGGGAATTTCTCCAACTGCGCCATCAGTTCAGTTGCATGTGAACATCGCAAAGTTTTGAAAATAGCTTGATGTAATTTCCTTATAGAGAATGTAGACTTTACTATGAATTTCACAACTTAAATCGTATCTCCGTCTTTGTCTTCTTTAATTTTTGAGTTTTTATGCTATTCTGATGATAATTTGGTCCATAAACGGTCATATGCTTTTAGTAGTATTTTTTTTCTCGCAAACGCAAACGCTAACAGCAGCAACTTTGTTCGATTTCGTCGCAGCAAGAAATATGTTAAATATTATTTATATGGGATGCATTTTCCTATTGCTTTGCGCGATTATGTGTGCAACAACTATAGTTAAATAAAAGGGTAATTGTGTCTGAATGAACGTTAATTCTAACTAAAACTTTTGCTTTCAAATACACGAATTGTCAATTGTTTTGAATTTCCACACGGCAAACATTTTCGATGGCCTTGAATCTATATGTGCAAGCAATTGTGCGACTCATATTTTGCATAAAAATCTAGATACAGTATATGATTTCTGTACAGCTAGTTTGGGTTGGAGCCCTTAAATGGTGAAAGAATATGGCACTATATTGCCAGAAATGTTCGTTGTATAAAAAATTTAAACAAAATTAGAATTGGGTGGAAGTTGATGTATTTAGCTGTATTTAGGCTGTGCGCGGCGGCGCGCTCCGCAAGCACGTGTGTGGCGCATGCTTGCGGAGCGACCGCTTGCACCTCCAAGCATGGCGCGTCGGCCGGCTCCCTCCCCCCCACCCCCACCACGCGCGCCACGTGGCGCACTCTGATTGGCAACGGTCTATCTGTTGCAAAAATCCGATTTTTTATTTTTATTTTTTTAATTTTTTTTAAAGTTTGCCGTTTTGACCTTTTCTCAATTTTTTTTTAAAAAAATCAAATTTATAATTTATAAATACCCCCATTTTTTCACACCACCTTCTACACTTCATTTCTTCATTTTCTCTTGCATTTCTTCAAGCTCAATCAAAATTATGTCTTACGACAACGAGGAGTTTAAAAAAAGACTCAAAGAGTCGAGCGATCTTTTATTCCAAACCACCACCTCCTTGTTCGGGCAAGTCATCTAGACGGCGGGGATGTACATGAAGCCGCATGTACCGGAGCCAATAGAGGAGGAGGGCCAAGCGAAGAAGAAAAAGGTGTATGTGCATCGTGACCGCCATACTGGTGAAGCTCGTCTTCACCAAGATTACTTCGCCGAAGCGCTAACGTGGGGAGACGACGTCTTCCGCCACAGCTTTCGTATGACGAAAGGGTTATTCAACCAGATCGTGTAGACGTTGGAGGCTTGGGAACCATACTTTCAGCAGCGCCCGGTTGCCACGGGAAGATTGGGGTTCACCGCGGTGCAAAAGTGTACGATGGCATTGCGGCAACTTGCAACGAGTGGCTGCACCGACCACTTCGACGAGTACCTCCGGATGGCAAAGAGTACGGGTCGCCTTGCTCTAGAGACCTTTTGCAGAGCTCTCATATCTGCATATGGTCCAGATACTTACGGACGCCAACGATGTCCGACTGCGCCCTCCTGCCCTCCGATCTGCCACCCATGCGGGATATTCAACACCACATTGACTTGGTACCTGGTGCTGTGCTTCCAAACCGACCCCTCTATTGGATGAGTCCGAAGGAGCATGAAGAGTTGCGGCGACAGGTTGAGGAGCTCCTTGCCCGTGGCCCCATCCGGGAGAGTCACCCTTGTGCCGTACCTGCCCTCCTTACTCCCAAGAAGGATGGCACCTGGCGTATGTGTGTGGACAGCTTCTCCATCAATAAGATCACGGTTCGTTATCGCTTTCCCATTCCCCGTTTGGATGATTTGTTAGATCAGTTGGGTGGTGCTTTTGTCTTCAGCAAACTGGATTTGAAGAGTGGCTACCATCAGATTCGCATTTGTATGGGCGATGAGTGGAAGACGACATTTAAAACGCGTGAGGATCTCTATGAGTGGTTGGTGATGCCGTTCGGCCTTTCCAACGCCCCCAGCACCTTTAAGCGTGTTATGAAATAGACGCTCCGTCTTTTTATTGGAAAGTTTGTCGTAGTTTATTTTGATAACATTCTGATCTACTCCGACCCCGTCATACACCTCCAGCACCTTCGCGAGGTCCTCCTTGTCCTCTGCCGTGACCAGTTCTATGCTGCCACTGCGAAGTGCGCCTTTCTAACGGCGTCCATTTAGTTCTTGGGTTACGTGGCCTCACGAGATGGCCTCATGGTTGACCCCGGGAAAGTCGCTGCTGTCTTTAATTGGCCGAAACCATCTTCCATTACAGAGGTTCGTAGCTTTCATGGGTTGGCTTCCTTTTACAAGCGTTTCATACCCCACTTTAGTGGTATCATGGCCCCTCTCACGGACTGCATGAAGGGGAGTAAGTTTCTTTGGACTGCTGAGGCCGAAGCTGCATTTCATGAGATCAAGCAACGCCTCATCTCGGCTCCAATCCTTGTTCTTCTGGATTTCTCTTTACCATTTGAACTCCACTGTGATACTTCCAAGACTCGTATTAGTGTTGTTCTTAGCCAGTGTGGGTGCCCTGTTGCTTATTTCAGCGAAAAGCTTTCTGGTGCGAAGCTTCGTTTCAGAACTTATGATGTCGAGTTCTATGCCATTGTGTAAGCAATCAACGAGTTTTGATCTTGTTCTTCCTGTTCCACGCATTCAACTGCATCAGGTGGTATCAGAGCCGGTTGTGGGGGCGGGGCTCCAAGGGAGGGTGGATGATGCAGGGGCATGCATCCAACCCCTGGGCCACCTGGATGGTTGCGGTAAGCCTTTGGGTTTTGTCCCGGTTGTGGGGGCGGGGCTCCAAGGGAGGGTGGATGATGCAGGGGCATGCATCCAGCCCCTGGCCACCTAGATGGCTGCGGTAAGCCTTTGGGGTTTGTCCCACATCGGATGTGTTGGACAAATGTTATGGGTATAAATGTGGTGTTGTGGGTATAAATGTGGTGGGCAAACCTCCACTCTTGACTATGGTTTTGAGTGTGAGTTAGGTTCGGACATTTATAGCCTGCATTATATATTATATATTCACTTTATTATTTATTCCTTTTTTAAGTCAGGGGAGAGAGAACATGAGACTTTGAGAACTCTCTGGTTTACTATATCCCATTTTCTATGTCATACTTTAATTTGTGTTCCACTTTCAATTTTTTCTACCTTTTAATGCATGTGGATGAACGCCATGTAGCAATTTTGAAGAAATGTATTCCTATAAGGAAATTAAGTTAAAACCTGCCAAGTTTAACACAAAAAGAAGGAAAAAGAATATGGGAGACAGATTGAATTATATCTCTGGCTCTTCATTGGTAGCACATGGAACTATGTTCATATATGCTCCTAATTCCTTCATCGTTCCGTTCATCCACGAGCTCCAAAACTAGGTGATAGATTTTTCAATTTGATTTTTGAGGCAATCAATTTCTTTTTTTTTTTTTTCTTGATTGGCAATAATTATAGTGCTCTGCTAGATTACAGAGATGAAAGAAGACTGCTTGATCCTAAAAATTGTCTTCCAAAAATTTTCCCATATTTTAATGTCAAACAAATTAAGTTGATAGAATGTGACTTCTCTCGTACAAATAATATATTATAATAAAGTACAATACAACAATAATTAAAAAAAAACAAATTAAAATAGAGAAAGAGTTGGAAGAAATCAAGGGCACTTGAGCTTATTCTGATGGGTAGTCAGAGTAGCGTAGCAAGGGCAGGCTTGATAGTTGCCGTAGGTGCCAGGTGGCACGCAGTTGCAGTCGGCGCAGCAGCTCCCGCACGCCCTCTTGCACAGATTCGGCCTTCCAGAGAGCCTGCACCGAGCCGCACACGCGCCGCCGCAGTCGATTTTCGTGCCATTGTTGCCACTCATCACTTCCATTCCTTCAACAGCTGCAACACTAATTACAACCAAAATCAATGCTACAACAATAGCTTTGGAATTCACCATCATGAATATCACACACTCAGAGTTGTGCAAGGGTGGAAGGGAAAGAGACTATTTATAGAGGAACTCATGCATGCAAGTAAATAATAATTGGACTATTCTTTAATTATACCTTCAAATTTTACCTTTACCTATTTTTTAGCTGGAATTTGTAAATATTATAATTATAGTATGTGCTTACTTTCGTATTCACTTAATAGTTCGACTCAAAAATATATTTGGCCAACTAAAGCTTATGTGTATCATTGAAAGCTAATTTTTTATTCTTATTTTATGATGTCAAATCAGTTTGCGGCAAATATATACATCAGCTCTAATTGGCCATAAGAAGTTGCATGCTGTAAATTCGAATTGAAAAACTAGTCTTTTTGTGTCAAAGTTTGGACCATAATTTAAAAATGAATCTAAATAGTTGAACCAAATGTAGCCTCGCAGTTTTCTCTGGCCAATCCCCAAATGTTAATTAAAGGGGAAAACATAAAGGAGAAAAGGAAACAGCAAATGCAAGAGACCTTCAACCAATGAATCATACGAGGACCACCACACTCAACCAAATTCATTTCCTTTCTACTTTAATGACAATTTCTTTTCCCTATCTTGCAAATTTTTATGTGCCCCTTACATGTATTCTATGCTAACCTAGAAAACATATACGCCATATATATCGTTTATAAAAGGGGAACAATTTAATATTTAAAATATATTTTTCAGAATTATGCTTTGGTGTAAAGAAATAACAATTAAATGTCCCATCTTTCAATCTTCTAGCAATTACATCCTAGGGTTCTATTTCCGTTGACAAATATCCTACATGCCATACCAAAAGATGAGGTAGAATTTAATAAAAGAAATTTAAGATAAAGTTTAAAACGGTAATATCTATATTTTGATGCCGAAAATGAGTTAGCATCTAAGCCACGTCAAAACCACCGTCCCATTAAAAGTGGCTCATTTATTGGAAATGAAATATTTTTATTTTGAAAAATTTGTCTATTTTAATGAGCTTCATTATTTTACACATAATAATACTATTTTATTATTTTATAACAAAAAAGAAATAATTATGCCTCTATAATTGGATAGATAGTATATATATTTTTTTAAAATGTACTTGATGATGATATTTCCTTCAATAAATATATAGCATTAAGAGGTAAATTAAATTAAAATGCTAATCTGTTTGAATTTAGTAATAGCAGCTGCGGCTGCGCCCACCTCCAGCCTTTGTGAACTCAAACACAGATAAGAATGATGGAGAAAAGAAGTCAACCAGTGTGGAAAAAAAGGGTATCTTTAAAATTAAGGGTCCCTTCTCTTACCAATATCCAGTCTGTATTTGTTTTGGTAGATTACAAACAAAAAACATAATGTTAATTCCTAAATCTAAAAAGAAGAAATTGTGGTTCACAGCTGTGTTATTGCTGGAAGTCAGAGAGAATCATAGAGATTCAAGATTTCTGATTTTCAGTTAAACAATGTATTGAGAATTGAAATATTTATTATTCTGAGGCACACTCTCTGGATGTGAAATTCAATGGAATGGGAATTTGGCCTTCTCCAATAACACTACTACTTCACCTTACCAACCTACCTTCTTTCTGCTGAATTCTATGCTATACTCACCCTTTTTTATAGGTGTTTCAATAAATCTATTCGGACAAATTATGGCCAATCATACGAGATTATTTTAATGCATAATCTTAATGAATTATTAGTAATTTAAGTTCAAAAATTAGTGTGCTAATTATATTTCAGTTTTATCATTTTTCGCATTTAAAATTTGATTTCAAATTGGAATTAAAAATTTTAAATTTGAATTTCTCTACGCAATTAATCCCTTGCATAATTTTAATAGTACTATATAATCTATATTAGATATTAATCTCTTTCTTTTAAAATAAAAATAATGGAAAATAAATTTATGTAAAGGATATTTTAGGAATAATAATTTTCCTTTCTTGGACTAACCGATTCTAAATTGAATCGGTCCAACTTGCCAAAAAAAAAAATTCGTTGTATGGATAGATACACTATGTCCAAATAGCACTATTTATATGTATACATAAATATGTGTTGGGAAAATATATGTAATGTGTTTTGATGTTTTAATGATCCCAAAACTTCCTTGATATGCCTTAGATTTTTTATTAAGACCTACATGTTTTGGTCTTTAGATTAGTTTTTGAAGGCTGAAGACTGAAGACCAAGACTGAAGACC
>JAYJMF010000031.1:276201-292763 GCA_036873715.1 Salvia sclarea
TAAAATTACTCATTTTTTAGGTTTCCAATAATTATAAATTGTTGGAGTAACTTTTATAGGTTTTATTTGTGATCCTATACTTAGATTATTTATAGCTTGTGTAATATTTTCTATATCTTGTTCTATTGGTTTTTTACTTGTTTTTAATTCTATTTTATCTATCTATTATATGACTTATTTGAGTTATATCTGATTTACTGGGTATATTTTTAATTATTTGTTTAATTTCTAAAATAATTTGATTATTTTGCTCTTTTATATAGTCAAGATTTTCAACAACTTGTTTTATTAATTTATTCTTTTCGTTATTTGTTTGTATTATTTCTCTAAGTAGTTTATTGTTTTCTTTTTTATCTCTTTCTAAATGCTTTCCAAAATTTATAATAAGATCTGTAAGACTGTTTAAATGAGTCTGATCTGTATGTATATTATGTTTATATTTTTTGTCAAAGTAACAACTAAAATTATAATTATCACAGCTTATCGTATGTTTATCTTTATTAAGGAATTCTGGATCTGACGATTCAGATTGAGAGAAAGAGTTTAAATCAATGATTGAAAAATTTCCTATCCCAAAGTTTTAAGTAAATCCTTATACCATCCTTATTCTTATGATGAAATATATCCCATATTTTATTATAAGATTTATACAAAAAGAAACAAAGAAGAGTGTGGTTTATAGAGTTTCTCAAAAATCAACTGTGCACACCAAACTAATATCATAACTGAAAACATCTTAATCCTGCACCGAGGCGGGTTCTTAACAACAAAGAGGACTTACGACACCATGCTGCCTGACACGTTAAGCCTGTCCTAGTATATATATATATATATATTGGAATAGTTAGCGAATTTTACAAATTATAATTTGTGTATTTTATGAACTATTAATAGAAATAATTAGCTGTTTTGGCTCTTATATATCCATTGATGAAATTGTCTCTTAACGTTTCTTTAAACTGTATAAATTAATAATGTGGAAGTAACATTTGTAATTATTATATTCATAATATTTTTGCTTCACTTTATTAGTATTTATTACTTCATCCGTCCCATTACAAACATCTAAGTAATTAAGGGGTACGGTATTTAGGTAGTGTTTAACTTAGATAAAATAGGAAAGAGAATACTTTAAATGATAAATTAGGAAAGAGAAAAGTAAAAATATAATTAAATAAGTAATAAAGTAAGAAAAAGAAAAGATTAAATGATAAAGTAGGAAAGAGAAAAATGGTAATTATTTCTTTATATGGAAAGTAGACACTTATAACGAGACACCCAAAATAAAATACTTAGATGTTTTGTAATGGACGGAGGGAGAAAGTATATAATATTAAGAAAAATATAATTCTAATTGTTTGGTTTTTAAATACATCAATTAATGAAGACAATAATTTCTATGCGACCTGCTGCATGACTCACACTACATGAGCAATTATATATATATAATACTAGGCACTAGGCCCGAATTTAAGTTTTTGCATTGCTAAGGGTGTGGGTTCTAATCCCACCACCCTTAGTTTTATTTCGCATTTCATTGTTTTATTTTTTTCATTTCGCGATTTCATTGTATTTTTTTAATTTCGCGATTTAATTGTTAATTGTTTTTTTTTTGCAATTTAATTGTGTTTCTTTTTGTGTGTGTGTGTTTTCAGCCATTTTCTATTTCCTTTTTATTTTATAATTTTATTTTATTTTATTTGAATGAAATTAAAATAAGTAATTTTCATGTAGTGTTGTTTTATATTTCTTATAAATAAATTGGCACTCCTTGTTATTCGAAATGGCACTTCTAGTATTACGAAAGAGCACTATTAATTATTCAAAATGATACGATTAATTATATACCAAATGACACTTGTAATGATATAAAATAACACTAATAGTTATTTAAATTGGCACTTTAGTGTGTTATAATGACACTTTAATTATATAATAAAGTATCAATTGTTTGCCGCTCCTATTCTAAGCCATGAGTCGAGCGAGGGGGAGCCGAAGGCGAACCCAGAGCGAGCTCAAAGACAAAATTGTTGCCGGTCTCATTATCTATATATTAATTTTCGAAGCCGAAGGCGGAGCCGTTTGTTGTTTGCCGCCCCCTATTATTTGTTTGCCGCCCCCGATTATTGTTTTTAGTTGGCACTATTAGTTATTCGAAATGACACTTGTAGTTATATAAAATGACACTTTTAGTGTTTCAAATTGGCACTCTTTCTATTATTATTTTTAGGGGGGCACTATTATTTATTGGATACGACACTTGTAGTCATATAAAATGGCACTTTTAGTGTTTTAAATTGGCACTCATCATTATAAAAAAATTGGAATTTTCTATATAAAAAAAAATAAAAAAATCGAAAAGTCAATGTCCTTGTCAACGGTCAATGCGGGCCGTTGACCGATCGCACGGACTGTGATCTGTTGCACAGGAGTGTACCTCGGAAACGAAACATGATACGGAAATTAGTTCGGAGAATGTTGACATTTTACGCACGTAAGAGAAGCCATATGAAATCTAAAAGAATATGTAAACTTATGTGCGGACGTTTTCACATGGGGACATTTGAGGATTGAGGACCATATTTAAATAAAAGAATTTCTAATTAAGTATGATTTTCATATTTAATTAAATTAATGTAAATTTGTCGTTAATTGATTATATTAGTGGTGGTTCCCCAGCCGAGGGTGTCACTGGAGATCGACCACTCAAAAAAAACATGCAGCACATATTTCAATTATGAAAAAACAAATACAAGCCATTCACCAAATAAATAAAGATGCGAAAACACCTGAAAATATACAAAAAGATATACGTGTTGAATTTTCCTTACCACCTCTACGTGTTCAACTAAAGACAACAAAAGGAGTTATACAAAGAAGAATAGAACGCAGATTGATTATCCGAAAAATAGGTAATCAAATTAGTCATTAGATATTATATAAAAATAAACAAATATCGAAACTTAGTATGCTAAATTAGCTTGATTAATTAAACATATTTATGGGAATTTAAAAAAAAATAATTCAAAGATATGAAGTTTGAAACTTGAACTTTTGGATCAACCTAATTTAGTTATTTAATTTTAGCCAAAATCCCATTTTTATTGTAACCTAATGCCAAATTGTGTGAAACGAGTGATATATCCAATTATGTATACACATATTATGTTTGAATAGCTTTACTCAATAGGAATTAGTATTACCTATCCATCTGGTACAAAAGATATTTTCAAGGTAAGCTATGAATTCCTTACAAAAAAAAAAAAAAAGGTTATGAACCATTCAAAAACATACTTCCAAGTAGAAGTATGTGAATGCATGTAAAAGCTGGTCAACGAGCGCATTAATTTGCAACTGTCCAATCAACAGGCGACACGTGACAATCTTGAAAAAAGGTCATGGAATTGGAACCATCTTCAGATTTTGGCTCTTTCTTTCTTTTGTCGGTTTTGTCCTTATTCCCCACTTTCATTTCTCATTGATAAATTTATCCACAATCATCTCCGACTGAAAAATTAAATCTAACCTAACAATCGGAGTAGGTTGGTTACGTACGCTACAACAATTAAACATGTTGATAGACTACAATTTAACGTATAAGCTTTGTTGTTGTAGAATCCTGAAAAATGTGCTAAATTTGTTGTCGTTCATACCATACCACATTGGTTAATAACTGTCGTTGTAACCTCAAGAGAAACTCTTGTCGTGATTGACATACGTTGTCGTAGGGTTCTTGGAAAATGCAAGGTCATGGCCTCTCATAACTTTCACTTTAAATTTTCTTTTCGCACATGTTAACATTCTGCTAGTGCAGTTAAATCTTCATTGATAAATATTTTAGGTTGAGTTGGTCATTGATGAAGTATAGTAAAAGTTCTGACGTTGATTCTAATTGTAGATCGTGTATGTGTGGAAAAAAAAAATATAAGAGTATTTTTTAATTTATTTGGGATTGTCTAAAGAATTTATTGTAAATAAAAATTAGTATTATTATTTCTCTTCTGTACACTTAACAAATTCTTACATCGACACACATATACAAACGCATGTTTAAATACATTTGTAGGTAGAAAAAGCCATATAATCTTAATAACAAACAACGTGAGTATTAGTGTTAGTGCAAGAGGAATGATATGCTACGGACCATCCCTGGAAACCATTAGTGCAATAATTATGAATGTTTATTTTATTGTTGTCTCACTCCATTTCTTTAGTTGCTGACTCCACAAATTCTGCAGAGAGCTCTCTCACTCCATAATTTCGTTCTAGCTATAAATTAATGTAATATGCTCCACTTAAAAGTCAATACTATGCAATTTCTGAAATGATCGATGTTTTGAGAATTTTTATCGCAAATTTGCCATTCATGAATTAATTGAGCTATCCATGTGGACAGATGTTTTGAGATTTTTAACTATATATCATGAGGTGTACAATACGAAATTGAAACAAAAGTTTCCAAACAAGTCAAATTCTAAAAACCTAGCTACTAAACAGCAACATGTACAAATAATTATATAAAGTAAATAAATGATTGATACAGCTACCCAAAAAAAGAAGTTATTTCACCTGTCCCATTGTATAATAACACACTTGTCATTTTGGATTGTGCAATTAGTAATGGCACAAATCCAAAAAAGTACTCCCTCCATCTCACGAAAATTGGTTCATATTCTATTTTGAGGTGTCCCATAAAAGTTGACCCGTTTTTTTTTTCTTTTTGAGACATCTTGCTCACAAAAATTTAAATAATAGTAGTATATGTTTCTACCACCAATTTACATCACTATATACTTATTTTTCAATTCTTCTAAATCTCTTGCTCAAAGAAAAGAAACAACTCTTGTAGGACAGAAGAATTAATAAGTTTACCTTAAAAAATTAGTTAACTTAGCAAGCTCCATCATTTTACACACAAAAACTCCACTTTCTTAATTTATATGCTTAAAAATAAGATGTCACTAATAATGGGACGAAGTAAGTATTAATTAACTAAGAGTTTTTTTTCTTAAGAAACAAAGGAGCCGGTTGTGATTTCTGTGCCGATTATCTATTCTTGTAAAGTAAATGAATAACATCGAGCTACAATGGCCGTAGCAAAACTACTGCTCTATATAACACCCAAAAACTAAAATAGAAGTTACGATTTTAGCTTACAAGATAGAGGAGAAAACCCCTGTAAGAAAAGCACGTGAGTAATTACAATGTCTAGATATTGCAGGCTACGGAACGACTAACGAGCGTGTGAATATTGCAAGAGGCAACAAAGTGCACTTTTTTGTTCCCGAATTTTACAAAAAAGTAAAGCACCATCTTTAGAATATTCAATGGGAAATTGCTTGTAAAACCATGAATTATATGTAAATTTTGACATTTCTTAAATTTCCCCCAAATTTAAATTATGGCCAAATTAAAACTGACGTACCATCAGATTTGTTTGACCTGGCACTATTTTCTGGCATTCAAAACAACGTAGCTGGACAAATTGGATGTGAAGCCATATACTATAGTGATTTTTCTATAAACTATTAAAAAAATTATGGATAAAACATACACTATTAATACTATTTCCTAACCAAATTAAATTTTTTCTCTCCTAAACTATAAAACTTTGGTTTAAACCACTATAAAGCACTAGTTCATTCTGTCTTAATTACACAAGAAAATTGCTTCAACAATTAAAATTGCTTCAACGATGAGTAATTGCTTCAATAGAAGGTCTTATTTGCGTTTCCAACAGAGAGTCGTTGGTCGCAATTTTAGATATTTAGGAAGGAGGCATTGGATTTCACCACATAATAGAGAGATGGAATTTCACGAGCCAAAACTGGCGAAAATGATTGTCTTTTCTGCTTCAGTTTTTTAATTAACGACAGATTACGATGAGTTATCTGTTTCATCGATTGGTCGAGGAATAATCACTTGGGGAGCTCTGTCACTGTTGTGTCTTCCCGGATTGGTACTTCTCTCCTTGGTATATTAATAAAAATTGCTTTTTCTGATAATAGAAAATTATGATGAGTTATCTATAATGAATTGCAGTTTATATTCAAATTCAAATTTCTAAATTGTATAGAATCCCATGATTTCTCGGATGAGAGCAATTGTTTTATAATTTTCCGTATGCTATGTGTGACTGTGTCCCACCACTATATTTAACAAGTGTTTGTGTCCGTGTGGGATGCACGGATGATATATTTTATTTTATTTTTTTATTAAATCTATTTTGAATTTACTTGAACATTTGAATTTAGTAAAAGTTAATTTTTGTTATTGAAACATGGTTGTCATAAGAGATATTATAAAATTTATGGAAATATGAAACATATATATTGAATATATTTAAAATATGTTAAAATACATAGATTTGACAATTATATGCATGTCATAGTTCAAAAAAATAACATGATGATCAATTGGTATTTAGAATCACCAAATAGTTTTGAGATCGTATGTGTTTTATATTATAGTAGTACATATCAAGTGGAAACTACAGATTCAGGTAGAAGAAATTATTGCCAAGAGAGTCAAGTGGCTCGTATTTCTTTTTAGGGTGTCCCATGAGTCGAGAGTTGGCACGTTTCCTTTTTTAGATATTTTATTACTCACACAACTTTAAATAATATATATTTATATCATTACTTTATACCACTTTAGTACTCTCCTAAAATCTTGTGCCCAAAAAAAGGAACCAACTCTCGTGGGACGGAGGGTATAATTTAATAATAATTTTTATTATTAGAATACTATGAAAAGGGGGTGGGTTAACTATGGCGAGATCGCGCCATAATAAAGGAAATAAGAACATTTTAGATGTGCATCTAGCACATGTTTCATATATGTGTAGCACAATAATTGTTACTACACAACTGTTTAATATGTGAGTATTGCACATATTACATCGCTTCGTAGCACATATGTTTTAAATATGTTATTTTAGCATATTTTTCATAAATAATAATATTGTGTTGTGTAGCCTCACTTAATTATCCGCTTATAAGTACAAACAATATAAAACTGTAGCACATCCGAAATTTAAGTTCAACCATTGATATACGACAATCAAAGGTACAAATTCGTGCATACTTCTTACGAAAATTAGTGTTTCTATTTGAACCGTCTCCTTTATGAAAAATATTTAACTTTTATTTCAAAAAAATAAATTTTAAAAAAAGATATATATCCTATTTTTGTATTTATCAACCCTAAAAATAATATATATGAACCACTCAGAATAAAATTAAATAATAAAATATAATTATATAGCGTAATTGAACGAAATGAATCCTTGTTAATAATGATATAATCAAATTAAAATATATAAAATTAAAATTGAATAAAAACATTAAAAAAATCAAAGAAAAATAAAAGTATGACACAAGGTGGGATATCAAATGTGAGACACTAAGATTCATGATTGCAGAACCCTAATCGCAAAATAAAGCGATCATCCACCTTGACACATATCATGAGTTTTGAGCAAGAAACAGACCTCGTAGTTTTGAAAGTTGAGCTTTCACCGTCAATGAATACTAAAGGCAAGTTTAATTTCATTTGGAAAATAAAAATATATAATTTCAGAAATATGATTTTAAATAAAAGGTTAAAGGCTTGACAAGTGATATGATTTTGTCTTAATTTTGCTATTAAATCAAGAGCGTTTATTTTTAATGATTGATAATATTCATGATCAAGTATTTTTTTATAAAATTATTAGGGGTAATGACGATTATATTTCAACATTTCGACTTTTTTCCGTTCATTGTCTTATCTTAAACATATTGTTATTAAAATACTTGCGTTTTTATCACTTAATTAATTACCTCTGATGAGTTTTCGAGCTCCCATATACTTTAGCATGGCACGTCGAAACGTCCAAATCTGTAATTGTTAGAAAATAGAAGTTGAGGAATTTAGAATGGAGCTCGTGTCTCCAGAAATGGAATTTATAACGGAGCTCGTATCTCCAAGAAATGAATTTATATAGATGAGTGTTTTCTCTAATTTCTGGTATATTTCATTACAAATGCCTAATGCCATATTTATAGACAATCCAAGTCGGTTACTTAACCGACTTAATGCTTCTAGCTAATTCTAATTATTTCTAATTTAATAATACAACTCCTAATCTAGCTAGCAATTGTCGGTCAATTAGCTAACTTACAATAGATAAGATTAGTTTACATTATTCCAAGGCTAATTAAATAATCCAAGTTGCTTTCCAAAATGTTGGCTGACAGAGCCATCTCGAATTCTTCCGATTTTGTCTTCACTTTTAGCTTAATCCTTTATTAATCTTGATTGTTGTAGATGATTCTAGCAAAGTCGGTGGAGTTATCTCGAATAGTAATTCATGTAGATACTATTCTTTCTAAAAATTGAAATAGAACCATATTTTGAAATAAAAATTATGATTAACGTATGTTTAGCCAAGTGATGGTGGGGCTTTGCTGATCATGCATGTTGCTTCCCCGCTTCTGTCGGCTTAGGTTTGGCCTAAACTTGGAAGAAGAATGCATGTGCGGCGTGATATCCAGTTTAGGTAAATTTCATATTTGAGTTATTCCTTTAAACATTTCAAAGTTATTAATGCTAATTAGTTGTTTTTTCTAGCCAATTTATGAATTTAGTCCAAACTCATACCGTCATACGTAAACTTGAATTCAGTCTGATCCACTTGGCTAAATGCATTCATCCTTTTGCTCATTAATCATTATTTCGATGAAATTAAATAAGTTTCCTCCACCATTATATATAAATATAAATAAAAAGTCATCAGCTAGCTGCTCAATCCTAATTAGTTACAATCTCAAGTTGGCGATTGAAACTAATTTTTCTCTCATTTGACAGTACTATGCATATTAACTAACTAGAGAGGATGTCGTTGGTCTATGAGCTAGCTAGCTCTGATTTTATATATTTTACCTTTCATATTTTTGTTTTATATCAGATTATTTAGGTTAAACTCTATGCAATAGCAAACGAATCTTGTACTTGCCCAGCCTATCCTATTAGTTACTCTTGTATTGTACTAATGAATAATGATATATATCTATGATATAACTTCGTACACTTATAAATACACTGATATTAATACTAAAAAGTAGAAATGATGAGACACCATTTTAAATAGGACCTCAGTACGTAGCATAGCAACAAGTGTCACGAGACCTCTGGCTTTCATATATAGCATGATTTTTCAATCAATTATACATCCATCTATATTAAAAAATACACGAACCTTCAATCTGTTTGGATTTTTTTAGGGCTGTGAAATTCCTATAAATTAAAGCTGAATTGATGCCAAAATTCGCCTAAATGGATTTGATTTGTGAAAGTAATAGTTGTATTGTTGAATTATTGTAATTTGAGGAAATTTTTGGCATTTATGTAATTTTGATTTAAAGAAATTTCAATTTCGTGATAAAATCCAAACTGCAATTTCGAAAATGGCCTATATATATGTTAATTGGATTTGAAGGGTGATGCTTAATTAATTAGCAAAAGTGTGGGTTGAAGTAGTTAGCTAGGGTTAATTGAATTTCGAAAGCAAATTAAAGATGCATTGACCAAGTACATGATTGATGTCATGGAAATCATAGAAAAATGGAAACATCATTAAATTAGAGCATAGATTGTGTGAAGAGAATAATTGCAGCAAGGACAAATTTCACTTATAGTATCCAGTTGGAACCATTGAATCACACCTTTCAACAGAGAAGACAGAACCCTTCAGAGGGAGCCAATACAACAGTGCCCACTGCTACAGTAGCAGTGTTTCATCAGATCATGCAAACCAAAAAAGCATATTGCTACTCACTTATTCCCTACTACATTTCCCTATCACCACTAAAATACAAAATTATCATTACTAATTAAAATTAATTACTACTTAATTACTTAATACTACTACTAATTACTATATATTCTTCTCTTCTCTTCTCTCAAATTTTATTTCATTTTTGCTTCAGATCGAGAGATAGGGTAAGCCCCCTCCCTCAGGAAATTAATTTGGTCGATCATTAGTCAATATTTGGAGTTATTTTTATATATCACCTTTGCTATTTTGGGCATCCACGAAGAATGTATCATTTGTCTTATTTGGAGTATATATCCCATACACACTCTTATAATTCAACTCCACACCAACTCAATATTTACAAAAATATTGATATCTACCATTCATCTCACTGTTTACCGAAAAAATCAACAAAGTGGGATCCTTTCTCCCCTCCCACTCTAACCAACAAACTTTTCTTGAAATCCATGTCATCCACCAAGTGATACATTATCTGTGGAAGGAGGGTGTATTTTATAATAAATGTTACTAATGTTGGTGAAATTAACAATTGGACACAATGAAACACATAAATTGTGAAAAAAAGGATCCTATCTTACTGATGGTAATGGAGCCGTAAAGTAAAGGCTTGGCCGCTTGGGTAGGATTTAAGCCACGTGAGATCCTCTATCTCATTTTAATCTCTCTTCATATCTCACTTCTAATAATAAATTTTGAGGTTGATTCTTATACATCGCACTATTCATGTATTCATTTCTTACCCTTATTACTTTTAATTACAAGGTGATGTATATATACATCGTGGTATGAGAGTTTTTGTCATAAATTTTTACTTATAATAAAATGCTATTAACATATAGCGAAATTAATACTAAAATAGAGGATTTCATCTGGACTTAGTCAACAACAAATTTTGTCCTTTATGTCGATCGATAGATTATATTTTCTTTCTATTGTAAAATGGCCCTCTCATAGATAATTTCGGAATAGCTCCCATCAGCGCTAAACCTAAATTGACAATGTTCCCCATGTATTTAATTGCGTGGAAGCTTTTATATATATTCGGCCGTATCGTAACACATTATGATAAATGTACATTATATGCATGTGACATGTATCTGACTGCATTGTGAATGCACGTCGAGACATTAATTACATATGCTGAAAAATATAAAATACTAATAAAGTAAGGGTTTTTTTTTTAAAAAAGAAAAAAAAGTAAGATTTGAAACAAGTGTATCTGCGAAAGTACAAAAGTAAAGGGGAAAGAAAGCAAGTGAAGCTTTAAAAGGCAGGCCTTTCTCCCCAACCACAAACCTCCAACTCCAACTATATCTATCACTACCAAAACAAACAAGACTTTCAACTTGTTTTCTACTCCAGTTTTTTTTTTTCTTTTTCTTTTTTGGAGGGAAAGAAAAAAGAAAGAAGGAAATGGATCCCGACGCGTTCTCGGCTGCGAGCTTGTTCAAGTGGGACCCTCGGGCGGGGCTGGCGGCGGTGGTGCCGCCTCCTCCGCCTCCTCCACCTCCTCAGGCGGCGTACTCGATGAGGCCGAGGGAGCTGGGGGGTCTGGAGGAGCTGTTCCAGGCGTACGGGATAAGGTATTTCACGGCGGCGAAGATCGCTGAGCTGGGATTCACTGTTAACACGCTGCTTGACATGAGGGATGAGGAGCTCGACGAGATGATGAACAGCCTCTGCCAGATCTTCCGGTGGGACCTCCTCGTCGGGGAGCGATACGGCATCAAGGCCGCCGTGAGGGCCGAGCGCCGCCGCCTCGACGAGGAGGACGCGAGACGCCGCCACCTCCTCTCCGGCGACGCCTCCCACGCCCTCGACGCCCTCTCCCAAGAAGGTGTGTATCTTAATTTGTCTTTTGTCCTTCCAATTATAATAGTAGTATTAATTGGGTGCATGCATGGGATATACAGGGTTATCGGAGGAGCCGGTGCAGCAGGAGAAGGAGGCGGCTGGGAGCGGCGGAGGAGGGGTGTGGGAGATGGTGGTGGCCAACGGGAGGAAGCAGCAGAGGCGGAGGAAGAGCTGCAGCGGGAAGGGGAGGTCCAGAATGGCGTCAATGGACGAGGACGAGGACGACGATGACGAGACCGAGGGGGCCGAGGACGACGACAACTGCGGGGGCGGCGGAGGAGGGACTGAGCGCCAGAGGGAGCACCCCTTCATCGTGACTGAGCCGGGTGAGGTGGCGCGTGGGAAGAAGAATGGCCTCGACTATCTCTTCCATCTCTACGAGCAATGCAGGGAATTCTTGATCCAAGTCCAGAACATAGCAAAGGAGAGAGGAGAGAAATGCCCAACCAAGGTATGCTATTTTTCACTCAACTACTTATTTCGATTAATTATCAAAAGTTGGGTGTGTTCATTATTTCATGTTTAATAACGTTGGCCCCTAGATTTACTATTTCTCACGTAGATTCTATTTCAAGACATATCAGTTAATGGACTGTTATCACTGTCGTTCCTTTTCTTGACTATAGGCCTTTCTTCATCTTCTTTACTATTTTATCCATCCTAGCTTCATTTGTCCATCCACCCCTTTAACACAATAAAACCCACCTCCATTCTATATATAACACAAATATTACTCCACTTTATAACCTCAAAACTATTTTTCACACTCAATTACATCCATGTAAATATCACTTTAAAACACTATAGGAAATGTCTTGTTTTGTTTTTGTTTTTTTAAAGTCATGAGCTATGAGTTCTATATCAATTGTGCCTATGTTCATATTCCGGCTCCAAAAAATAGACGTTACTCGTTGGATTGCCACGGTGCATCTAATAATGTTTTTGTTACAAAAAATAAAACGTCATCCGTGCTATATATATTGCTAAATAAACTTTGGCAACCCAACGAGCCACGTCTACTTTACAGAGCCGGAAAAAATGGACAGGTGGGGCACAATTTATATGGCATCGATAGTTAAACAAAAAATGTCAAATAGTTGATGATGTATGAATTGATAGTGTTAGTATTATGTGGGGTTGAAAGAATATTAGCTAGGAAGAATGAATGGAATAGGAAGTAAAATTGTGGAAATCGAAATAGAATGTAGGCAAGTAAGAAGTTTGGTGTTATCAAAAAAGATAATATTGGGAAGAAAAAAGGAGGGAAGGGAAGTGAAAAGGAAAGCAGAGAAAAAAATATTGAAGAGTTCGTACTAAGTTGGGCTGAGGCTGAAAGTGCAGAAGCAGCTGTCCACATGAGAACTCGACAGGTCGCGTACGGATCTGCTGGGCCTCTCTGCCACTAAACAAGGGGCCCAAACCCAGAATCAATGCACTGCACATCATCCCATAAAATACAAACAACTGACACCTGTCCCTCCCTCTCTCACGCTTGCCTAAACCTATCCCTCCCTCTCCCTCTCTCTATCTCAAGCTTTTTAATTCAAAACTTCACTCAATTCTATCGTCGATTTATCGAATCAATTGTTGGCATGGGACAAAATAAATATCCCTGCGTACGAGAACAAGATAAAGTTGTCATCTTTATATATGCATGCATATACGTACTCAATCAACAAGTTTATTGTTCATGTGTGGGTAATTTCATTTGTGGATAGATATATGTGCTGCTTCAACAAACGACTTGAATTCGGATGAACATATTATTCATTTTCATATCATAAAGATTAAAAAAATAGTTATGTTTTGGTCGTGTGAAGTAGGTGATTATTTGTTTTATAGTAGTACAATTTAAACGAAACGCAACGCAGGTGACAAACCAAGTGTTCCGGTTCGCAAAGAAGGCCGGAGCGAACTACATCAACAAGCCGAAGATGCGACACTACGTCCACTGCTACGCGCTGCACTGCCTGGACGAGGAGACGTCGAACGCGCTGCGTCGCGCCTTCAAGGAGCGCGGCGAGAACGTGGGCGCGTGGAGGCAGGCTTGCTACAAGCCCCTTGTGGCCGTGGCGGCGAGGCAGGGTTGGGACATCGACGCCATCTTCAACGCCCATCCACGCCTCTCCATCTGGTACGTCCCCACCAAGCTCCGCCAGCTCTGCCACGCCGAGAGGAGCACCGCCTCCAGCTCCATCACCGCCGCCGGAGTCGACCACCTCCCCTTCTAATCTTGCCCCCTCATGCATAGCATAGCATAGGGCCAAACTTCATCTATCCCCTTTTCATTTATTAATTACTAGTGCTCATAGTGTTTATTTAACTACATTTTCGAAGACCCTACAAATTGCTGATAATTAATTCAAGTTAATCACCTCCTTCCAAAATCTCAACTTAATTTCCAATGAAATTGAATACTATAATTTGTCAAGGACATTTAATGTGCATGGCATTGATTGTGTCTCAGGTTAATTACAATTGTCCTAACAAAACCACACAGATTTTAAAGTCATAATAATTCAATGCATGTGCCCCTAAATATATTAGGGACGAGAAAATAGACCGTCATTGTAAAAAAGTTACAGTAAATCATTTTAGCATGCAAGTAAAAGTACATGCAATTTAGATTTTAAAAAATTGCCCTTGAGATCCAGTATCCTATTTTGTGTCTCACTTTCATTTGTCTTTGATTTTTAAAATCTCTTTTTTTCAATTTTAATTTTATATATTTCAGTTTAATTATATAATTATTAACAAGGGTTCATTCCACTCAGTTAGGGTATATAATTTTTTTTTATCATTTTATTTTATTTTTAGTGGTTCTTAATTTATTTTTAGGGTTGATAAATTCAAAATTAGGGAATTTTTTTTAAAAATTTAATTTTTTGAAATAAGAGTTTAATATTATTCATAATATATAATAAAAAAAATATACAAAAAATATTTTTTAAATAATAAATATAATGATAGGACATGATGACACACAAAAAATTGTGGTATATTGAATCTCATCCAATAAAATTAAAATGGTGTAATATATGGTAGTCTACCCCTTTCCAAAATGAAACCATAGTCTCTCTTTCTTCCTCACTCAACTAATGGGATGGAAACATTATCTCTGTATCATATTGTTGGATCAAATAATTATATACTCCCTCCTATTCAAATTAAATTATTTTTTGGAATTTTTAATCTTCTTCAATTTAAATATTGTTTCGGTGTATCAAACATTATTATCCTTCTACTTAAGTCATGTATTAAAAAAATCAAAGCATATTGATTGACAATTTTTTTGAGGTAAAAGAAAAGCTGTATTCATCATGCTGAACAAGAACATCCGAACATAGGAAGACTAACCACAATACTAGGTGGCTTAGTCCACACATGAGGGTGAAAACAGGATCTAGCCGAACGGGCTATAGCATGTGCCACAAAGTTGGCATCTCTGCTAATGTGACAAACACGAAACACACTACCTGAGTTCAACAACTTTTTGCAATTGGAGATAATCTCTCCAAACTCTGATCTATCCTCCCCAATTGAACTGAGCGCGTCTACAACAATCTTACTATCAGTTCGGAAAATCACTTGTCCTGAACCCTAAAATTAATATTTCCTTATTCTCTATAAATGTATATCAACTTTGCTATGTGTTTCACACACCTAAAATCTCTTCGTTTTTTCTACTTGCAATAGTTATTATCTCTATAACTAGTATTCCACTATTCCGCCTGTGCATACACACTGAGATAAATTGGTATAGATATTTTTTTATGATTTTATTATATATATTAATGGATAGTATTGTAATTTATATAAAATAAGTAATAACTAATAGATAATTAATCTAATTTATTTTATAACTGTATCATAACAATGTACATGTGTTATGACGAATAAATAATAAAACGTAAATATAAAATTCATAATTAATATTAAAAAAATTGCAGAGGACGAGAGAGAGGGATGTTATCCGGATGTTCACCCCAATGAATCACGTGGAAGTGATAGATAACTTCACTCTTTATCTCTTTAGCTCGGATCCCAATATTGGTAGGTAGGGTAACGGTTGAATTGGGCCTTTGGGCCTTGGTGGGGACATTTTTGGCTTCAGCTAGGGCTTCCCGACCATTCCTCTCACAAAGAGCTGACCTTTCCTGAATTGGCAAAAAGGGGCTATGCGACTGGAGGTGGTCCTTGCCCAGATTCGTTCCATTTTCGTGCAAGTTCTGCCAGATGCCTTGGCTTGTTCGTCAAGATCCCAATTCGGCTTCCAACCAGCTTCCTACGTGTGTCCCGTCCTTCTCAACTACTTCCCACCTTGTTCACGTTCTCGTCTTCACAACAGCTACTGGTCAAGCTTCATCTTTGGCATGGTACAGTGTCTTGGGCAAGTCAGGAGATTGAAACTCCTTGCCCGTCACGCCCCAAATCCCGAGGGACGGCCACGTAGGCCTGGGGTATGACTAGGGGTTGAAATTAAGAGACGGGGAAGAAAGATGGGATTACTTTACAATACAATGAAGCGTGCATGCGTGAAAAAAACTGGGCAGCACCTCCTCTATAACAGGGACAAATCCGAAAAAACAGAAAAGCCCAACACATAATATAACAAACATATAAACACGAAAATTCAAGCAACAAAATCAGAGTCGGAAAGCCCCGCACGCCTCGTTCGTCGTATACAACCGACTACAGTACACGGGGGCCGAACAGTCGGACAACTGATAACAGATATTGGGGTAGGAACATCCTACTACGCCACAAAAGCAAGTAAAGGATAAAGGTATTAGAGAGCCTAGCTCGCCAAAAGGAGTTGACCGACCGGCACACCACATGAGGTCGTTACTAGCCGACTACTACATGGGGGCTTTGGTCAAGCGTCCAA
>JAYJMF010000031.1:292863-308349 GCA_036873715.1 Salvia sclarea
ATATATATTAAAAAACATTAAAATTGATAAATAATTGGGGAAATCGGGATTACCCGGTCGGGATTTCGGGTAACCCGAACTCCCGAATTTCCCGGAGAGCTCACCCTCGAATTCGACTGAACTCCCGAACTTTTCGGGTTCGGGTTCCTGAACTCCCGAACTTTTCGCGCCGGGTTCGGGTGTTCCCGAATCCCGAATTCCGAACTTTCACCCCTAAATCTTATACAAATAAAATTAAACTTTAACTCAGTAAAATCTACACGATTACATGATGTCGGACCTCTTACAATTTTGCTAAGCTCAATTAGTATACAACCCTAATAAAAACATTTAGGGGGCGTTTGGTTTCCTTGATAGGATAGATTAGATAATTTAGATTGATAAGATAAATGATAATTGAATTATTTGGATTATTAATCATGTGTTTGGATTGCTTGATTACAAGATTTGATAAATGATGTGATTATGACCAAAATATTGCAAAATACCAAATTGTCTTTTCAATCCATTTCCTCATACTTGATTATGACTAAAATAAATTTAATATAAAATAATTTTATAAATTTGCATTATGGATTGAATGTTTGATTAATAATCAACCCAAATTTGGCTTGATTAGATAATCAAGCAAATGGATTATAACATACGGGCCAAATAATCTATCACGGGCCTAATCATGCAAACCAAACACTTGATTAGCCTTGACTATTTTATCAATCAAGACTAATCAAGGCTAATCAAGAAAATCAAACGGCTCTTTAATGAAACATTAACTAGAGATTATTGACATTAAAGGGTCTCTTTCGTGTTAGAAATCTAAAACTCGCTAGTTCATTTCGTATGAGTTTGGCTATACTCTACAATGTAAATCCCACTTTATCTGTCACTATTCACTAGTATTTTTTATTTTTTATTTTGACATCATTGTTTGTGAGAATTGGGCTTTTCTTCTCCAATAATTGAGTGCATCCAAAAGTGGGGTGGGCCATTTCCCAACAAAAATAAAACTACAGTTGAAACTCGTAGTTTAATTGCTGCCTTATTCTTCTTGTCACCTTTTAAATAGTGATTTAATTAAATCAATCAATTTTTAAGCTGCAAAATTCAAATCTTAGATTGTGTCGTTACCTATCAATCATTAAGCTCCCCACCCAAATATATTTCTAGGTCGGGGTATGCCTAGGCGGGTGTCGGGCAAGTTTTATATCTAATGCTATTGTATTTATATTTTAATTTGTATTTTCTTCAATTTTTATAGGTAAATATATAGTTTGTCTATCTAAATTTATTTCTAAATATAAAAATACAATTTCTCTTGTCCATTTGTAAAATTTTAGCTTTCGGCCTTACATATATATTCTTAGAGGACGGTTGTGGTGAGAATTATATTTTTTGTGAGTATATTTCAGTATAAGTATAAAGTCATTGTTTTCGTCATGAAATTTAATGTACAGATAAAAGTGGAATTTTCGCCCATCATGAAATTCGAAACTAGGTGATGCATTTCATCTTAAAATGTTAATCTTCACAAACAAACGGTTGAATATTGTTGTGACATTCTTAATTTAAATAAAAGTTACCATTTGAGTGTCCTCATATATTATTCTATACTTCTATTCAAAATAATTATTAAAATAGTTATTTTAAAATAAAAAATAAAAAATTGGTATGACAAAGATATAGGAAAATGGGATAATCATCCTATAGTCCCTCGCAATCTTACGAGGTCGATCTAGTGACAATTAATCTAAGTCGTCTCTTAAGGAAAACTTAACAAGGCAATCAATTATGTCACCTAACAAAAAGTGATTAAATTACTACAAATCCTAATCACTAAAGAGTTTGTTGAGAACATATAACCAAAGCGACAATAAGAGAATAAACGGCAAGAAAAAGATTAATATCCAAGTGATTAAACCTAGACAAACAATCTGCAAGATATAAATCACAAACGATCGAATTATAGCTAATTAAGACGTAAGACGAGAATTAAACCTAGGCAATGAGAATTAAGCACATCAAACTCACAAGACAATCCAATTGAAGGAGAAATCAAAGACAAATCAATAACATGGCAATAAATAAATCCAAGCAAAGAAATAGTAGAATGAAGGAAAGCAATAGAAACTACCACAAATCCCAAAAGAAAGAGATGATTGAGGAGTGTCAATCATCAATCTCCAAGTTTGAATTACAATAAAACGAGAATCAACGAGTTACTCTCCAAAAGTGAGAGCCAAAAAATCCCAAAAACTAGGCAAAAGTCGTGTAGAAAGTAGAGTGGCTTGAAAACCTAGAAACACTAGGTTTAAGAATCAGCAGAAACACACCGCCCCGCGCCGGCGGGCGCGCTCTTCCAAAATAGCTCCAAAACGCGACTAAAGAGCCCCAAATCGAATTTTAGCGTACTCCACCTATAAAAACACGAGAAGATGGATTTTTAGACAATTCTTTAGCAAAATTCTCGAATACAGGAGTCAAAGGAAGCCACAACCCACAAGCAACAAACAAGACGCCGTAAACACTCACAAAAACCAGACAAACATCTCATTTCCCAATTTACACCATTTCACAACTGCCATCGCGTAATAAAGTGTAAGAATATCATTTCACGACTTGGCGTGTGTTAATTCGTGAATTGAACAACTATCTTTTTTTTTTAAAAAAATTATATTTACGAACTAATTTTTATCTTTATTATATGAGAATGATTATTTTCACACATTTCCTTTTTCTATTATGTATATATGGTGGAGTTAGCCGACAGACCACCTTAAACTATACATTACGAATTGTTGAATTCGTATTAAGTCATTGTGGAACGTGTATGAATTAAAAAAGAAAAATAGAATTTTCGCTATTTTATCGGATATATTAATTCATCTAACAAGAAGATAAATTCATTATAAATTTTTATGATCCGATAATTGAAAATGATTCTCAATTTAACCGATAATTGAAAATGATTCTCAATTTATATTTTAAAATGTCTTTTCATTTCAGCCAGATTATATAGGCACCAGCCCTTTCTGTAATGTCGTCATCCATCATGCCATAATTTGCAATTGATGTTTTGATTAAGCTATTAATTAAACTAATCCCATGCTAATGACAGAGTCCACGCCTAATCTCAAGGCTAATTCAAACGCCGGCCAAAGCCGGCTCTCCTTTTCTCGCCCAACCAGTATGCATCAACTCTTTCACTATAACTTTGTTTGAGACAGCTCAATTTATCAAAATTCATGAAATGAAAAATCAAATTAATACATATTATTATTATTATTATTATTATTATTATTATTATTATTATTTCTATTCGAATTTATTAGTACTATTTATATTCAAGATTACCAAGTCTCTTTTTTTTTCTTTGCTTTTCATACGTTGGTCAGAATATGAATTTATAAATATAGATTAAGTCATCATCTAATGTTAGCACATTTTTGTCCTTATAGTAACGAATCCATTTTAGAAGATGCTTTTACTCTTTCAACAGGTAAGCCTTTGGGATTATCAACATTTGATTGTGCAAATTACTGCTTCTATTCTCTCTATTACCTTTTTTTCTTTTCCTTTTTTTTTTAGTTGTTCGCACACAAACAACTCAGTTGCTATTTGGTTAGCCAGGTGCTGTAAAAAAGGTAACATTCTAATTTCTGAATTTCTAAATATCATATTCCCATGTTAATTAGTTACCCTTTTGTTCTTGTTAGATTGCTGTGTTATTTTGTGCACTTGATATTCATTATAGTCAATATCTTGGTGATTATATATGTTGTTCACTAAATTGAAAGCTTAGAAGTTGGAACACTGATTCTTCTGTGCAAATGGTGTTAAGTGCTGAAATCTAAATTATTTATCAATCATCAGGCATATTGCTACTCATACATGACTTCATTTGCTATTATTGAATTTTGGTTGTAGCAAGATTCTAATTTAATATCTTGGTGATTATATATGTTTTTCACTAAATTGAAGCTTAGAAGTTGGAACACTGATTCTTCTGTTCAAATGGTGTTAAGTGCTGAAATCTAAATTATTTATCAATCATCAGCCATATTGCTACTCATACATGACTTAATTTGCTTGAATTTTGGTTGTAGCAAAGATTCTAATTTTATGTATATAATTTGGCTGTAGTGATGGATTTTTGAACTAGCTCTTCATCTTCTCCCTAGAAGAGAAAAATAGGAATAATGGCTGGTACCAATAGGTTTAAAATGGAGCAAAATGACATAGTTGGATCACTGGTCTCCATTATTGGAAGCTTCATCCAAGATAGGCTGATAGACAAGGAGGCTCGGCTCCGGCACAAGGAGCAATGCGCGGAGAGACTAGCAGCGGAGAACGGGAGCCCTCACAACTACAGGGAGGTCAGATACTCGGACCAGGCGGTTCTAGCCAATCTCGACTGGGGGATGGACGCCCTCGAGGAGGCGATCAACACGTCCAATGTGGAGACCAAGATGGCTCGTCTGGACTACGCTGAGAAGATGTTGCAGGTGTGTGCATTGCTGAACTCGGCCCACACAACGGCCGGGGTCCCCAACTCGTACCTCTCGGCTTGGGCTCATCTCAACCTATCATACTTGTTGAAACTGAGGAATGAAGGCCACAATGCAGTGCTTCATATTCTTGAGATGTTCATCGTTGATCCCTTCTTCTCGCGTGTTGATTTTGCCCCCGAGCTTTGGAAGTCCATCTTCCTGCCCCACATGAGCTCCATTCTTGGTTGGTATGCAGAGGAGAGGAAAAGGGTGGTGATGGATGTGATCCCGGATGCCTCGGACCTGTCCTTCACCGTTGATTTTGACGAGTCTCTGCTCTTGTCCGTGAGGCCCGAGCAGGCGGAGAGGATTCAGCAGCTGGAGCAGCTCTATGGCCAGTCTTTGGATGGGAACACAAGGCTGTTTGCTAAGCATTATAAAGAATGCCTCAGCTACGACGCTGCAACGAGTAGGAGGGTTATCCCGATGCTTCCTATTGCAGAGCCTCCCATGACTCCATTGCACGAATTCAGCAGCCGGTCTATTCCAGACTACGTGAAATTTGGTCCGATTCTGCCAAAGAGAGCCGGATTTGCACCACTCCTCAAACCCGAAGCTAGAATAAGGTATCCATGACTCTTGGCCTATTTATGTGTTGTATATACAAAACTGATTCTTTGTTTTTCTTGAATCAGAACGAGGGCCGTCTCCGCCTCAGAAAATGTAGAAGACTCTGCAGGCTGGGATGTTGTGGTAAGGCTGCTATGGATCCATGATTATCTTTTTAATCTTAAGTATTATCGAGCTATCCCTAATCGTGCACTCGTTTCTCGTTTCTCAGGGCGAAATCCCAGAGGAGCGTGAAGATCCGGGTGATGATTCAGATGGATGTATGGAAGCCGTGGATAGATCAGAAGAGAAGGATGATGACGTCGTGTCGATTTTGAGTAGCAGAAGCATGAGATCAAGCAAGGAAGTGGAGAGGCAAAGTGTGAGGGCTACGAGTCGAAGAGAGTCTCCTCATAATAGCTCTCCAACAGATTCTCCCACGACTCCTTGCTCGAGGACTTCATCTCCAAGATCAGTTAAGAGCTCGGGAAAGATGCAGACGTCTATGCTCCGCCTCCTCTCAACCCGTGCAATGGACTCCGTCTCCAACTCTTTACCTACATGTAATGACAACTCGAGCATTAGCTCAACGGACACTGATGAAGAAAAGAGAGTACGTTTTAAACCTCACCTTACTTCATAGTAGTTTCGTATTTTTGGGACTTACACTGAAAGTGGAATAGATGAGCAGGACCAGATCATATCTCCGAGGAAAAGCACTCATCACGGGACTTATGGGAGACAGGCGCTTCCAAAGAGGTTTAACTGCCATATTTCCTGTCATATTTATTAGTCTTGTCTATATGTAGATCTAGAAATGCTAATTCATGTTTTTCTTAATGAATTTCTTGAACTCTAGTTCGCTTAATCAAGGCGAAGATGGTGGCGGCATGAGCTATTATATGACTTCTCCAACATCTGAGATGTTGACTCCTATATCAAGGCCACCAAAGGACTTTGTATGCCCCATAACTGGCCAGATTTTCAACGATCCCGTCACGCTCGAGACAGGCCAGACGTACGAGAGAAGAGCCATTCAAGAATGGACGAGCCGGGGAAACACAACGTGCCCCATCACGAGGCAGCCTCTCTCTGCAGCCTCACTGCCCAAAACCAACTATGTTCTAAAAAGGTTGATCACTTCTTGGAAGGATCAGCACCCGGAACTAGCTCAGGAGTTCTCCTCCATTGAAACGCCGCGAAACTACACGAGCAGCTCTTGCCACAGCGACGTCCCATCCGCTCTTCCTAGTCAGAGAGACGTCAGCAGCGAAGCTGATCATAAGCCTCAAAGATTCACAAGAGCTGTTGTTGTCTCTGCTGCAGTGTCCATGTCGCCTACAAGTGTGATCATGTCTCAAGCTTCTAGTGAAGCAGTGATCAACGCGCTGAAACCTCACATCCTATGCCTCTGCAACTCCGAGGACTTGCAAGAATGTGAAGACGCAGTTTTGGAGATGGTCAAGATTTGGTCAGAATCCAATGTGGGCTCAGGGATTCACTCTTACCTATCCTCACCAACAATAGTGAATGGATTTCTTGAGATTTTGTCGGCATCTTTGAACAAGGATGTGCTCAAAACAACCATACACATTCTGTCACAGCTGATATGTGCAGATGATCGAGTCGGAGACCTGCTCACGAACATAGACTCCGACTTCTACTGCTTGGCCGATTTGCTGAGGAAAGGGCTCTCCGAGGCAGCAGTCCTTGTGTACCTCCTCAGGCCATCGTTTTCGCAGCTCTCTTCGCATGATTTGGTAACCACTCTACTCCATATAATCTCAAAGAGAAATGAGGATTATCTTGGCTATGAATATGCTATAGCACCTAAAGATGCTGCTATGGCATTGCTTGAACAAATTGTTGTTGGTGGAGATGAGAGTGAGAGATCACATAGTGCTATGACTGTTATAAAAGAGAATGGGATTCCTGCTTTGCTCAACTGCCTTAATCGGCCGGATGGAAGAGACTCGATTCTGTCGATTCTTCTATGCTGCATCAGAGTTGATGCAGCATGCAAGAATGCTGTAGCAAGCAAGATTGAGTTGTCTCCAATTCTTGAATTATTTCATGGTGGAAATGATAGTGTGAGAGGAATATGCATAGAGTTTCTCTGTGAGTTGGTTCAGATGGGCAGGTATATCATCATAATTCTTACCTCTTCTGCATTTTAATCGCCTTTAAATACACAAACTTTTGCTCGTTCTCGATTTTGCACACGAACTTTCAATTTTTTCTCCAAATGCACAAGCTTTATTTTTTTTTCTTTATTTCCAAAAGAAAAGTATATTTGTTGCAACTTTCTCCTGATTTTACCATTATGCCAAATCAAAGCTGATGTGGCACTGAAGGCTGATTTGGCTACTTGGAGCACACATGTATAGTCCAAAACGACGTATAGGAATTGATTTAAAACAACATCGTTTTTCACTAAACACATGTATTCCAAGTAGCCATGTCAATGCCACATCGGCTTTGATCTAGTAGGATACTCAAATCAGGAGAAAACTGCAACAAATGTAAATTTTGTGTATTTGGAGAAGAAAAAAAATTATAACTTCGTGTGCAAAACCAAAATACGGGCAAAATTTCGTTTATTTTTTAAGGTGATGAACCCTTTTTAAATTTCAAATATATACATGCTCCATTTAAATTTTGATATGCATCCCTTCCAAATTTTCAGGAGAACATTCAGCAACCAGATTTTGCGAATAATAAAGGATGAAGGAACATTCAGCACCATGCACACCCTCTTGGTTTACCTGCAGATGTCGCCGATGGTGCAGAAACCGGCCATTGCCACCCTTCTTCTTCAGCTCGACCTGTTGGTTTGTTTTCGTTCGTTTCATGTGAATTCGAGGTTAAGTAATGCAGATTAAGCGTTCTGATTTGACATACCTTTTGCATCTAATTAGGCTGCTCCTCGGAAGATGAGTATCTACAGAGAAGAAGCCATGGAAGCATTGTTAGAAGCTCTTCAAAGAAAAGACTTCCCATCTTCTCAAGTCAAGGCTCTTGGCACACTGGCGTCTCTCTCGGGGCATTTCAGTGGCTCCACGAAGACATATATGGAGTGTTGGCTGCTTAAAGTCGCGGGATTCGACCAGCCTTACAATGCTATGATGAAAGGGGGAGAATCAAAGACCAATGAAGGAGAATTTGCTGAAATGGTAAGAAAAAAAGGCTTTGTTTATGACTTGTGTGAGTTTCATTCTTGTGCGAATGTATTGATTTTGGTTTGAGAAACGCGTGTGGTTAGAGAGAAGAAGAGAAAGTGGCGCGAAACTGGGAGAAGAGGATGGCGTTTGTACTGTCGAGCCACGAGAAAGGGCTGATTTTCAAAGCTTTGGAGGAGTGCTTAGGGAGCAATTCCATAGAGATCGCCAAGTCTAGCCTCGTCGTGGCTACGTGGCTTGTGTACATGCTCTATAGCTTTCCAGATTGTGGCATAAGAGACGTTGCGAGGAAGTCTTTGCTCGAGAAGTTCATCAGCGTGCTGCAATCATCGAAGAACCTCGAGGAGAAGATACTGGCTGCACTTGCCCTGAGAGGATTTGTCAGTGAACCAAGTAAGGTTATCACTTATTTTTATCATTGTATGGAAAAATTTATTGAAGTTGAGTGACTAAAAATTTGTTGTTTCGTGCGTAAAGGAGGGCTGAATGAGATCGGGGCATATGCTAAGAGTATATGGAAGACGTTGAGATGCCTTAAAAAGAACTGCGTAGTTGTTCATGATATAATGAAAGCTCTGATGAACTTGCCCTATATGGATGCTGTGAGTAGTTTATATAAAATCTATCTCCATTGTGAAGTTTCAAATCATACTTGAAATTTGAAGCATACATCGATTTTGTGCAGGCGGAGCTGTGGTCCTGTGTTGAGGGCCCTGAGCTGGATATGTCGATGAACGGGGAAATCCTGTCGATGCTTCATATAAGAAATCGGCTGATAAGCAGCCACTCTGATGGGACTATAAAGGTTGCAATGGATATGTTATGTAGCAAGATTTATTACCTGCTTTTCCATTGTTTTTGTATTTTGATGTTGTTCCTCTTGTACTTAGGTATGGGACACCGGAAAAAGGGCTCCCCGGCTGATCCAAGAGACGCGTGAGCACACCAAGGCCGTCACATGCCTTTACGTCCCTCCTTCTAGCGACAAGTTGTACAGCGGATCTTTGGACAAAACCATCCGAGTAAGCCCTCATCCACTAATTCGAATGAATAAATGGCTTTGCCTAATCTATAGTAGATATGGTTATTTTAAGAAAACATCGAATTGAGCAAATGAATAGAATGGAGGTAGGAATCAGTGATCCATTCCCACCGCCATTCTATCATACCGAGCATATCCTAAAAGCTTCAATTTTGTAAATATTATTACCAAGATTCTTTGGTTCATATCTCTATGAATAGGTTTGGACAATCAGACAAGAGGAGATTCATTGTGTCCAAGTGCATGATGTGAAGGAGGGAATAGTGGCTCTAGCAGCCAATACTAGTGTGGCATGCTTTTCAACTCAAGGAAATGGAGTTAAGGTTGGTACTACAGTATTTCCCAACCATGGCATTTATATAAGGGTTCATTGCCTTAGACTTTACATGATTTCAATTCTTTCCCCAAATCCACAAGTTTTACATTTGTTGCAATTTTCTCTTGCCGAATCAAAGTTGATGTGGCATCGATGTGTATGGTTCAAACTGATGTCGTATTTGAATATTGACGAGCGATGCCCTTAATTCAATATAACACGAGTTTTAAGGATAAGAACGACATCGTTTAGCATCTACACTATGTGGTTAGGAACTATAGTCGTTTACTCCAAGTAGCCACGTCGATGCACATCAGCTTTGATTTGGCAGGAGAAGATTAAAGAAATGTAAAGTTTGTGTACTTAGGGAAGGAATTGAAAGTTGATACGCAAAACTTTTTGTATCTTAGAATGAGATCTAGTATCTCACAAATTTTTACGTGCCTCCATATCAATTGTTATAAGATCCTAACTTTGAATTTATGGATCCCAATAGACTTAACTATTAAATAACAAAAGTGAAATTAAATGATTACAAAATCAAACTAAAGCATATAAAATTGAAACCGACGAAGAAAAGATAAAAGAAAATGATAGTAGTTGAAAGTGGGACACTGGATCTCGAGCCATGTATTTTAAGACAATTAACCCATTAAATGGTGATAATAATGCTTAAGCTTTGTACAGGTTTATAGTTGGTCGGGTGTTCCCAAAAGCATTAGCTTCAACCACAAAGTGAAGTGCCTGAGATTAGAAGGTGACAAACTCTATTGTGGCTGTTCTGGTTACTCTATCCAGGTAACGAATTAAACCTTTTTTAGTGTATGTATGTCTCCACATATTAATTGAGAATGTGTAATATTAGGAGGTAGATTTGAATACACATACATCTTCATCATTCTACTCTGGAGCCAAGAAGTTGCTGGGCAAGCAAACATTCCACTCCTTACAAATCCAAGAAGGCCTTCTATACGCAGCCAGCTCCTCCGTCGACGGTATAGCAGGAAAGGTACCATACAAGCTTCTTCGTAGTCTAAACCGAAAAGTGGAGTATAATTTTGGACTCAAAGTAGTTTCAATTCTAGACTACATTTTTAGGTGTTTACATAAAAATGGATCTCATAAATCTAATTTTGTTCAAATCTCGAAACAAAATGAGTCTACAAACTAGAATTCGGAAATAGTTGGCGTATTTAAAGATATCGTATTATATACCCCGACAAAATCTCATTAAAAACTTGGGAGTATTGTAATTGCAAATTTAGGTTTTGATTAGAATGTTTAACTAAATTGAGATTGCATTAGGTGTTCAAACTGTCTAGCAAGGCAATTGTGGGATCACTGGCAACTGGTGTAGATGTGCAACATAGCAGTGTGAACAATGACTTCATATTCACAGCCACAAGATGTGGGATCATTGAAGTGTGGCTCAAAGAGAGACTCACAAAGATTGCTTACATCAAAATGGGCTGCGCCGGCCACGCCAGAATGACGTCGATTGCGTCCGACGCCGACGGCCAAAAGCTTTTCGCCGGAACCTCCGATGGCAGGCTACAGGTTACAAACATCATCTACTATTTTACCATTTGTTTTTGGTTGCTATCTCATACTCATTGTTTGTGGCCTTTTTGCAGGTTTGGAGTTTAGACTAATAGATTTGCAGATGTCAATAGACAACACATTTTTACTAGGGGTGTAATCAAATCGAACTCAGATTCAAAAATCTAGTTACTTGTTAATATAACATGTAACTTTTACAAAAGCTGATTTAAGCTTATAAAGAAAGATGAGAGAACTGTGAAATAAAATATCGAATTATGCTCGTTTTTGCAATTTTTTTAAAGTTTAAAACTAAATACACAATTTGTATTTGGTTTGCAATTGGATGAGTTTTTGGAGTTTGAGGATGGGAACTTTTTAGCCATTTGACTTCATTTTTCGTTTTTTCCTAAGTCATTGCATAGATCAAATCATGTACTCTTCCCAGTTTCAGGTTCTTGCTGACATCATAGTGACACATCATCATATTTCCCTTCTCATATTTTTATCCCTAATAATACCTCCTTTAACTTTGGTTTTTGCCGACATCATTATATACCTCATTTTCCATTAACTTTTAACTCATTCAATATTTAACCCTTTTTATTTATAAACTTATTATTTTGAATATAACATAAAATAATTTTTTAATTAACATATAAATATTTCAATTACTTGTATATACCATAATAAAATTAGAAAACATAATAATGATTGATAAATATAATTATTATTGGAAAATAAAAATAAAATAATAAAACAGAAAAGGAACAAAATACAGCACCAAATTTCAAAAACAAGAATAATGAAAAAATAAATACAAAAACAAAAATTGAAAAGTGAAAGAAGAAACGAGGAAAAAATAATAAAATAATAAAGAAAAAAGTGGGATGGTCGGTGGGTTTTTTCATCTTCCACCGGGTGAGCACAGGGTGCACTGCACTCTGTGAGATGCTCTCATGTTTTAATTTTTTTTTTCAAAATATAATGCAATTCGGCAATTAATTTATAGGAATCTTCAAAAGATCAACACGTTTAAAAGCTTGACTCGTCAATTAGTAATGAACAGAGGAGATCCATTACCATTATAAAAAAATAAATAAAATGGTGTAACTAATTGCAGCTTTAAAAATACTTGTATTAGAATTGTCAAATACTCATAGTTGGTCAATTGGAGATTTGCTTGGCAATTTTTCGAAAATAAAATTTAAAGTTGCCGCACAACACTTATGTATGTTGTTAAACATACATAAGTCAATTAATACTAGAAGTAAACAAAAAAGTAAAAGAAAATAGGTTAATTAATAAGAAGTGCAATGAGAATTTTTTCTTCATCAATTCAAACTTCAAAGATTCAAGACGAGTAAATCACAAAATAAAAACGAATGAACTCGACTAATCTAAATTCAATCTCAACTTAAGTTGAAAGTGAGAAAAAATTAGTGGAAGGAACATTATTTCTAAAATTTTGATTGAAATCGATTTGGTTATTACTGTTAATGTTTTTCTCGAGAATGTTGCGACGAGATTTATAAAAAATAAAGCCCATCTTAAATCATCCCAGGGAAAGATTGATATAGGGTGCTGCATTCATCCCGAAGGCATTGTATTCTACGCCAAAGAGTCAAACTTCAGCCCCATTCTAATTACCAAATGATGTAGAATTATCAAATTCAAATAATTTAGATTTGCAAAAAAAGTCATGAAATTAAAAAAGAAAGAATTCAAATTTGAGTGTGTAAGTCCATCAGGAAATTGGACTGTGTAACATCAAAGGCGGCAGTGATGCCGACCTGATCAGACGACCGTCGTGAGATTGTATAATCCAACTTCATCATTTGGCAACAAAAAATTGAATAATCAATCAAAAATTAGATATAAATATGCAAATATGAGTGGAATAGAGATATAGATAGGCGCTGCGTAGCTTGAGAAAAAGTTGAATCGATGTGCGTCGATCTTCCTTTGACGATTTAGGGATGAATGATAGACGACTATTTAAGGGAGGGAGGGAGGGAGGGAGAGAGAGAGAGGGGCTGCGTTGTTAAATTAGGGTTTTACGTTTTTGTTGTGCAATTTCATTTTTGCCCTTCATCCATAACCAAAGTTTATAAAAAAGGTAGAAGGTTATGGTTGGCAATTCCCAAAAAAAAAAAAAAAAAAAAAAACTCTACTTAATGGAGTATATTAATTAAGTCGCCATCTTAGATTTTAAATATTTAACATACTAAATTAACACCAAAGTTATTTAATGGAGTATGAATTAAGTAGCAATCGTATATTTTATAAAGTACTACTACTATTTTGAATGAAATTGATATAAAATCAAATTATAAATATAGAATAATGCTCGTACTCGTTAGTTACGTGATAAACCCATACATGACTCAATTCTTGGTGCCATCGTTATTATAAGGCAAAACACATTTAAATGTTATTGTAGTTTAATATTTTATTGTAATATATCCTTATACAATTTTTTCATTTTTTTATATTCTTTTAATTCTAAAATATAATCCCTCCGAACCATTAGAAATGGCCCTTTTGCCATTTTAGTTTGATCCATTAGGATAGCCCTTTCCAAAAAAGGCAAATAATTTACACATAAAACTCAAAAAGGTTAGTGGACCCTGCACACTTTATGCCTTACAACAATATTTCCTTAATCTTCGTGCTCATAAAGTAGGGGTCATCTCTAATGGTTCGGAAGGAGTATATATTAGATTCCCTTTTAAACGAACTTATCAATTTCGTTAGTTTTTTCGTTAATTAATTACTCATCATCATTTGTCATGCAACCAATTTTCTCATCATATTATAACATAATTGGAAGATAGATTAACACATCGAAAATCGATTGCAAAACTAAACGTATATGTACATATACCAACCCCACCCCAAAACTTTTGATATACTCTTGAATCAATTACATACACAAAATTTCACCCAACACACTCTTTTCTTTTCATTCATTCTTGAATATCTCTTCAAGATATCTTCTTTGAAAACTTATTTTCTTTTAAACTTTTTTCTCATGTTTTTCCTTCACCATCTTAACAATAAGAAATGTCTTTTCACCATTTTTAGAAGAATTTACCCCTTTCCAATAATATCCAAACACAAAAATAAGTTATGTGCCTTGTTCTGAGTAGGCAAACTAAAATAAAAATGTTATTGCAAAGATATTTCAAAAGTTAAATTGAGGAAGACATAGAGAAAAATGATGATGTGGCAGTGGCAGTAAATTTTTTTTGTCAAAATTCCTTGTTGCATAGAGGATGCTCTAATTGATGTTCCAGGTATAACTCTCCTCCAATTTTAATACAATCTGAGGTGGATATTAATTTAACGATAAATGATGATGAGATGAGGTGGAATATAATTAACGGAAAACTAACAGGGTTGATAAGTCCGTTAAAAAATGATCCAATAATATACTACTATATTTTAGAACTAGAAAATTCCAATAAAATGAAATAATAGATCCAAACAAAATAAGTATTAAAGTATAAGGACATCGAGATGTGTTTTGCCTTATTATAATACTCCCTCCGTCCCGCCGAAGATGATACGTATTTCTTTTTGGGCCGTTCCAACGAACACAACTTTAAATAATATATATTCCTATTATCACTTTACATTACTTTTCAACTTTCCTTAAACTACGTGCCCAAAAGAAATGTATCATCTTCGGTGGGATGGAGGGAGTAATAAGTAAAAGAAAAAATTAATATCAAATAAATAATAAATAAATTATGATAAATTTTGTAATTTTAACATAATTTCTATTGTGAATTAAACTTTTTGAGCAAAACCCAAATAGAAGCTCCATCACAAGACATAGGTTTTTGGAATAAGTGAATATTCAAATTTCGATTCGATTTTTTGTTTAACTCGAAAAATTTGAAAATTCAAATTTCGCAAGAAATAAATTCCACACCAAACCAAGCCAAATTAATTGAAAACTCGATTCTGAAAATCCATATTTTTTATACTAAATTTCGAACTGAAACAATAAAAACACGAAATATTAGAAGAAGAAAAAAAAAATCAAAAATACGAAAATTCGACTTTTGTAAAAATTATTAAATGGAATATTCTATTTGAATATATATTTGATTTTTTTTACCGTGATATAATTAGAATCAAGACATAAGTATTTAAATAAATCATATTATCTTATATATTATAAGAAAACTCATGACACACGACACCTAAGCCCCTATATTACTCTACATATGCCACATCACTTTTCCTTATTTATAATTTTTAAATTTTCCTTATTTATCATACCATTTTTATTCACATATTAAT
>JAYJMF010000031.1:337924-348089 GCA_036873715.1 Salvia sclarea
ATTATAAAATCTATATTATATATAAACGGGTTCGGGTAGTGGGTACCCACATCTAATTTCTCAAACCCGACCCAAACCTGTCACAGGTATTAGTCTTCAAACTCATACCCGCCCCAAACCCATTTCGTACTTACCCAAACCCGACCCATCAAAATTTAGTAAATGCGGGTACCCTAAAAAACCCGACCTGTTGCCATCCCTAGTCATACATATACAATTAAAAATTGAAAGTTAAGATGTTAGTGTGTAAATGATTTTGATGAAATAATGACACTGAGACACATAATAGAAGGCGACTTTGAGTTTTTAAACGGTATACTTGTTCTTAATTTTGATTTTTATTTTAAATCTTCTGTCCATCGAGTTGACCCGCAACTCGTTAGGGCTAGCCCGTATAATTTACTGGCAAACCGGTCCAGTATAGCCCGTTTTGATTTCAGATCGTAAAAAATCGAGCCTAGCCCTCCATATTTTTCGATTTATTTATACCAATCTGTCGAGTTCGGGTTGGATTGACATCCTTGAATCTAAGCTTACTTTACATTCACATACATGGTAATTCATTTTAGGGGTATTAGTCAATTATAACCCTATCTTTGCACTCGCAATTACGTTATAGCCCAACCTTTCAATAATATACAAATATAGCCTGACATTTGATCCGTTAAATCATTCATAGCCGGTTAACTAACGGCCGTTATCTTGTGTTGACGTGGACAAACGGATGTGACGTGACCGTTAAAAATGCCAATAAGATAATAAAATAATAAGATTTATCAGTCACTTATAGCCCAAATTTTTCATATACTATAATTTTATAGCCTGAAAATTATTCATTCATTACATTTATAGCCCGATTAATAATAATAGATAAAAGTTGGAAATTAAAATTAAACAAATAGAGTTGTTTCTTTTTCTAAAAAACCTTTTTCTATCCACGTAGGATTTGTGGTGTGCCATTGCCAGCTAGGCAGGTCAGGCCGAATCTGATCATTCACATGAATAAAGATTCATACGTTATGGTGAAATTGCAAGTTCAAAACTGACTGTTCGACTCCAAGCTCACATGTCCATGACCATCGAGCCTAAACTCAACCACTGCAGATGTTCAACGCATCTCCATATTTTATATTGCTCAGAAATTAGTATAAATTGAGATTTTAAGGTAAAAGATTATATGACTATGGGAAAAATAAATTGAACTTATACATGAAACAACTATCACTTAATACCCAATTCTCTTATTATTGTATAAATTGATCGTCGAAGGAAACATTCTCGCATCAGTACTGTTGAAAATGTTACATGAAATGAATATGCAAAAGATAGTCACAAATCCTCCATGAAAACAGGAAGAAACAGATAAATGGATTATGGATGGCCATCCATTGATAATCACAATTTAGGCATTGAATGCTAGAGATTTACATTCTAAATTCTAAAAGTGCAAAAGAGGGCTTTTATTATGATAGGCTCCATCCTTATTTTCTATCTAAAGTGCCAATCTGTGAGATACCTAAGGTCTCATTTTCCAGATTCATCACTCCATTTTAAATTGTAGTATTGAAATAAAATTATAGTAACTTATGTACATCCTTCTTTTTCCAGCCTCTGTAAGTTGATCAGCACATCCTGCTCAAGTACTACAACTCCTCCGAGCTCCATAAATCCGATATGCTCACATTATGATCCGATCTCAACCAGTAGTCATCATCGATCTGCATGCAGCCGTGCCCAGTTAAAAATATATTTTTAAAAAGTAAAGCCCCTCAGCAGTCAGTAACAGAAGCCATGAGACGAACTTACACCAACATCAAATGGGACTATTTTCTGGAACCCGGATGCTTTGGAGCTCGTTGAAGCATCAGGACTTGAAGATAGATTAGCTTTATCAACTCTACCATTGCTAGTTCCGGCCAATGGATCCAACAACTTGGCACGCTTGATAGAGCCATCTCTGCTTCTTTGTTCCTTTTTGCTGAAATTTTAACAAATTGGGTGTCAAACTCTACATATATTGCAATTTAAGGATTTTGTCAATACTTTGTGATCAAATCTCATCAAAGTGATTTTAAAACTGATGCCTCGACTTCACAAGCTCTGGATACATGTACCTCAGGAGATAAACATCAATGGGTCCAGTTGTGCTTCTCACAATAAGTTTATGCTGTTTCTGAGAGAATCCAATATCCTGTTGTAATGGTTACCAATAAGAAACCAACAAAGAAATGCAAGAAAATTAATGAGCCAGGAAATCGAATTACCCACCTCATCAGGATCCGGCACTTCCAGAACACTTGCACGAGGAGCTTGAATGGCAATAACAGTTTGATTCTGTAGTGGTTGCACAAAATGAAACGCCTAGTCAGTGGAATATTGGAGTAAGGAAATGAACCAATTCTTGAGGTCATGAGAGTTCAAACCCTCAAATGTGGAAGACTCATGATATCTTCCTCCGTCAGAAAAAGATTCCTGCAGAAATTTCAGATGCATGGTAAGCTAAGGTAACAAATTTCACAACTAATATACAAAAAACAATCAAGAGGGAAATATCTGCATACTTTTGATTAGAAGAAAGTTCCCTAATGTCTTCTAGTTTCTGCCTGTAAGATTTAGACATCAGCGAAGCACTTTTAAGCTTTAAGATTACAAAAAATTTGTCCTTCCTCTCAATTAACTATACCTTATGCAATCATCAAGTCTACGATCTTCTGCATGAAGAAGTTCAACTTCAGCCTGTCATGACAATAAATAATTTTCTGTCATTGACATTCGAATTTTGATAAACAACATAAAGTTTCTTAAAGAGAGAAACTTATATATAACATTTTTTTATATCTACATTTACCATTTAATGATATTTAATTAGACAGTACACCGCATGAATTAATCATTCAAAGAATAGTATAAAAATAATATTTATTATTAAATTGACCATTACTTAGAAGTCCTATAGTTGCACCTTCAAGTGTGAAACTCTGTCATCTTGCTCTTTCTGCCCAAACATCTCAAATCCTCTGCACAAAGAAGCCAAACATGGTTTACATCAAAGAAGGAAAAAAGAAAGCATGAGAAATGTACAAGTAAAGAAAGATGATCTTAGCATACTTCCAACGAATGTGATTCTTGGTTGTTTTCTCTATCAAACCGATCCCTTCAAGAACATTTGTAATATCATAAATTCTCCTCTTCTGGACCTGCATGTTGTCAAAACACAATTAACCACATATCAGGCACAACTATAAGCATAAGCTCAAAAACATACTCATGGAGTTAATGCTTACGAGCATCTGTCTTATAAAAAACCAATACCTGTAAAACATCAGCTGTTCTGTTAAGATCAAGAGTGCCATCCTTAGCCTCCTGGATCAGCTTGATAAATTTCTTTGTCAATAAGCCTGCAAAAGTTAAGGTTCGGTTAACCATTCACTGATTTCTAGTATTAGCAAAAACTTAACTTAAAAACAGTGGCTATAACATATATTGTAAGAAGGCGCACCTAAAGAACTGTCATACCGGCAACCACTTAAACTAAAGTTATCAACAGCCTCTGCAAGGAAAATAATACAAGTGATAAAGCAAATTGTAATAATTAATGATTACATTTCCTGATGATAAAAGCTTTACTTACCTAACTTTGGCTCCTGTACAATAGATTTTGCATTTTTTGAAGATTTAGCTTTACTGATACGTTTAGGTCCCATGTAAGATGAAGGTCCAAGTACAAACTTGTTCGCGACTTCCTCCTGTTTAGGAATTTGGATATTTGCATTACCACTAACCTTACTGCCAACCTTTCCAGGTTCATTTGGCTGCTCCAAAAATTAAAAGGCTTCACATTAATATCATAGAACTTTAAAGAGACATAATGCAATTAACCATCAAGACTTGCATAAGATTAATAAGTACAAGCTAAACTGGTGAGCAGAATAATATAGAAAAGCTGCAAAAACTGTGGAAAATTCCATGGATCATTTTATGAAAGGCTTTTCCAATTTTTTATCCTAAGTTGCTAACATCTCAAATTGTTTCAGGAAATACCACATTGTTAAGAATAGTTATAACTAATCCTTTAAATACTCAAACTTCTTATTCTGGCATTTTGGGTATATCTAATTTTAGCCTATACCTATGTTTACAAACTATGATAGTCAATCTAGACTCCACAACATGAAAGTAGGAAGTTAAGCTTCTTAGTGTGCTATAGCTTGTAATAACTCTTTTAAGTTGTATGATCAATGTAATGACCCTTAGCCATGCTTGGTTGATAGCTGAGAATACGTGAGTATGTGGAGTCGGTTTTTCAGTTCTTATAAATTTCCATGTTAGACGACCTTCATGCAGGAACACCATAACTCAGAAAGACCATTACCATTACGAGATCCATCTTCTCATGCAGGAACCAGGACTCATAAGTTTACATAAAAAGAAGAAGAGAGAAGTCCATTCACGCATGTGTATGACATTCAATGCTATATTACTTCCACAGCATTTATGTAGCATGCTTTAATTGCATCTGAATTGGGCCCAAGTTCACACCATGAGAATGTCACATTTAATACCAAGCATGCTGTACAGATATCACAAAAAGAGCAATGTGCCTCACCATGTCAAACAACATAACCAAAAAACTATTAACATGGGAGTAGAAGTCCAGCAGGGCATCCTAATCAAGCATTTTTGACACCTTACTACCATATTTGAGTCCAAAGAAACAACCTAAGAAGTACTTCATTTTATAAGTCCAAGTTGGACAAATTTGCAAACATCTACCAAAACGAAGGCTTTGGAAGCAAAAATCCCCTTTGTTGCATCAAAAAGAAACACAGGGCATTTAGTACCACATTGCCAACTCTATTTATGCCACCGCAGCATATCTGCTTCCGAAACAAATGTGTTTGATGGATCAAATTCAATGAACTTAAAATGTGACAGAGCCAATCTACATTAGAAATTCTCAATTCCGAGATATTTCATCTTCTTGATTATGCGAATGCTCATAGTGTACTACAAAGTTGCGCTGGTTTTTTGTTTCTTTTCCACAGACATGACACAATTCAACCACAGACGCTTCTAATAGATCACTGAGCCGTGTGGATATAAGAGTTGATAGAGATACAAATTACTAATGCGTATAAATGAAAAGGCGCTCAATTCAAATTCAACAAAAACACTACTCAGATGCATAATCAGGAACTAATATTTCACTCATCCACACACGCACACAAAAGGAGCCAACTCCAACGCACCGCAACGTTCCGAGGCAGCAAGTGCGGGAAGCGCGATCGCTGAGCGATCACTTCGCCGCTACATTGAGCAACAAACTTATCAGGTGCGACTTTACTGGGGGATTGAGGCAGGCGGAGCTGCTGCGGCGGCTGCGAGAGGGAGTGCTTCTCCAAATGCAATCTAGATAGAGGTAGATTCAAGCTGAGATTGAGGTCCAAATTCTCGCCGGAGGCCGACATACCATTAAAATCGAATTCCGTAGCAAGAGATCTCGGAGGAAGAAAAAGAGGGGTTTTACCGGCGGGGGTTTTGGAAAGTAAAACAGCGGGAGGGAGCGGAGGCGGTGAGTTCGAATGAGGGGTGGGAGTGGGGCCCGCCCCCGCCTATTGCCCTTTTTCAATTTTCGTACAAATGTACCTCGTGGGCCGGAATTGTTTATTCTTTTTGCCAAATTCGGTACTGGGCTTCGTGATGGGCCCACTGCTCACATTAATGACATGTTATTTTTGGAAGATTATGTCTGCTCACTAGTGCTGACTTTCATTCCACTTCATCTAATCCAACTTTTTAATAAACTATTCGACTAACATTGATCCAATCTAATATATTTTTAAATTTTAACTATGTGTTATCTATAACAAGTTTTTATTATATTTTATAAGATACATAATTGAAACTATATTTGATATCTTGGAATCATATTTGTAGCGGGATATATTATCATGCACATTGCTACTCGACAGTTGACACAATAACATAATGAAAATTACTGGAACTTGGAAACTTGAGAAAAAAAAAGTCCTAACTTGTTTGTGAAATTTTAATGATATTAAGCTCTATTTATAGAGAAAAAATCAACACACATTTAGCTATAATTTTAATTTTTTAATAAGAATTATGCGTAATTGTGTTTGAATTTTATCTAGATAAAATCTTGAAACACCAATGAAAACTTCCGAGTGTCTTAAGAAAAATGGTGCATAAATGGTGACTTGAAGGGTTGTCTTCCTTTATTTTTATTTGCCTCTCGAATTAATTATATGAGTAGCATTAATCTAAATTCTATGAAGGTTAGTTATCAAATATGGTTTGATAGAGTTGTGAATGTAAGAGATCCACTTGAGAAAATGCAGTTTCCCAGCGAGGAGGTCGCCATAGAGGGCCTTGATGAAACGAGTTTGGATCTTTATTTTTTGAAATTTATTGACCCTAGAATTTATCACATGTTATCTATCTTATTATCTAAGAAATAATGTAACACATAAATGCAACCAAAAGTCTCATTTGTGACGAAACATATACGGGTTGAGCCCCGAGCCAGAAACTTTCCAAGTAATATATACCTCCATCCTACCGAACTTGGTTTGTATTTCTTTTTGAGCTGTCCCAACCTACTTGATCATTTCATTTTTAAGACATTTTTATTACTCACATAACTTTAAATGATGATATATATTCATATCACTATTTTACACTACTTTTCAACTTTTTTTTAAATCTCGTGTCCAAAAGAAAGCGCTCATTTTCGATGGGATATGTACACAAGTGGCTGCCTCTATGTGTAAGGCTAGAATCCTCTACGTGATAATAACTAAGCTGGATGATCAGGTTTGAGTGTGACAAGATGGAAGTGGAAGAGGCTATTATTGAGGTGTGCCAGGTTATGGAAAAGATGGCAAATGGTAGCAGAATCCAAAAGGTAGACTTGTCATTCAAGTATCAAACACAGCTTTTCTTACTCCCCCAGATTCTAAACATGTGACTTTGGGCTTTTAGTTTGTGACTATATTAATGTTAAAGCCACCTATCTTTATCCTACATTGATTTGGTAGATGGTTCTGACTTTATATATAAAGTTAGAGTGTATTCCCCACTTATAAGACCTTTTAAGGGATTGAGGGCCCATTTTTAATATAGTATCAGGCAAGTCCAAGTATCGATGAGGATCTCATTGTTCACGTGTGGAAGTTTGATGCTCATTCCGACACGTGCGGGGACATGTTAAAGCTACATATCTCCATCACACATCGACTTAATAAATGGTTCTAACTCAATACATAAAATTATAGTACCCTCCCCTCTTATAAAAGGTCTTTTAAGGGTTGAGGGTCCATTTCCAATACTCAAAGTCTTTTTCACCTATTGAGTTGGATTATCTATGAACACATGAGTAAGCTAGCAAGGAGAAAATTAAGATAAACCTACAAGCTCTAACAAGGAGGCACCATTGATTATCACGGCCCATTATTATATTTAAGGATGTAATCGGCCCACAAGATTAGGATAAGTCATTAAATAGAGATATTTGGTCTAACTCCCAAAAAACATCAAACAACTGAGGGACTTTCTTGGGTTAACATGCTAATATTGAAGATTTATAAAAAAAAAAAAATTACCCCCAAAATAAAGGCATATGCTCTCCAATTGTTTTAATGTTTTTTTATTTGGGAAAGATGAGCGGGTGAGTTTTAAATCTCAGACCTCACTCTTACAAAAAAATGGTCACACTACTCATATGTTTCGGACCCATTTATTTTATGTATTCTTTTTATTGGTCCCAATTTTCATATGTTAATAATGGTTTATAGTAAATTAGTAATAGTACTCTAGTCTTGCTAGCTGAGAATATGGTTTCGGAATTACGTCAATTTTAGTTTGTTCCCTTCTTTTTCTACTATGCTTAACGACTAATCATTTTGTCGTGCAACTTACCAAACCTAATTGGGTGCATGTTTTCTTTGTTGTTGAACTAAGTCTGTGTGATGAGTGTCATTATCTTTAGTTCAAAGTAACAATCAAACATTTCGCTCTATTTTGTCAACCTCTCTAATTTGTCCTAAACATTAGCATTTTATAATTAATACCTACAGAAACGGCTAGTCTATAAATTTCCACTTTCCTTAAACGATTTCTCCTTTCTCAATTTCGTTGTAATTAATTCTGAGCAATAAAGAGCATGAATGGTTAAATAAAAAAACTATCTACCCACCATATATATATATATGTGTATATATAGAGGTGGTATATAAAAACGTTTACACAGTGAAAATTTTAATTTTCGATTCAAAGGTTATATTTGTTCTGACATTTGAATATGTCATTTATACATTTCAACCTATTGACGATCACTACATAAAAAATCGCGTTGTTGATAGCTGTTTTCTTTGTAGTGGATTAGATTAGCGCATACTATAATTATCATTTATCATTACTGAAAAAACACATACACCGAAAATGTTGGAAAAAGAAATTGTATTCGATTTCTTATCAACATGATTAAGAGGGTGTTTGGCTGAGTTTATAAGTTCCTTAAAACAGTTGTTTAGGAGCTTATAAGTTGGTGCGGAGTATTTGGCAAAATAAGTTCCTCAATAGTTTATATGCTATGAAAATAAGCTCCAAGAACTTATAAGTTCCCCAAAAAATAAGTTGCTCGACCCCAAATTTTTACTCAAATAATCTTATTATAATTTATTATTTTCATCATTTACTTTTTTTATTAATTTATTTTCATTTTTTTTTCTTTATTTTTCGTCTAAATTCACAATTATCAATTTAGATTATAAGCTAATTATCCAAACACTTTGACAACTTATAAGCTCTTAAGACATTGCATCTTATAAGCTCCCCAAAGAGCTTATAAGCTACTAGAGCTTATAAGCTATAAGCTCTTCAAAATAAATTTAGCCAAACACCCCCTAATCCATTCATGGATATTGGATTGATTATTTTGAAGTTTGTCGTTTTTTATGTAACGAAACACGTAATGAATTTCCTAATAACTGACTATTGGGCAAAACTGATCAACAACGACGTACAAAATGGTCAAACAGAGAGGCTGTAATTATGAATTTGGTACGCAAAGTAGTTAATATGTTAATTCATCAAAATATTGGTTGCTGCTAAACAAACTTCTAACGACATAGAATTGATGGATTATTATTAAAAAGAAAAAAAAAAAAAAAACTATTCAAATCTCACTATGGATCCCAAAGTTTTGATACGTTTATTCCAAATGGGGATATAGAGCCTGTCGTTTTAATTTAAACGCGTGTTGCTTTTGTATTTGGACTTAAACCAAATGTAGTACTATTCTAATGAAGTGTCGTCATGGACTTTTATAACTGAAATGCGCTTATTGTATATATATACACAAGCAAATGAAATCATAAACAGTAGAATTAATATTAGTTTTAACATAATCAAACAAACATTAATGCCTAATTTGTCATGCACTTTATGTTGACTATCATCAGGCGCACGTCATCTCACTAAGTTTATTAGTTCTTTATTTAGAGATGAAATTCTTCGTCCCATAATTCTACTATGTAGATATATAATAAATTATAACTAACATATATTTATGAAAAAAATTGGAATCTAAAGACTCATATGGCATAATTTTGAAATTCGATATCCAAACAATCATTTTTTAATTGAAAAGTACAAATTATACAAAATAGACTCCTAAATCTAAATGAAATGAACTCCTATTTGTAAGAGTGGGGGTTGACTTTCAATCCCACCGTTCCCCCACCCCTATTAAATCACAGAAATGTAAAAAATAATGATTCGTTAAAATCTTTATAAAAAAAAGGAAAGAGAAAAGACGAATTTGAATTTCCTGCTTTTAGTAAAATAAATCCATGTTATTTCTATTATACGATGTAGTCATCCCTTTGAAACCTTAACATGAGTTAATAAAATATATTGAGTTTAGTTAGATTTTATCAAAAATCTGAAAATAGGTCTTGATTGAGAAAGCAAAGCATTTTGTTGAGTATGATGAGGCAGTGGGTGCAACAACTATTCCTACAACCAGAAGGTTGAACTAAATTCTTCCCACTACCATACCCTAATTAATCCTCCACCAATCTCTCTCTCTCTCTCTCTCTCTCTCTCTCTCTCTCTCTCTCTCTCTCTCTCTCTCTCTCTC
>JAYJMF010000031.1:352659-362894 GCA_036873715.1 Salvia sclarea
AGTACACATAGTACTCATGCCCTGCATGTGTTTTCCTTGCATGCAGGTTGAGCTGGTGATGGAGATGGAGTGCAGTGTTGAGCCGAAGCCCAGAGTTATATGTCTTCATACATATAACTCAACCACGTTGTCCGTTGCTGTAATTCATTTAATTTCTTTAATACTCTGAACTTGGTTAATTTGAAGTATGATATGGTTTTTGGAATGAAATTATTGATGTTGATATTGAGTATTTTGAAATATTATGATGACTTGAGTTGTTTGATGATGGTTTGGGTGATGTTGATTGAATTTGATTGGTGGTTGAGAGTCGGAGAAGTGCCGAATGGTGTTGATTATATTTCGGGGTTATGCATTTTCTAAACGAAGTTCTGGCGAAATTTTTACAAAAATTACTATTCATTCTTTTCGAAAATTTGAAAAAGTAAATAAATAAATAAACCTTTTTTACATAAAAATTTTTATACCATTTTTTCCTATATTTTTCTCCCAAAATTTTCACAAATTTTGCGTAATTAAAAGTTAATTGTCAAGAATTAAGTTAGTCATGACTTGATTACTTAGTTAAGAATGTAATTAGGTAGTCGGGTCGTGACACATCTAGAGGCGGATCCAGGCCCAGGCTTGCCTCGGCGGCCGCCCGGGAATTTTTTTTTGCTAATATATGTATATTGTAGTTGTATTTTTCTAAATTTTTATATGTAAAAATATAGGTTCGCTCGTCTAAACTTATTTCCAAATACAAAAATATAGTTTCGTCCGTCCTTCATAGCTCCGTACTCATCGCCGTTTATTTGGAGAAGTACTTATGTGCATTACTTGTTGAACACTATTTCTATTTGGAGAATTTGAGTGCTATTTTTTCGATAAGTTAATACAAAAATTTTAAAAGGCCGCATCACGGAGATCGAACCTTAGACGTTTGGCCACGCACACCGTGTACTATTTTTATTTGATTGTGGGTTTAGCCACCATAAGTTTTGGTAGGTGTTGTTTGTTCATGTTAGTAAGTGTAACTTTTTTTTCGTTTTTATTGGTTTCTTATACAATGAAATGGACGTCTGGGTGAATTTGTTATTAATACGTGATGAACCAAAATCAAATTATGTATGAACTTTCTTTGTTGGTAATGTTTTTCTCGTACAAAAAATTTGTTCTGTACAAACAAAAGTCCCAATTTCATTTAGTGTATTTAAATGTGGGGCTTCTGTGTTTAAATTGTTGTCTAAATCGATATCTCTAATTCTAATATCCCCAATTAGGGTGAACATGTTCAATTTAATTTGTATTTCTATTTTAAATTTCAAGTACGAATTGGATAAGCACGTGGTGATGGTGTGCATATATACTATCAATTTCACTTCTACGTTGCTGGGTATAATCAATGATTAGTGATTCATAACCAGTTAAAACATAATGCATACAAACATAACAAAACATAACCACATAATACACAACCAAAATGGACGTATATTTCATAACGATCAAGAAAAATAAGAAAACTGCTATACAAACTTTCACCAGTATTAATATACATCTCAAATCTTTTCAATGACTATACAAAACAGCAGAAGTTGGACTGTTCCATGTTTACAAACCTAAAAATGGTCGCATCAAATTATATTCTAAAAATCCCCTTATACATGACTTACAACTTAATGATTCATGAATCATGAATGTAGTGATGGAATGGTCACTTATTTGGTAGTACAACAAAACTTACAATTGAAACCCTACACTCCTTCCTCTAAACAGATTCTAGGCCTTCTGGGAGATTGTTACCGTCCTGGTCGCGCGAGAAGAACTTGCGGCAGCCATAAAACAAGGCTGAATGAAATGCATTGGGGTTGTCGATAAATACAAAATGTCCGGCCTGCAGTCACAGCAAGGAAGTCCAGATCATATTTTGTTAATGCAATCAAAAGAAAAGCCAAGACAACACAGATTAAATCTGGAAGCGCATCAGATAAGGGGACAAGTAAAAACGACAATATTCGAATAGTCTGAGTAATAAGCGAGAAGGTGAGAAAGCAACCTGGGGCACCCTTAAAATCTCACATGGAACCTTCATTTGCTTGCGTGCTGCTTGTGCTCCTTGGTAATTCATCCAATCTTGATGGCCATATATAAATGTTGTTGGGACCTTCCATTCAGAAGCACTGTACCCAAAAATGCAGCTCTTAACCAAGTTATAGTAAAACGGGAAACAAAACACTGAACAAACGTTATAGTATATAAAAGTTGCAATTACAACAATAATAGAAAGTGTTATTGGCCCGTAAATTACTGAACTTCCATTAAATTCTCGTTTTGCATACCACCTTTAAAATCCAGTAAATTACTGAACTCTTGATTTTCTCTCAGTTTGCTACCGATCAAGATTTAGGTTTAAAATAACAAACCTCTAATTGCAAAGTGCGACGTCTTTTGAGCCACACCTAATAACACGACCTAATAACACGACGTGGTCCCTTGCTGGTGTGACTCATTGTAATTATGCCCTATCAATTTTTTAGCAACTATTCCATTGTTACTTTGCTGAGATGGAGACGGCTCATTGCATAGAAACTAATGAATCCGCTATGGGGAGATACATTGCTGAGATGAGAGACCCTTGGAAGAAGACTCGTATTATATGTTGTATGCGACCTTTGACTCAGGGAGGATTGTGACCCCTGCCCCGAGACGGGTAACATACACCTAAATCGACCAGCAAATCCCTAGTCTACCACTCATAAAAATTAACCCCTGGATTATTCAACCCAGAACCAACACAGGCACACTGACTTCTTCATGATAACAAATACCCAGAGACAATAAATGCATTTCCAGCGATCTTTTTGGAATAAAGTGATGATGTTACACCTAGAGCCTTCAGCCAAAGAGGAAGGATCGAGCATGTCAGCCGCGTCTTGTCCACAGTCGTTTGAGCTCTAGCCTTTGCCTCTTAAGTAGACTAACTAATCTAGGTTTTGGTTGTAGACCTGTAGGCTCCTTTTGCGGGCTTCATAAGGCTCCAGAGAAACAGAGTCTTTCTCATCTCGTCTATGATCTCACCCGAGGATCAGAACAGAGTCATTGCACTTGGAAGGAAGAGTTCTTCCATCCTTAAGTCTGTACTCTTCAGGTTAATGCCTCGGTTCTGACTGTTGTTGTAATCTTTGCATGTTGCTTATTTGGTTTCATTAAAGTATTTGGGCACACAATAAACTCTTCTTACTGATGTGGTTACTCTTTTGATATAAAATATATGGTTTATTTAAGTATTATAGTGTAGTTACCCCTGTGGTTCTCATTAATCATTGTTATATTTGGTTTTATTCGAGTATTAGTGTAGTTATCAATGTTGTTCACATTACTCTAACAAAGTGAAGGATAACTAACACCAATAAAGGAACTCAACTATGAACAATAACCAAATAATCAGCAATATTCAAAACTAAAGTAACAAGAACTATGAGAAATTCCTCTTCTGCACAGTGCCTATGCACCTCTAGGCTCAAAGATAAAATCCTACACTGTGAAGCCAGAGAAAGGAACCTGTGGCCAACAGCTAATATGATACCTTCAGTTTTAGTTATAATTATCTTTTATTTCTTAATTGATTTAGTTACTTAAATAAAGTAATGGGTCAGGCAAGTGTGGGCTCCGACCTATTTACTTCGGCTTCAACTTTAATATGTATTTAAAATAGTCATACACCTTGCAAGAGAAGTTTGGGAACAGCATCTCGCTCTAGGGCCTTGCAAGGTTTCTTTCCACGTTCCCTAGTTTGTTAATTTCAATCAAAATCTTTCTATTTTCTGTCCATGTTAACCTCAATTCCCTTCACTCTATCAATCTGCCACATAGGAAAAAAATAACGGAGAAGACGACAGAGTGAAGGGAATTGAGGTAAACAAGAAGAATACAGAATGAGTGAAATATATAACTAATACAGAAAATAGAAAGAAACACTCCTCTTACGAGGCCCCACAGCTAGATGTTGCCCCCAACTCCTCTTGCGGGGCATGCAGCAGATGCTGTCACTAAAATACTCATACGATAATCTTAACACTAGCTCACTAATGACTAGTTAAAGACCTGCTTGAGGCACAAATAAATAGGTTGGAAGCTTGGAGCCCACACAAAAGCACGACCCATTACTTTATTCAAGACCTAAATTATTTAAGCCTAAATAATTAAATAAATTAAGAAAAAAAAAGATAATTATAAGTAAACTGAACGCTATCATAATATTAACTAACTGAAACAAGGAAATTAGTTTAAGAAAACACAAGGCCGAGGCAAAGCAAATTTTTAAGGACAGAAAAAGAAATTAAATATGTATTTCCACAGAGGTGAATTGGTTTCACTGTTCATATAAAAAGTCGAAATATCAAATCAATGCAATATGCAGTTTTAACATTTCCAGTTTACCTACTTAAGCTTTCCTGGAGCAAGGACTCTTGCCATCTTGGTATAAATTTTTGGGCAGTTCAGAGGGTATAGGTGGCAGGTGAATATGCAAGACCCCATCTTATTTTAGAAGGAAGCCATTTTTTCGAATACTCACCATTGCAATAGAGGTTTCCGGGCAAAGGCTCCGAAGGAGAATATATATTTTAAGCATAACTCTCCACTGGCTTTAGCTGCTAACGTGTGATATACATAATCTTCAATAGAAAAAGAAAACATTTGAGTTAGAGATTAAACTGTATCTTTTATGTTATTCGAGTAAAACTAAAAGTACCTGTGAGTAATTTTGATTCATCCTCACTCAATGTGCTTCCATCTGAATATGACCCAAACCTAGCACTGGTATACTTGCGAACCAGGTCTGGACCCCAAGGACCGAAACCCCTTCATTACGACAGAAGGGAAGTTAGCAGCAATTTAAGAACAAATTTCTAATCAAACTGGGAAGTTTAATAGAGATCCAAACCATTGTTCACATAAGGGAGCTATGAGAGCTCAAACTCTTAAGAGAAGCCTTGGCAAGATTAGCAAGGAACACATGTTTAGACAAGAAAATTACTTTTCATGGCCAAATGATCTCAGTCCAAGAAAATTACTTTTCACGACCAAATGAATATTCTGATATTATTTCACATGACGTCTCACTCCAGTTTGTTTCAACTATTTGGAGCATGAAAGCCCAAAGAAAATCAATTAAATCCTTACCATTAATGGCCTACCTACATTACTATGATACCCTATCTTCCTGCATTCCTTCTCTTAACAAAATGATTGCTAGCATATAATACCATCACCCCTCATAAACATATGCTTGGGTAATTGCACTAAGGAACATTTTCGAACATATTGAATTAATAATATATTGAGTTTCAGAATGTGTTTAGTATCTGACAGAAGTCCCCTTGCTCTTATATAGTCCTGGATAATATACCAATTTCACTGGTCAGAATTCGAGTTGGTGTTTCCAGTTGTCACATGGTACCAAGATAAATTGAAACTGGATTGCTAAAAAATGTACACTTAATAAAAGTGAAACACACAAGTGCTATAGCCTCCATTTGCAGGGTATACCCACTATGCACACATTCAGACACATGTGAAGTAACTAGGTTCCATTTATTATCGCCTACAGAACTAGAAAATCAAATATAATGATAGCTCAAAGCAAGTTTAAAGAACTCAGCGAAGGTGTAACAAACAAAACAAAGCCGAGAGGTACAGAATCATAGGGCTTATCATAGTTTTAGCATATTAGTTTTACTGACAGAGCTTATAAGGAAAATAACAAATACCTTACTATCTTCTGCGGTGTAAAATTAGACTCCCAGAGATGATTTAAAATGGCACCTTTCCATGTTGCTCTAAATCGAGTAAGCCACTCAGACTTATGTTCTGTTTCAGATGTGAATCCAGCAGGCCCTACTAAAATCAAATGTTGAACGTGCTCAGGATGCTGCAATCAACATATAGATGCTATCAATGACGAAAGCAAATGACATGGGTTATAGGTGGATAGTTGATATCAGATTAATATACTAAATAACACAAGATAATTGACATCGATCTACCTTAAGGGCATATTTAGCAGCAACGTACCCTCCAAAGGAGTGTCCAAGCAAAACAAAGTTGTTAAGGTTTTTTGCTTTACGCCATTCCTCAAGGGAGTCAATGAACCATGCCTCAGTTTCTACAACATAATATCATTATTAATAAGCCATTTAAATATTATAGAGCTGGATAAGTACTCCTCGGTGATAATGAAAGAACTGAATGTTCATTCCAAAACCATCAGAAACCCGAATTGGTTCTCAATTGTACAATAGATAGAAAAACAGACCTTCAGTGCTTTTACATGTGAAATCAGGCCTACTGGATCCTCCCCAACTGCATGAAAATGAAGATAGAAAGATGAGTCTACTGCTAACATTTATCTTCCTGAAGCTTTATGCTCCAAATTTAATTTCTCTTCTTCCTCTTTGCTTTCTTTCAAAGAATAGATGGAATATCAAACTTTGTGCACCATTTAAGCAATCTCATATAAAAAATGACAAATTAAATTAAAAACCAAGTTGATTTTCGGGATTCTTAGATCAGCAATCAAATTCCAAGTTCAAATGATACAAATTAACATGAATATTCCTTTTTCTAGAGGAAGATCATCAAATCACGAGCACATACTGACCCAAGTTGATCGATTGCAACTACTTTGAAACGAGCCGCAAGAGCGTCAAAATTCCGGAAAAAGAAGCCTTGAGAAGCTCCATATCCATGAACCATCACTAGCGTCGGCGCCCCCTCTTTGCTATCAAACGTCACCGTATTAATAAACCTCGGCTCGTCGCTGGCCGACCGGAACCACCGGACTCTCGAACCCGGCGGACCGGACCCAATATTGACCTGCTCTTGCACATAAGGCGTTCTGCGGAAGCAAAATTAATCCCATGATTAAGACTTAAATAGCATAATTGGCACAAATTAGCAAACAATTAGGGCTTCTGCAGCTATCCTTACTTGACGACGGAGAGCAGGCGCTTTTCGGAAGCGATGATGTGGTCGGTGGAGGTCGGAATCCACCGCAAAACGGAGGGCCAAAGCGAGCGCCTCTTCGCCGCGGCGGCGGTGGCGGTGGCTGTGGCTGCGGTGGTGGTTGCGGATGAGTTGATTTCCTCCGACATTTTGGTAGCTAAATCTCGCGACAATTTGGACCACCGACGCAGGCCTATTCTCATATGAATCAAAAAGTTCTAAGTTTGTGTTTGAATTTGATCACGAAAAAGTGAAAAGAATAGACGAAATTGAAGAGATTCTACAATTACTCAAGCGCAAAAGGAGTGTAGATTGAATGGTATATGAGGTTAATTATTGAGTGAAGGTAGAGAGAAGGAAGGAATGGAGTCTGGGAAGGTCGGTGGCAGTTTCCATTGATTCTCTTCTAGATGGTGCAGAGGTTATCCGCGGCGGCTGGTGGCGCCCGAGCCCAAACTTACTTGTCCACCAAGTTCTTTTTTTTATGGGAAAATTGTATTTTCTTTCCATCGTTTTAACGCTTTTTCGAAAATATCCAACCTAAAAGTAATTACAAAAAAGTATCCATCGTTTGAGAAACGCATCATTTATGTCCCGAAAAAAATTTCGGTGTCGAAATTTTGACTAGAATTGCCGACGTTGTTGTTCGAGGCCGTGACGGTATACGCCTGGTTGTGCCTCGTGAAATCCGCCGATGTGATGCCCACGTGTTTTGCTCGCATGTGTGTAGTAATAACATATTGTTGGACTTTTATTTTTTATTAACTGTTTTTTATTCCACATAACACATTACACGACATAACACGTCAACAATCCGACAATCCTAGTCAAAATTTCGATGCCGAAATTTTTTTCAGGACATAAATGATGCGTTTTTCGAACGATGGGTACTTTTTTATAATTACCTTTAGGCTGGGATATTTTCGAAAAAAACGCTAAAACGATGAGACAAAAAACGCAATTTTCCCTTTTTTTTCTATGTTTTCACATAGGTGAGATAAATAAAATAAAATAAAAATAAAAGATTAATTGTCCTTGAACTCTTCGTCATTTTCTGTTTTTGTACGCGAACTTAAAAATCGGCCCTTGAATGAATCAACTTTCGATTTCTCTGATTTTTCTCATTGAATCAAATTACCCCCAAATTGAATATGAATTGGCAAAGTCTGTAATAAACTTAAAAGTTAAACCCATATCTTCAAATTGATTTGAATTTTCGAGTTAACTGTTTTTGCCCATTCCTGCTATGTATGACAATAGTTATTAAAAAATAAAATAATTATAATCATAATTAAATAAAAAATATATATATATGAATATGAAACGTAGAATATAAATTATGGGTAAGAAAAATCACGAACTATAGAGATCTTAGCAAAATGGCACATTAAATTCAATAATTCAAACAATAAATAAGGTGTATTTATTATAAATAATAAAATAATATTAATTTTATGTTCAAGTACCCAACAAATATAATATATGTATTGAATATGTAAATTTAAGATTTTACAGTGATGTAAATTATAAACTTAATGAATTATTGGGATTTTTCCAAGCTTTGGAAATATATTTTTAAATTTTAGTTAGTTTATGGAGTTTTATAGTTTTCATATATATGGATGCCATATTGCTTAAATAATGATGTGTAATACCCCGTAGTCCCGTAACAGTGATTATACTTTAATTAAGTGGTTAACCAGGGATTAACTGCATAATTGCATAGGGACAATGCATCCTCAGTAAGATAACAGAAAAATCTTAACTCAAGAATTTTTAAGAATTTTTAAAGTGATTTAGTCGAAGCGTAAATTTTATTTAAATTATTATTTTATCCCAATAATTATTTTGGGAGAATAGTATAGGGAAGTATTCCAATTTACTAGAAATTTCTCTAATTTTATTTTATTTTATTTTTAATTATATTAATTATTATATTTATTTTTCCGGGAATATTTATATATTCCGGACGAAAGACGAGGTTCGTAACAAGTTGGGCCTAGCACCAATAGATGATACTAGGCCCAATTAGTTGATAAGCTTGATGGCCAAGTTAGTAGTGGATAAGAGAGAAGAAAGTCAAAAGAAGTGGGAATGGGGAAATTATTTAATTATTAAAATTACTTGTCCACCAAGTATTTTGACTTTCAAAGCCAATACATTATTCATTTATCCCCAACCTCTCTCTCTTTCTCTCAAATTCTCGAAAAAACACACACACACACACACTATAGAATTTTTCTTCCATCAAGCTCAAGAATCAAGCTTCCAATCCACCCCAAATCCATAGATCAGGATCCTAAGAAGGTAAATCACTTGTTTAACTTGGTTTTGGAGTGAAAACCAAAGCAAAAATCCCCCAAAAATCTCCTTCAAGTTTCGGCCCTTTTGGCCAATTTCCTACAAGTTGTGTTTTTCAATTCTTAGCTCATATATGCATAGATCTACCCTTTAGGAATGAGTTTGTGTTGAAAAATCAAAGAAAAACACCCTCCTTTAAGCTTTGAAATTTTCGCCCCTTTTAAAAGAAAATTTGGGGAAAACTTGTTTCTTTGGTTTCCATGTTTAATTGATGTTGAAACTAGTTGATTATGATTATTTGATCAATGGATTGAAGTTCAATTTGATCAATTTCAAAAACCCCCAATTTGGCTCAAGAACCCTAATTTTTAAATGTTATTATTTATTTAAATTGAGTTTATAACTATCTAATTAAAGGTGTTAGGACATGTTTTGAGTTGTCAATTGAAACAAAATCGGATCCCCTTGAGTTTCCCCTAATGGCCGAAAATTAGGGCTTATGAATTGGATTGATTTTGTTCTTATTTGTTTAAATTAAGTTAGTAGATATGTAATTGGAAGTATTAGAATGGGTTTGGTATAAAAATTTGGGATCAATCCCAACCTAATTGAAAACCCCTAAATTGAAATGGTGATGGAGTGTATAGAACTCTATCATCTTGATTTTATTTATGAAAAATGATTTCATAAATGGGATCTAGAGTATTGAATAAGCTTATGTTGATTTATTGATATTTTTCTAAGCTATATTAAGGAAGTTGATTTTTGTTAGTTTATTATTTTGTTAAGAGCTTATTGATCATGAAATTATCTATGGGATTTGATTTCATAATAATGATATAAAGTATGACAAGAGCTTATTTTGATTTATTAGGATTTTTCTGTATACGTATACAAAAGTTAGATTTTGTTAGTTTATACTTTTCCAAAGGATTTCATGTTTGAAGGTT
>JAYJMF010000031.1:364520-375444 GCA_036873715.1 Salvia sclarea
TTTACGTGGTTCACCAATTGGCTACGTCCACGGGCAGAGAGGAGAACAGATTTCACTATGGAGGCTAGGGTTTTCGGGTTACAGATCACAGATCTCTAAGACCATATATATAATACTAAGAGAATAGTGCGGACTGGAAGATAGTGCAGACCGGGAGAATAATTCAAGGCATTCCAACAGATCTTCCAAAAGATGAAGTTGTTCCAGTGTAGTCCATCGTAGTAGATTTTATCACATGCGAATCCCTTCAAACTGGGCTTCTAAGTGTGGCTCTCTGAGTTATAAAGCTCTATGTGATAGGCATAATAAGCCATATTTGTCTCTGCAATAGTAATAAGGCGATTTTGAAGGATCGAATGCTAAGGTGATGGGCACAACATAAGGGAAGTCGTCCATCTTGGTCGCGCCCCGGTGGTTGGATTGATTTTTCTTTATATTTTTGAAATTTAATATTAATTCATTTTTTTTGGTGGAAAAACAATTTGCTCTCCTTTTTAATTTGAATTTTATAACATTTTGTGGCTCTTTATTTATATAAGCTATCGTGGTAAAATTACACACTAACATAATTATTTAGTGTTTATAGTTTCTCAAATTATTACATTAGAAAACAATTAAAACAATATTAAGGGAATATAATGATATTACAATTGAATATATTTTTTAAGGAAATATATACACCGTGGAACTACAAATTCAGCTTGACAAATAATTTTTATTGATCAATTATATTATATCATATGAATATCCGGTTCATTAAAATACCATCTCTGTAGTTAGTGACTTAGTGCCATAGTCAAATAATATAAATACATAAATAAATAAAAATGAACTGGCCCAAACCAATTAAAAATGAATAAGTCCAAACCAAATAAATATGGATGGGTAAGGAGAAATACCAAGTAGAATAAAACCTAGTTTTGTGCCAACGCCGCCGTGAGACAGTCATTCCGATTAATCTTCTCAGGTAAGCAATAGCATCACTTCACTCTTTTTCCATGTAAAGAGGGATTTGATAATTCAGTTAATTTTTAGATAAAACTATTATGAAATTAACCTGTAAAATTAATTAATTTTGACTACAGCATGGATTTGGTCTTGCACAACCAAGATCTTAGGAAGGAAATCCTTCTCCGTCTGCCCGCGAAATCTCTAATCAGATTCAAATCCGTATGCAAAAAGTGGCTCTCTCTCATCTCCTCCGACTGCTTTTGCCACCAACACACTCTCCGCCGCCACAAACTGCAGCAGTCTCTCATCCTACTGGGTTTTTGGTCGCATCCCGATTATTTCTACTGGAATCCGACATCCATCAACGGTGAAAACGCGATGATACCTTACACAATGGAGCATAGTGCCTTCTCCGATCGCCCAGAGTGCAAAGTAGTGCAAGAATGCAATGGATTGATGTTGCTCGTGAGTTCAGACGGCGAGTCTTATTTCAGGAGATGTAACGTGTACATTGTCTACAATCCGACCACCAGGCTATGGACAAAGATCAAAATCCCAACTTACAGCGACGAGCTCCCAATTTTCCGCGATGAGCTGGAAGGGATTGCCTTAGCATTTGATCCTTCAGAATCGCCTTATTACAAGATCGTCTGCATCATGTGCTCTTCACAACGTGGTGCTGGTGCTGGTGCTGGTGCTGGTGCTGATGCTGATGCTGATGCTGATGCTGATGCTGATTATGATTATGATTATGATTATGATTATGATTATGATTATCATCATCATCATACTTACCGGGTTGAGGTCTATGACACAGAGAGCCGCAGTTGGAAGCTGAGTTTGGGGCCATTTGCCCTTCCTCCTGGATTTTATAAGCATTTATCGGCGTATTACTACAACAGTGCCATCTTCTGGTGGGGCTCTGGTTATAATACCTACTTCTGCTTCGACATGGCTAAGAATGAGATGGAGGAGTTTTCGTTCCCACATTCTGATATTGTTGGAATATCGCGCGATTCCTATCTCCAAGAATTGGATGGGAGGCTCTACTACTTGAGACTGGGTAATGGTAGAGTGTTTGAATTGTGGGAGTTGGGAGGGGATCATGATGAGTGGATCTTGAAGCATGATTATGTGTTTGATTGTGAAGAAATAGGCAAATGCATCAGATTGATGCAGGGCGGTTATTCAGATGGATCCCTGCAGCTGATTTATTACGAATCGAGGAAGATGAAGATGAGGGCTTACAACTTTCTTCACGATAGCATTGAAGATCTCGTGGACTTCACAGCCCCACCGCTGGGTTACAAATATGATTTGGCCTCCTTTAATAAGGTTCATGCCTTTCTTCTTAACGCTTTTCAATTTGGAGAAACTCTGGCTTTGGTTTGATTCATGTGCAGATTTGTTGGGGTTATTTTAATTAAGACAAACATTTGCGTTAGGCCGGCCTAACGTTAGGCCAATTGTTTGCCGCTCCTATTCTAAGCCATGAGTCGAGCGAGGGGGAGCCGAAGGCGAACCCGGAGCGAGCCGTAAAATCATAATTGTTGCCGGTCTCATTATCTATATATTAATTGTCGAAGCCGAAGGCGGAGCCGTTTGTTGTTTGCCGCCCCTATTATTGTTGTCACTCTCATTATTTATACATTAATTGGGCCTGACCTAACGTTAGGCCGGCCTAACATAAATGTGTCTCAAACACGATTTGGTGCAATAAGCTCATTCTATCAGATGTCGGTTGAATTCTCTTTAGGTTTACCATATCGATATTTTGATCAGTGATGAATGGGTGTAAAGAGTTTTCCTATGAGGAATTTTGTGATTCGTACCATGTCACTTACAAGTGAATATTTCTAATCAATAAGGGGGAGAATTAAAGAACAATAATCACGAATCATATTAATAAACAAATACTACAATATTTTCCTTGCACCTCAAATATGAAAACAGAGCTCACACTTTTCCACTCTTAATTTCTCCCACAACCCTACTACTTTTTATCCTTTAGAGACAACAAATTTTCCTTGGAAAGACACAAAACAACAATGAATACCTATGGTTGGCCAAAAACAACAAATCATCTAATAAACAAATTAATAATTGAATCAGTTAACAGATCTGCAGTTCAATCTGATCTCAGTTCCACCACCATTGATGCTGCTCATCTTGATCATAGACTTGGAAAATGCATCAAAAAACTCCTTTTCATAGGTGGCGAATTTGCCCACTAATGCCTTAGTCTTGGAACTAGCAAGTAGAGCCTGGTCAGAGGAAAATATGCTCTTCCCTCTCAGCAGCAACTTGTAGTAAGTATTGTCAAATGCTTTTGGTGAAAAGTCCAAATTAGCCCCAGCATTCTTCACCTTGTTGTGGCTGGGGCAGATCTGCTTCAGACTGGCTGCAAACGATGGGTTCAACGAAGGATCGACATCGCTCACGTTGCTGAACTTGTGGATTCTGTTCTGGAAGGAGGAACAGTGGGAGAATCCAAGTGTGTGGCCTCCTGCGTGTGTACATGCGCGTAATGTGGTTATAGCAGTGTCGGATGCAGAAAAATATTTAGTTGGAGGTTATAATCGTAATTTCATATATAAATATAAGAAATATAAATACCTGAGAGCACCACTAAGTCATCCAAGGAGAGGCCTCTTTGTGAGAAGCTTTGCTTCAATTGAGAGATGTTGAAAGTGGGGAATGGTAATTGCAATGAATCATTTGCTTTTGAAACCCTTCCATCTTTCCTCCCTTTAGGCACATCCCATGTTGGACCCCCAGACTTGTGACATGCAAAATTAATCAAATTCAAATAATTATAGAAGCTGTTAAATAAATTGAAGAAGACATATAGAAATAATTTATATATAGGGAAATTAAATTACGAGTGCAACGGCGTCCCTAGCAGCAACGGCCAAAATGTCAGCACACGAGACAACACCGGGGCACATCTTCTCGAGCTCCTTCTTAGCATTGTCGATCACATAATATGCATGTAACGATTTGTTCGGGGGTCCATCTTTTTCTGCTTTGTTGCTACCCTTGGAATCCAGCAGCACTGAGCCATCACAACCCTTCAAAAAATGTATATATCATATGTTAATCTCAATTTTTTTTTCAAGAATTTAAAGCTCAAAACAAATTAAGTGAAAATGAAGAAGTAGTTACTCTAATGAAGCAGTCATGGAAGTGCAATCTGAGTAGAGCAGCAGGGGCAGTTTTGTCATTGCTTATGGCTCTCCTCACAGCTTTGGTGATAGTGGACTCAGCATTGGGGCATGTTTTTAGATAGTAATTAGCACTTAATGCATTTGAAGTCTGGATAATCAAAGAGAAGATAATAGTGAGTAAAGGAAGGAATGTGGGTGCCATGGTTGTGAGTTACTAGTAATTAATTAGGACTAAGTTGACTGGTATTTGTAGTGAGATCCCTACCCCCCTACCCCTAAACCCAACCCCTAATTCCTTTTTGGTATGTTTTGTTGAGCTAGAACCACTTTCAGTTGTTTGGCGCTATGATTATTCTTTTGAAATTTGGTACAGAAGAATGATCACATTTGCATATGATCCAATTATTATGTTTAGCCCCACTACAAACTTGATTATGTTTGTTAGCACAAAATATATAACTAATCTATTAGGTCGTATTAAACTTTGAGAGCTACAATGTTTTTGTTTGTTACTGCCTAACTAAATTACTGGAGCATTTGTCACATAATTTTATGTATCATAGTTTTTCACTATTAATTTTATTATTTTAATACTTCTTTTGTGTCATTCTTCTTGTCTCCTTTTTTTCAACATAAAAGTTAAAATACAAAGTTGATGAGTGTTTGTGAGGTAGTAGTGTACTGCACACATGAAACTCACGTGTTTTGGTGTGTAATTTTTAGCAAAAAGGAATGGGACATGGGGTGGAGGGAGTAACAATATCACAAATTATTATTATTATTATTATTATTATTATTATTATTATTATTATTATTATTATTATTATTATTATTATTGTATATTACAAAAATGGAATTTCAAAAAAAAATTATACCATAATTTTAGAACTATCGACCAAAATAATCATTATTAAATTAAAAAATACAAATTTAATATAGATTAATCTTAATATGGATTGGTGAATAAATTATACTGAAACATAAGAAATCAAAATTGAAGAAAAGAATAATTTAAAACTGAAAAACAAATTGAAAATTAGTATAAGATAGAGGATTCCATGTATTAGACTACCATATCTCAAGTCATAAATGGTCCCTATGTTTAATATAAGTTGTCACCGTGCCCAAATTTACTTGGAGACAAATATGTATGTACTTCTGTCTCAAAATTAATTGAGTAATGTTGTAGGACTATGTTATATTTCTTGGAACAACGTAGACAATGAAAAAAGTCAAATCACATTTTTAGGTCTTCATAACGTATGGTCGACTTCTAGGTCTTTATATTTGTACTATATGTATTTTTGTTTCTAGCTACAAATCCTTATATATTACTTTTGATCTCAAAAAAGTCCTAGACTATTTTTCTATTTTATTTAGGTCTATATACATGTAGTTTTTTGTTTTAAAAAATTACAAATATTTATGTAGATCCACAGAACTCTTAACTTTTTCTTTCTAAAATGGAGTAGTATAAATGGGCTATTTTGATATCAAATATGATATAGTACAAGGACCTACTAAAATAGAAAATAGTATGAGGAACTATTAAATAAATATTCGAAGTATAGGGATCTAAAAATACATTAATTTTGAAACGATTTCGATTGAACTAATTTTGAAAGAAGTTGCCGAAAACATTATACCTAATCTAACTAGTGTAATGAGGTGCAATTGCAAAATAATCTAACAAATTTTAATTAGGCTCGGCCCCTAGGTTGAGCCTGTTCTTCCAAGAATTTTCTTTAGATTTTATTTCTTTTATTTACTCCTCTAATAAAATCTGATTTCACACGCAAAATAACTTACAAAATGACATCCAACAGAAGAAGAAAAATATTTGCGTCCATCATAATCAAATGTCATTAGGATTCATTAAATATTTAATCAAAATTTGATTTTAATTAGGATTGACGCACCACGGTGAATCCGGATGTATTGACACATGCCTCTTATAAAAATCTTTTATTAACACTCCTATTTCATATATAATCTAACAAAGTTATCACTATTTCACTAAATTGAGTACAATTTGTGCACTTTAAGTTAGCTTATGAGATTAGTGAACCCATTTCTTTTTATTTTATGAGTCGTTTGGTGAAGGGCCATTTCATCCTCTATTTTGCACCTCATTAAACAATTTGACTCGGGACAAATGGATAACTCCAGTTTGCACTACTTAACAAAATTTAGTACTAATAAAAGAGAAAAACTATTTAACAAAATTTAGTACTACAATTTATTCGCTTATCATGCACTAATATAGTGTACTAAATCATGCACCATATGCTGCTGGTTAACAATTGCATCTGATCTAATGGGTCCCATGGTATTGGTTTGGTCACATGGTTATAATTTAATTTAAAAAAAGAAAATCATTCTAGAGAAGAAAAAATATTTAGTTTGACATTTAGTACCAATTATTAGAGTTAAAAAGAAGTAACCGTTTTTCAGTACAAAAGTTACATTATTTATGTGCAATAGTGCTAGCAGTTGGAGTTAGTCTAGCTAACTGCAATCACAAGAAGATTTAAATTACTAAAATTTTCGAGAGTAATTCCGATAAACTTAAATAGGACATGCATATATATAGACTCACCTCTCATATGACAATATTTTAATGACATAAATAAAATTAATAAAATACTATCACGTGAAGGGGACGTACTAGTAGATGTGCATATTCGGTATAATTAATTTCCCGAAAAATTACCACTAAATTGTGAGTACTAACATACGAGTGTCGGGCAAATAATTCATATTATTTGACATTCACCATTGTAAAACCAGTACTATCATAACTACCAAATAATTCAACAACAATGACAAGGAAAAATGATTTTGCCCACGGACGACAAGACTTATCATAATATAATTAAAGTTGGTGGTATGTAATTTTAGTCTCCTAGTAGTAACGTGCGTTAGGTATATCCATAACAAAAATAATCAGATTCTTTCTAGAGAAAGAAACAAGCAAATGTCATTCCTTCTCATAAATAACTAATTTCTATTATTTATATTTTAAATGTATGTTCGATTTTATATAAGAGAGTGAGAGGGAAAGACGTAGGTAATTACAACCATTTCATTTAGAATTGTCGATATTCTAACCACCTGCAAATAATATCAATGGAGAGACCACTATTTTTTAAAATAAAATGACTAATAGAATTGTTGAAAAGGAAATTTCTAGTTGGTAGGGAGTCGCTCATAAAGTCTTCTCTGAGAAAAGAAAAAAAAATAGATGAATAAAAGAAAGAAACATATGTAATTTAGCATCAAAGAATCAAAGAGTTGAGAAAAGAGAATATCGTTTATTTGTAAGATTTAATGAAAAAGTTAATAAACAATGTTCTTGAGAATGAGAATTTGCAAGGAATAAACTCTTACTGGGAAAAGAATGAAATTAAATTGGATTTAATTAACAACTCTTCAAAAAAAAAAAACTTAAATGAACAATAAATAAAAGGAGTACTGACAAACCTAACTGAATTGCCTAATTTGGAGCCGGGAAAATCCGGTTCAAGCGTATAGTTCACGATATATGGATATATATATGCTCCATCTTTTTTTTCTTTTTTCTTTTTTTTAATTTTTAAATTAATGATGGAATTAGTTATCCCTATATATACATTACATTACATAAAACTATATTATTGTGCACCAGTATATAAGCTATATGGGTGAAGTTAACCTTACTAGTAGAAGTGTAAAAAATGAAAACAAACACTACAAGAAAATGATGAATTCACGACAAAAATAACGACGGAAACAATTTCTGCAGTTAAATTCTCGGGCCTAACGACGGATTTTTATTTTATTTTTTTATTAATTAGCGACGGAATCAGCGGCGGATTAGCGATAATTTTTTATATTAATTTTTATTATTAATTTTTATTTTTAATTATTTTAATCCGTGGCGGATTAGCGGCGGATTAACGACAAAAATCCGTCGTTAAATAAATAATTAATTTTTATTTTATTTTTTCGTCGTTAATCCGTCGTTAATTAATTAATTTTTTATTTTTTTAATTATTAAAAAATTTTGTTGTTAAATCAGTCGTTAATAATTAATATATTAATTTTTTATTATTTAAACTTTCGTCGTTAAATCCGTCGTGAATTCCGTTGTTAATCTTGTTGTCCCACATCTAAAAAATTGTGGATGTTTGGTTGAGTAAGAGCCTATAAATATGAGAGCACCAAATCGAAAATAAAGAAATAAATAATTAATAATATATTTAATTAATTAATTAAAATAAAATAATATTAAAATAATAATGAATTATAATTACGAAAATTATAAAATATATAAAAAATATATATATTTTTTTAATATTAACTTTTTTAACTACGGAAATTTCTGTCGTTAAAAAGAGACACGACGATCAAAATTACGACAAAAATTTTCCATAGTTAAATTTATTTAATGACGGAAATATCCATTTTAGCGATGGAAAAATCCATTATTAATAGGATTTTTTTGTAGTGAAATATGAAAAAACTTCCTTCTCCAATTATTTTCACCCTTCTTTACCACAATTTCGGTACATTTTTGGCAACATTTTTTTGGGAGCTGGCTCTTGAACAGGCTCGAGCTTGACTTAATTAGGTTGTGACTTGTGCCTTTGATCTACTATAATTTTAATGATAAAATTAAATCTGAGAAAAATAATTTATGATAAAGCTATTTACACAATCAGAGTCCAAAAGCTAGACGGTGAAGTAGCTTTCTGGGAATGATTAAAACAATGAAATTGGTATAGCCCCAATGCTGTCCAATGGTTTTTTTTTCAAAATTTTGAAGATTATCATGATAAAGTTACTATAAAAAATTGGACTGTAGAGATAAAATAGTGCATTAACTAAATTATACTAGTATTATTTTCAATAATGGGGTAATATTAAATAAAATGGAGGGGTTATGAATAGAACCATATTTACTTCTTTTTTTTTGGCCCAATTTTAATGAGCCAGACCCAATTGAAGTGGACTGAAAATATTTTATTAATAAATCAGGCCCAAAAAAGTTAGTAGGCCACTTGTAATAAGCAACCATCTACTCTATATAAAAACAGAGTTTTCTAACGGTAATCATGTCAACTTTGTTGATGCATCAATCTTTTTGCCATTGGATTGAAGATATCATATAGAAATTTTTTGTTTTTTTTTTATCGGATAAAGTTAGTTGTTAGTAGTTAGTTCACCAAACACCAAACACTCCAAGATTACTTCACCAAGCCTCCTTATAACTCCATAATTCGTTCATAAAGGGAATCGAACCTGGGTCTTCCACTAAGGTGGAAACCCGATGACCAACGGACTAAGCCCCCTAGTTATATAGAAACTGTTGTGTGCTGACACATTTTTTTATGTGGCTAAACAAGGATAGTGTATTTGATTACCGAGCAATATCTTCAAGTTTTGAAATCTTAATTTTGATACATGCTCATGGGGGTAAACATGTTTCTACTATCTTCATGCTTTTGCTCCTCCTTATAATTGTTCTTAGGGATAACATGTTCCCTTAGAGTGTAAATACTGAAAAATATAAACAGAGTTTGCGTATGACTTTATTCAAATATATATCTGAATAATTTTTTTAATTACAGTGACAAATTATATGTTTTTCATGATTTCCTGAAAATCTCCTCAATCAATTTTTGAGCTGAAGGGAGTTGGGATAAGTTTTTGTTCCATTTTTGGAGTTGGTGTCAGTCTCATGCTCAAATAGAAGCTCAGTTGCTTAACACAATTCTTGAATCTTCTCACATATTGGTTTATTAAGAATTTTTCATTTTATAATTATATACATCTAATATCACATGTATACACAAACCTAACAATTTTTTTGTCAGTTCTACACAATTTACGTAATTGCTTTTATTTTTATATTATTGTCTTACACAATATTATTGATGAAGATATTCACAATTATTTCATTAACAAGCTTATAATTTTGTAATGGTTATTTAGATAAATATTGTACGTGACAAATAACATTCATAGTGCAAATGGATAAAAATCAATAAACATAGAAAACGTAATTCCACACAACTAGTTTGCAACATCAAAGTATGAAGTCGTAGTGGACTGAAAAATAATTTTGGAGGGCAAAAGAAAAATTGATACTACTATGACAAATTTAGTATATTGGGAAGTATTTTAGACTAAATAATAACATGATTTTATATTGTTGCAATTACTTAGTTTTATATCTAATATTTGTTTTCTTAAAATGTCGATTAATTTTGATGATCGCCGCACATCGCGCAGATGGTATACTAGTTTCTTTTTAGAAAAAGTAGTCCAATTCAAGACATCAGTTTTGTCATTTTTTTTTCTGTTTTTTCTCCACTCTAGCCCGGCCCACTTGAATGGATATCAGTATATCACAGTTGAATTTTGCTAAGAATAGCTAAAATCAAGTTCCCGCCTCATTATATACTCACTAGTTTTGTCCATCCGTGCAATGCACGACAATAGTTATAATTAAAAAATTAAAAAATATTAAACATGAAACGTAAAATAGTATAGTTTGTTCGGTAATACAATTCATTTAAAATTTTTGGTCTTAATTAATTAATATGGTGTTAACTCGTGGAATAATTAAACAATGTGTACGCCTTCTCAATTCTCCCAAAAAAAAAATCAGTTGCAAAAATTATTTAGCAGCATATTTATGAGTCGGCTAATTCTTATCAAGATACGAATATGATTAGTTAATAAAAAACTTTACAACATACATATTTGTCGACACAAGTATACATTTGCTTTTTGAAAATAATTTTATACACTTACACATT